>JARHVA010010294.1:145000-185000 GCA_037957365.1 Torreya grandis | reverse complement strand
AAAGGACATTCAAGGAATCCCCAACATCCTTAAAAGCTCCCTCAATTTTTTTGACTTTATTTTAATCCATGTTCTCTCATTTTCTCAAACCTTGAACTTTAACCTTAAAATAATAGCAACAAAAGTAATAGTATGAGCTCATAACATGGCCCACATCCATCATTTTCAATTGAACTAAATGTCTTCTTTCCTTCTAAAAGAATAAAAAAAGTTCTTTTTCAATACCTATTTATGCAACAAAAAACCCTTAGAATACTAGTAAAAAAAATATCGAAAAGATATATGGGAATTATAATTTTTATGATTCATTAATACCATCAAAGTTTAATGTAACAAAAATTGATAGAAATGTATATGGATCAACATCCTCATCGTCACCCTCTCTCTCCCTAATCTCACCCTTTCCCTTACTTTCCTTGTTATACTAGTCTAACTGAATGCTTGATTTATGTTTAGTGTTTTTTTTTTTTTGTGGAGATTAGGGGTTGTTCAAACACTAAAATTCAAATATTTATAAGTTACCATGGGGTTTCATTGGCAAAAAAGTTACACAAAATCCTCAAAGGTATTTTCAACAAGTTTGTACTTCTCCTACAATAATTACAATCCATAAAACCATATATATTCTAATTTGTTTTTCTAAAAATCCTTAAAGCATCATTGGGAACATCATTTGTTTATTTTTTTTTAATCATTCCTTTGAGACATTTTACCAAGATGATTGACATGCCTTTTGTATTTTGACATTTTTAAAAAATTGTTCAAGGCAATTTATAAACCAGTTAATGAAACTTTGTATGGTTTCACATTTGATTCATATTTTTTGTCAAATAGAGTGTGTGTCTATTTTAGAATGTTTCACTTTGTTGATATTTTAATTCATTGTGATGATTAAATAGATATCAAATTTAACCTTGAGTTTAGTCTAAAATAGTCAAAATGGAATTATATTTAAAATATATTATTAATTAATAGCATCTCACAAATATTATGCTCCAATAACACCCAAATTTTCTATTGTATCTTACACCTATTGGTTATTAGTAAATAATTCTTTTACCTTCTACCTTTATCTAATCATTGCACTCAGTCATTTTTCTCATGCCTGCCTTCTTCTCATTGCAAATTCAAGAAATGCAATTTTATAATGGTCAAGAGTATGAAAACATTAATGTCACACATTAATTTTTATGCACTCATGGACACTACATTCCACCATGAACCACCTCACCTTGGCTCCAATTGTAGGACACCCATTGACATAAAAATATATTATGAATATGTTGCAATGCACATCTTTGAAATCGTAATGGGTGGTGTAGATATTTTATTTTTATATTATTTTTTTTTTAAACTGTTATAAAATTTTACATGTTGGAATTTTTTTTGGTTTTGATTCTATGATCTTATTGAAGAGGACACCATAGTATTCCCTTATAACCTTAAAAGTTCCATCAAAACATTTATCTTTATACACTCCATCTTCTCTCTTTTCCTCAAACTCTACACTTAAAAGTAATAATAAGAATAGTATTATGCATTATTGATATGCCCCATAATCCAATCCTCATTTCCAATTGAATTGAATGATTTATTTCATTCTAAAAAATATCCCAAAGCAGAATTGGATAGTTGATGCATAGACATCAAAATCCTCATCTTCATTCTCTCTTTCCTTGGGCTTTATGCTTTCTTAATATTCCTTGCCATACTGGTTTGGTTGAATTCTTGATTTTCCTATAAGACATTATTTGTGTAGATTAGGGGTTGTTCAAACACTAAAAATATAAAATTTTATAAGTTACCTAGATGTTTTTCTTTACAACATATCCAATACATTCTAATAGATGAAATTAATTTCACAAAGCCATAGTTGCTGACAATTATGGATTAACATTGGTAAAATACTTTCCCACAATTCATAAGTGAGATATTTGTTGCAAGATTTATTATTAAGGTTGGTTACTTTGGTCAACTTCCTCCAATATTGATCATTTCAATGTATGTTAGAACATCATATGGTTCAACCCTTTCATCGGCCTTTGACATTATTGTTTCATTGCACACGATGCTCCATTAAAAAGGGTATGCACCTTATCTAGCACCTTTCTACAATCTTTTATTCTATATTAAAAAAGGTGAATCAAATGTTAAATATTAAAATTTATTCATGTCTCAAACAAATATCCAGAATATGTATTGATTCTTTTTATAACCCAAACCAATTCTAAACAACTTTTATTGAAAATGATTTAAGCTTAAACAATACATAAATCACATGACTTATCATTGTAAAACAATATCAATTAATATTGGTAATACTGAACATCAAGGACAAACTATTACAAGAATCTTAAGATTAATATACTCTTTACATGAACTTTTATATTTCATCTCATTTCTCTTTTATACAATTTTTAAAAATACAAAATAATGTGTATGTCCAAATCAAAAAATAAAATAAAAACAGATAAAATTTACCCTGTATCTCACACACGATAAACTATGCAGTTTAACTCCATTTCTGTCACCCTATTCCCGTTTACTTTATACCTCCTTTATACAATTGCTAGTAAGATAAAACATAGGAACCCAATTTTTCAGTCTCAAACTTCCAATCGCTTTTAGAATGGACGCTGAAAGTTTCCCGTGACACCTTAAATCGCCAGAAAAACAATTAAAAGATTAAAGGAAAATATAAGTTTATTTGCACACTCTTCACTAATTTCTCACATAAATATTGGAAACCACTTACGGATTCACGGAATGGAGGTTAGACCAGTGAAAGCCAAGTACTGTGTCGACTCTCGATAGTACTTTAAGGCGGCTATACAAACGGTGGCACTCTCACAATCGTGACGGCCTTGCAGAATGCCAAGTTTCATTCTACCAACCAGATATTGCACCACCTGTAATTCCAAAGACGACAACGCTTGCCGCTTCTCTCTAAAAACGCTGCGCTTCCTTATCTGGTAGAAGCTCTCTCTCTGAACAAAAAATTGAACTGCTATTTCTCTTCTACCTTCGTTATTGATGGAGAATGGAGATGTCATATGTATATGTTTACTTGTCGTATCATCCCTCTGCCTTGAAGCCACAATTTCACAAAATGGTTTCATCCCTCCGGTAAATCACAAAATTTACCAAAACAATCCATCGAATGTGGTGTCTCCAACTAATTTATAAAGGAATACGGAAAGGTGTATGCCTCCGTAGAAGAATATGGTCAGAGGTTGAAAATTTTCGAGAGGAATTTAGTAAGAGCTAGGGAGAACCAGGCGTGGGATCCTACTGCCGTGCACGGGATAACGCCGTTTTCTGATCTGACGACGGAGGAGTTTGAATCTCGCTTCACGGGTTCGCTGAATGTTCCCCACAATTTTCTGAATGGCGCGCCTCCGGCTGAGGTTTTGTCTGCGGATAATATGCCCCCCAGTTTTGACTGGAGAGTGAAGGGCGCTGTGTCGGAGGTGAAAATGCAAGTACGTTATTCTAATGGTCACTTCACACTAGCTGATAAATCATAGTTTTGTTTCGGTTACTTCACGCTGTCACGTTACTTCTTACCATAATAATTTTTTACTATAATTTTACTGTTTTTGTGTTTTTCTGTGCATCTTTAATGTCAACGGGAATGATAATTTCATATGCCTACAAAATCTCTAGTTTTCCTGTTATAGGCCATCTTATTTCAAAAACGGTTTCACTTAGAATTTTTACATCTGAAAATGAAGATATCCCATTTTTTTTCCTTGATAAATTAGTAGCAATACTGTTTAGAGCAGTTCGAAGCAGCTCCATGTTTACTACTACAGTTTTTTTTTAAAAATCTCTTACCTTGTCTAATATATCATCTGATATCTTCCCTTCCAGATTTTAATTTCTTACTGTAAACCATCAGTTGCTCACATGGACGACCATAGAATTAGCTTTGTTTTTGTTTGCAATATTTTGGTGTAAATTATTTAAATTTATTTATGAAAAGATATATCATTTGGAATTGAAATGAATAACTGTTCTAATATCATATATGATAATTTGCTCGAACCCTCTAAATACATATATTATTTTTCTTTTTACAAAAACAGGTGATAATGAGCTTTATTTTATATTAAAACATTAAACAATTCATAAATGTGCTTCAATCTATGAAGTTCCAGGCTTACAGATTTTTTTTTGAATGGGACAAATTACCTGGAATGAAAGTCAAAGATGAAGACAATCCTCATATTCAGACATGTTTCGGTTTCTTTATATCAAAAAAATTTGATATACATGATGATCTTTAAAGTGCTTTCAAATTATATGATTCATTTACTCATTCCATAAATAAGATCCAATCTTCACAAATTTATGTCTTTTCATAACCAAACCTCTTTCATGCTCAAAGATGAAGATAATTCTCATATTCAGACATGTTTCAGTTTTGTTATATCAAAAAAATTGTTATACATAATCTTTAGGGCGCTTTCAAATTATATGATTCATTTACTCACTCCATAAATAAGATCGAATCTTCGCAAATTTGTGTCTTTTCATAACTAAACCTCAACGAACTTTTTTCATGCTCGTAGAAAAACATTTTTTGAGCTGGGAAAAGTAACTAGCATGGAAGACAAGGATGAAGACAATCCTCATACTAATCAAATTTAAAATTAAATAAAAATTTAAGTCTTTCTCATGCTCTTTACACTTAGTTTAAGATAAGGTGCTCACTTACCTTCAAAGCAGGAAGAATGTTTATAAGTTCTCAAAAAAGTTGAATGATGTCTACGAGTAAACCCTTTCTCATGCTCTTTACACTTAGTTTAAGATAAGGTGCTCACTTACCTTCAAAGCAGGAAGAATGTTTATAAGTTCTCAAAAAAGTTGAATGACGTCTACAAGTAAACAAAAAAGTAGGGGTGTTATATCTTATGGATAATTTACATCCTTAGGCTAAAGATTTATTGATGTTGCAAACAGAATTTTTTAATACTTATTGCACTTTTGTTTAAGAGATGTTCAAGGTGCTCACATATCTTCAAAAGTTTGAAGGATATTAATTTCTGATAGAAATTTTCATGCTTATTAATCAAGGTGCTCACATACCTTCAAAAGAAAAGGTGCTTATATACCTTTAAAAGTATGAAGGATATTTATTTTTCACGGAAATTTTCATGCTCATTAGACTTAGTTTAAGAGAAGGTGCTCAAAGTGCTTACATACATTCAAACATATGAAGGATATTTATAAGGCTTAGAAATATTTTAGTATTGTGTTACAAGGTAAACAAAAAGGAAAGTGTGTTATATCTCATGTATAATTTACATCGTTAAGAAGTGTGTTATATCTGATGTATAATTTACATCCTTAAGAAAGGAGAATAAGGAAAATTTAAAAATTTTAATTATTGAAGGTATTGACAGAATTCAAGAGCCATTTTTTTTTTTAATAATTATTGAAGGTATTGACAGAATTCAAGAGCCAACTACCTAAATTTGCCGAAATTTGAACAAGTTAACAATTATTGATGATTATTTTGTACACTGTCCCTTCTTCATTCATTCAAAGTGTATTTTAATTCATTGGATTTATCCAAATATGGATTTTACCTATCAAGGAATCATTGGATTTCTTCAAAATATAGTAGTACAACACATTGGTGAAGAGGATAAAGAATAAAATTTTATTTATTCTAATATATATATATATATATATATGCAAATACTTTTATAAGAAAATAAAAGAACTACTAAAATTGAAGTGTCAGATTTTTAATAAGTTCTATGACACTAAAAATAAATTTATAATGGTTTTTGACGTGTCATTTTAATACTTGATGTGAAGTCCATATTAAGTGATGTGTCCATATTATGTGCAAAATATAATTAAAGTGATAGTTATCCCGAATTGTGTGAGAAAGATGAGTTGTAATTTGGGGAATGATCCTTTCCACATTTTTACTCTAACCAATAACATTCTCTCACATATTTTTTTATCTATAATTATCCTTTGTTTTCTTTTGAAAAGTTAGATTATAGCGTAGAGTTATCTACAACATCAATGGAGATGTAGTATATTAAAGAGTTTAGTTCTTGTGCAACTATTTGTAGTTGCACACATATACATTATATATTTTATTAGTATAATACATTTTTCATTTTGGGTGGATCTTTCTATAATTTAAGCATTGTTGTGTGGATAGATGTTTTTTGCAGTGTTTTCTTGGGCCATCCTTAATTCTTATATCATATTAGAATTAGATCTATAATCTCCATCTCATAATTGTCTTATATCATATTTTTATTTAAATATTTATTTTCATCATTGGTTGCAGAGTTAATTAAAGAAAATTTCTACCTTTTTCAGTTTTGAGTGTTTTTGATGAATCTAAAATTCCCTTTGATGGTATTTTTAATTATGTATTTATAAATTTACATCAATCCCAACATTCCCATGCTCCTTCCAAAGCCCCTTTTTCGAGCTAATCCATGTTGTGGGATTTCAAAAATATCTAATGAATATTTTTTGTTTGAGCCAAAACTATTATTTTATGGTTGTTTTTCATGTTTTTTAATTATTTAAAAAATATTTGAATTTTTAGTTTAGTCCAATTTTTTCCTCAATTCTACTTAGAAAAATATATTGTTTTTTAAATATATATTTTTTGATCTTCTAATGATTTTATGTATGATTTCGAAAAGTTAAGATTTGCAGGATAAAAAAGGAAAAATTTGGAAAAGTTAAGATTTGTAGGACTAAAAAAGAGTAACAAATATGACAATGGATTTTTTTCACTTGTTTTGAAGAAATGTGGGTTGAAACAATGTTGGTTAGAATAGGTTAGTAGGTATTTTTTTGGTAGAGTGAGCACACAAATTATTTTACAAATCAATGATCAATCTTGTATTGAGAAATGAACAAGAAGAGGTGCAATAGTTGTTTGATTTATTAAACTGCCTTGCTTACCAATTATCTTATCTTATCTTATCTACTCTACTCAATTTTTCTCTATTACAATAACTTGGTGAAGAGGAATATAAAGGAGTAGGTTGAGTTAACTCATTGGAGAATTCATAGTTAGATTAAGTGTAACTCGCTATGAAACTCATATAACTCAAAGTGGTACTCAGCATAACTCTATGTGAAACTCACGCTCTCACCTACTTAACCTCTTATCATATCTAAGTAAGTTGAAATTACATGTGTAGGGATTATACATTTAATAAGTAAATGAAATAATAAATATCCTACACCTACACCTTCCCTTAAGCGTAGCTTAAGTGGGTTGAAAAGAAAAGATGGGTCCTGACAATAAGGTCTGATGAGGTATCCATGTATAATTTAACTCTTAATAAGTGGAGTAAAAGGAGAAAACTCAATGAAAAAAACTCACCCAAAAAGAGAGACAAAGAAAATAAGGTAGGACTAGAAAGCCCCACTCCAACACTCCCAAGCATAGCTTAGGTGTGCTATAAAATTTGGTCTCAGCAACAAGGTCCCATAAGGTACCCAAATACATAATGATGATCCCAATATCCTACAAAATATGAGGGATGCATGCCTCCACAAAGAAGAGAGAAAGTATGGGCAAAATGTCACATGAATGTTGTAGTAGGTTCATTTGTAATAAATGTTGCCTTTCTCTTTTACAAGAAATAAACTAAAAGTTATCAAACTACTAAATTTTGACTCAAGTGGAATGTAGATAGGAATCATGATGTAGATCTCTAAAAAAAATTCTCAAATATCTCCCTACTAATGTTCGAATGAACCAATTCTGATCAGATATCAGAGGATTAACTATAGAGTACGGAAATGAATAAGCATACAATGAAGAGGAGAGAATAGCCAGAGAAAAGGATAGAAATAGAATATTCACTCAAAGAATGTCCATGGGAATAGGAGATCAAGGCTTTAACAACTATTGAAATTGAAGACTAGTCTGCAAATGAAGCACTTAGATTTACAAAATGAATGTCCATAAGAGCATATGAGTCGTTAATACTCTTAATGTTTACACTTTCAATGAAATCAGTAAATTCATCCAAAATATAAGTCTATGAAGGCTCTGAAAGAACAATAATCTATATAGATAAAGATGTAGAATATGTAATAAAACAACTAAGGTCTAGCAGAATCTCATCCTATAGTGGGGACTCAATAGAAGGAAGAGCACTATCCACTATAGATGTATTATTAAAAAATATAAAAGTGTGAGGAGAGAGTACAATAGTCTTAGAAGAGACAATAGGAAGCGAAGGAGGAGGTGGGACATAAATCTTAGCAGGATCATCGAAAAGACTCAATAGGATGCTCTAAATAGTTCACTGACACTTTGTATATTCTATATGTAAATGAAGATTCATGAAAATATGTGGTAATAGAGTGATGAAAACCTTATCACAAGTATTATTCCACTTATCAAATTGAACAGTATTAGTGGGTACAATAATCTATTCATATAAGAATGAAATATGATTTTTGTGGGTGAGCAAGTGTTTCATGTAAGCATGCCATGAAGCATAATTATCTTTCACAAGAAGGATCACCTGAGATGAAACATCTTTCCTCATATGGAGTTTCTCAAATGGAATCAACATGACCGAGAGAAGACACCGGAGAAGTGCACAATTGTACAAAATACTCTGTAATGAACCCCTAAAACATGATCATAAATGGGACATCAGACACAGTCGAGAATGCATCCAAGTGAGAAATTAGTGCTAGTGTAAGGGATAACAATGGTACATTCTATAGAGATGGACTTTGGACTAGGCTAAAAATGGGTCCATACAGATGAGAGCAATCAATGCACGAAGTAAATTGTAGAAATCAATAGGGCCCATACCCCCTAAATATGGCACTTTATAACTTGAGTTTATTTTAAAAAGTAAAGTAAACCAATGGAAATAGGATGAAAAAATATGAACTTTTGAAAAAAATAAAACTCAATTCTGAGTTACCAATCAAAAGTTATAGTAAAATATATTTTTCACCATTAATGGTCTATTTAATTAAATTGCATTTAAAAATTAAATGCACAATAAAATCAAACACCAACTATGCCATATGATCACTCATTGGAATTGAAAAAAACCCTACCTCCTTAAATCAACAAAAGTAAAAAAAAAACACATGGCCCATGCACCCCTACGTGTACTTTTCTTAAAATGTCTCTTTAAATGAAATTAAAAACATGATTTAATTTTTAATTCTTTTAGAGCATATTTAGCGTGGACTTTTATCAAGGGAAAGAAGGGAGTTGGAGCGATGCCGTCATTAGAGGTCACAATGCTCGATTTGAATCACAATGCTCGATTTGAATCATAGGGCATCGTTTGCATGTCTTACACAAGTCAGATCTTCATGTATAGGTCTGAAGTTACTAGCAAGTCTTATTTTCCACTCTCTTCTCCACTTATCTGCTTCTACGGGTGACTGACTGCCTGTGATTTTTTCCAAGAGTATACCATGCATAATAAGTAGAGGCAAAACAAAGGGTTCTCTCAATATGAGTTTCATGCTCCATAGTCTTCGCTTGACCATTTGAAAAGAGGGATTTGGCAGAATGGCCATTAGAAGTATTTGATGTATCCTTTCCCTGTCGTCTATCCTCTATCCCAAAGAATATCGTATATCCTTTGTCTGTAGAAATTTTGTGTTGGAAATTATTGTCCCACCATCCAACAACACAAAAAACCAAATCACCATTCAAATCAATCAAATTGTGACAGAAGGAGAGAATGGAGCCATCGATGCCAAGGGATCTTAGATATTCAACTACATAGAGGAGGCCGTGGGAAATTTTGACTGCATAAACCAGGTTAGATTTTGCCAAAACTCAACCTCGATCCTGCACAAATCAATTGTCGTGCTACAACATATCATTACACCGTTGGATATATTGAAGCAGGGGGTTCGACAACTACTGGTCTGGAAGAACATGGGGTGGAAGGGCATGAGAAATCTGAAAAAAAATGCATAAGCAAATTAGAACAGCCCCAAGGTTCACTGTGGACAAGCAGTAGGTTCGGTAAGGAGTTTTTAAACCAGTCAAATGATAGCAGTCTCCATGTAGGTCGTGAGAGAAGACACATTTTATAGAGATTGAATTCACATTGATGGTGGTTTGTAAGGGGAACGAAAACCACAGTAGCGATAAAGGACCAATGAAGACCATGTTAGTACCTCCTCCAGCTGTTGCACATTCCTGCATTGCTGTTGTTTCAAGCCAGGCCATGGGCGTAGCAAGAAAAAAACAAAACAAATGGCTTTGTCCAAATTTTATTGAGAAGAGGCATATACACAGTCAACGTGGAGGCTATGAGCTTTGGGTTGATGCCAAGCAATGGTATCTCTCTAGAATTTGCATTAGCTTTGTATAGCTCAAGACAAAGATTCACACCCTCAAATCTTGTAGAAACTTCTATGCAAAAACATTACCTACATTTCAACCTGCATATTAGCTTGAAGCATAGACCAAGCAACAAATATATGTAAATGCCAATGCTAGCAATATTCAAATTGTTCTTCAAAAATTCAAAGAATACATAATAGAAATCAAACAGATAAACTTGTTTTTCAGTACTACAATCTTATGTTCTGATACCATGTCAGAATAGGCCAGTAGGTGATTTTCCAATAGTGTCTACACAAGTATTCTGCAAATAATGACCCTACTTTTGTTTAGACATATGCAAGAAGATGTGAAACCATTGACTGATATATTAACTACCTTGCAAATAATGACCCTACTTTTGTTTAGACATATGCAAGAAGATGTGAAACCATTGACTGATATATTAACTACCTTGCTTACCAATATCTGCTCTGCATTACTCTGCACTACTTAATTACTTTGCTTATTTACAATATCTTGGTGAAGAGTAAAATAAAAAAAGATTAGGGGGAGTTAACTCATTGGAGAACTCATAGTAAGACTAAGTGTAACTCACTGGAGAACTCATAGTTAGACTAAGTGTAATTCATGGTAGAACTCATAGGAGAACTCACAGTGGTACTTAGTAGAACTCTAGGTGAAACTCATCCTCTCACCCACTTAACTTCTTGTCACACTTAAGTACGCTAAAGCTACATGTGTAGGGATTATCCATTTCATAAGTAAATGGAATCATAAATTTACTACACCAACAATGTTCACTAAATCAATCATTCTAAAATCATTTTAAGAATTCCTCATTTACAAAAAAATGATTTATAGTGCTCTCATGGTGTGCATTTGAATTTCTTCTATGCGATAGAGTACCAAGGAGTTCACACCAAGTGCTTGCTTATTAAACATCATGTAAACAACAACATTTTAACACTATAGAATATTTATTAAGTTTTTCTAATTTTTGAAAAAAAAATTATGGTTCTGATCTAGTATTTGGTAATAATTTTAATTAAAAAAATACAAATTAAAAAAATAAAAAAAATAAAAAACGTATTTTTGGATATTCAGGTTGTTTTCTAAATTTTTTTAAGAGTACCAAAGAGATCAAATTAAGTGCTTGCCTATTAACCGGCATGTAAACAACAACATTTTATCACTATAGAGGTTTTTTTTTAAGGTTTTTCAAAATTTTCAAAAAAAATAAAATTATGGGTCTGATCTAGTATTTGGTAATAATTTTAATCATAAAAATACAAAATTAAAATAAAAAATAAAAAACATTTTTTTTGGATATTCATGTGGTTTTCTAATTTTTTTTGAAATCTTAGGAAAAATAAGGAGCAACATATATGATATTGGAATTTTTTCACTTGTTTTGTAAAATCATGGGCTGAAAAAATGTTCATTCAATTAATTATTCTAATATATTTATAAAAAATTATTATTTACATGTTTTGGACTTACAACACTCTCATGGAGTGCATTAGAAGTTGTTCTGTGTAATGGAGTACCGAAGAGATCACACTAACTCTCTATCTACTTACTGATTGCCACATAGATCACAACATATGACCAATGTATTTAACCACCAATGGGTAAACATTAATAGTTCACTATAGTGATACCTTAGGTCTGCCATATGACCACATGCATAGATATTATGTGGTAGACCTACACCATTGGTCTTAGGTTTTTAAGTCATGTACTATTATGGATCATTAATTTTGATTTCTAAAGCATGGATATGTATTTTATTCATATTAGATAATATTTTGAGATATACATAGTGCTATAAATATTTTCAAATTTTGATAAACTAGATTTATAGAGCTCATTTTTTATTTGATGACTAGATCAGCTATTTGTATATAACAAAGGTAATAAATTTTAACTAGTATATTTGCATGCTCTATTTTTTTTAAACTACATGTTTTTTCACACTTCATATATGTATCAAATCATAAAATTAGTTTTGTTTTGATTCATATTTGATGTATATCCACACCATGGATTATTTTTTAAGCTACAAATCATACATCCTAAAATTGAGTATAGGTGCTACCTCATTTTTAGAGATGATCATTGTTCATTGATTTATACAAATTTTAGGTTGATTTTGTAAATTTATTTCATAATCACATTAATTTATAATGTGCCATAAAGATTATTTTATGTTTACCTTCATGTGTGTGTGACTTTTTTTGTGCACCCTTTTCCAATTTAAGTTCCAAGTAATTTCATGTGTCATATTGGGCACTTTCACTAGATAATTTCATAGTACTTTTTCTATACACTTACTACATTAACACTTTTGAGGTGATATTAATGTTTTTTTTTTTTTTAAAACTCCTAAGTCAACATTACATGGGGTGTTGTGTATTGGTAATACTTTCTTGGTTTTTATAATATGTTATGTATCTTGTGTTTGTTCTTAACTAATGTAAAGGCTAGTCGGTTTTCATGATATATCATTTCTATGCCAACTCATCTAGGGTTTTATTTCTTTTGTAGATTAATATTTTTTAATTATAGATTTGTAATCAAGGTAACTTGAGGTTTTAAAATATCTAGAAGAATTTTTAGGACAATCATCTTTTTTTTAACCATGTATTTCAATCTTATTCACACATCTAGATTAATGGGAGCTACTTTTGATTCCTTATTACTTCCAATGGAGGATTCATAGAATTCAACAAACATCTATTTGAGTAGCTACTTTTTTATTGTTCTTTGTCAATGTACATAGTTACATTATCAAAAATAGTTCTCAAGACCCATACGTATGAGCTTAAGACGTCTATCTTTCATCACATCACATAAGTTTTTCTTCAAAGTAGGTGTTACATTGTGTCATTTTTACACTTGATGTGAATTCTACCTTTGGTTAGGTGCTACCCTGATTTGAATTATTATTTGCACAAAATATATTAAACTGTAGTTATCTTCAAATATTTATAAGGGTGATTTTAAATTTGAGGAATAATTTTATCCCACCTTTCATTCAACCAATATAATCTCTTTCTCAAATATATTTTTTCCCATATAAGGAATCTTTGTGTCCTTGTGGAAAGTTAGATTTGAACTTAGAATCATATTCAAAGCTAATGTTCATGTAGTGTCATTTTCACATTTGATGTGAATTCTATCTTTGGTGATGTGTTACCAAGATTTGACTTATTGTGCACAACATTAATCAAAATTTATTTATTTTCTATTGTTTTAGAAGGGTGAGTTTCAACTTAAGAAATGATCTTATCCCACCTTTTTCTGAACCAATAATAATCTCACTCAAATAAGTTTTTTCCTATATAAGGACCCTTTGTGTCCTTCTCTAAATTTAGATTCAAATTTAGAGTCATCTACAAATCTAATTTTATGTAGTCTGTTAGAGAGGCCCATTTTCGTGCAACTATAGTTAGTTGCACATGTATATTCCATTAGTGTAATATAATGTGTTCTTTTTTGGTGATCTCATTTTATAATATGAGCAATATTGCATGAATGGATGTTTATTGCATAGTTTTTTATGCCCTCTTCAATTCCTACAATTATTATACTTTTAAAAATAGAGGAGGTATCCAAAGATGTAGAATATACCAGAATAATATAGATCAAATCAATATTTTAAATAATTTTTATATTAAAATTGATGGTGTTGAGAATTATATTGTTGATAAGTATGTCGACAATGATGATAGTGATCATGAAGTCATCCAAATATTCCTCTACTAACATTGTTACAACATAGTTAAAATAATTTATAAACATCGACTTAGGGGCCACAAAATATGTCTTACAATAAAGTCTTATTTTTATTGCTAAAAGTGCATAATAGGAAATTAAACCTTGGAGACTATTTCTCTATGTATAAATAAAATTAAATTTCCCCCTTTTTCAACCAAAAAAGGTGAAGTCCAAGGCATCTTGTTCATACATCAAAGGGAAATATCTTCTATAAATCAAATGGTTGATATCAATATGATAGATTAATGTCATGAAAGATAATCAGAAATTTTATATGATAAAGGAGGCACATTTATATTCAACATCTCACCTTCTCATACACACCTCTCTCTTTCTATTTTTAGTGAACAATTATTTTTACTATGGCATCAATGTTTTTCAAAATTTGTGTTTTACATACATGATGGAAAACCTAGTATGTTTTTTCATGGACTAATAATGATCAAAAAAATTGGGGAATTTTTTTACCCTTTAAATAAAATTTTTTCATGGACTAATAATGATCAAACAATTTGGGGAATTATTTACTAATTGTGTAGTAGGTAGGCATCATAATTTGGAATTCAAAAGTGACAAGTCAAATAAATCCAAGGTTTTCTTGACATAGTTTACAATGATTTATAAACATATTTATAGTGCTAACAACATTTATTCATGGGAGGTAGAGGATTGACTAGATTGTATGCACTTACCGTTCACATTGAATTTTGGATTTGTTTAGTATGTTTTGTTTTTCATTGAAAATTACTCCCAAAATTTGTGGTGGTTATTTTTTAAGAATAAGTATGAAAAATTTTAGAACTAAAACATTTTCAAATATCTAGTCAATAAATGAACCCATTGGTCCATCAAAGCCCTATACATAGATCAATGGGGGAAGTACATATCATCCAAGGAATTTGAGATTTTATTTGCTTAACTAGGAATACGTTAGAAAGATACTAGTACCTACACTCCAAAAAAAAATGATTTTTACGAATAAAGAATTGAATTAAAAAAAAAAATGATGAAATAATACCAAAAGTCACAGATTGGATAAGTGATAATGGACAAAAGTAGTGTAGTCATCAATATATTCACTCATTGAGCACTAAGAAAAGTATCAAATGGTTTGAAATCTAAAATTTCATAATTAAATCTTATAATGAATCACCTTAGTGTCCTTGGGAACACATCCTATATCTACATTCCAAGAATGATAGAAAAATGGCTTAATAAAATTACTTATGTGAAGTGCATCTTTAAAGGGTATAGTAGTGAATTTGAAGATTAAGTCAACTATTTTATTTTACATCATAGAAGATATACACAATTATAGATTTGGTCTTTGGTGAATGTTCATATTTAGATTCTTTGGAAACAGAGGAAGTTTATTCAACTCTAGATATTGATCTTCTAGAAAAGATAAAGTAAAAGACCTAAACTTTAATGGAGAAGGAAGTTTTATATAAGAAAAAAAAAAAACTGAGTATCTTAAAATTATTATATCAACAAGAATGAAAACATGAAAAAAGTGTGTTAAATTATGAAATAATCATGATTAAATAATGCATCTCTTGAAAATCTTAACTTGACATTAATAACTTTAGTGGTTCATTCCCTAAAACCTGTTGGTGTAGAATATTTATTATTCTATTTATTTATTAAATATATAAATCCTACACATGTTGCTTCAACTTGCTAAGGTGTTTCTTTAGTCTGTGGTAGTTATCTATCACTTTTATTAGCTAAGTGGTTATTACACTTTTGTTCTCCACTAGTTTATTGTCAGTTAACTCCCTGATTCCAGGTGGAAGTTGCATGTTCTTTCTCCTATATAATAAACCTATTGTAAAGCTATGAATCATTCATTGTATCTGAATACAAATCTCATTCATGTGTTATTATGATTTTTGTCTTTATGCATTATATTTGTTTTGCTATTCTTGAAATTTGTACAACTATTCATAGCCTTATTTTTAAATTATTTTCGTGGTGCAAATCCCATATGGTACCAGAACTACTTATGATAAAACATTGCTAATTTTTTATAGTTGTGCTTTTTTAGATATACATTACTTTTTTAAACTAACAAGTTATATGCAAATAATATTCTTGGCTCTCAAAAATGCTTGTTTTCAAGATTTTGTCACAGATTTGGTTAAAGTGTTTGAGTTTTTTTGAAAAGGAAACTTGAATTTTTTTGCCATCACATCCTTATCCATCAGTTGGATCTGACCTGTTCATAAGGGCATCACTTCATTCATTTCTTGGATAACAAGAAATTAAAATTTGCATAATCCCTAGCAGTGGCTTTTTCTTTCATGATGATATCGCCCATCTTGTGTTTTTGGGTCTGATCTGGATGTGCTCTGGTTGGTATCATCATGAACCTATGATCTTCAAAGCAATGACCTACCTTGAACCTACAGAGTGACGTCCAAGGAGGAAGTGGCTTCCTGAGTATCCATCTAACCTATTTCTCAACCTTGAGCACTGCAGATCCATCTGACCATGTTTTCAAACATAATAACTTTCATTGGTCACCATCTTCCCTACATGCTTCATTGGTTATCTTTCCTTGAATATCTAACCATGTTTCAGCTTTGGTTGAGTCCTCATATGCCAAGGAGGAATGCCCTATAATCAGCCTTACATGAAACCAAATCTAGTTTTGTAATTGTGAGGAGGGAGGCATCACAAACCAGTAGTGAGCAGATCATTGGAGATCAAACCATGTGCTCTCTCCATCTTTGATGGTGACACTATATGGACTTGCCCAAATTTCCTCTTTTCTAAATTCAAAAGTATAAAAATGATGCCCTAATGTTATTTGTGAAAATTATATTATTTTTAAAATCATTATTTTTAAATAGCTAGTTTATTATTATAATAAGTGGCTTGTTTTCACTCAAAAAGCACATAGGGGCAAGTAGGAAAGTTGTTTTTTAACAATAGTTGTTTTTTAACAATAGTTGTTTTGAGAAGGACCATGGTTCTATGCCAATTCCAACAAGTGGTTGGAAGGTTAGATTCGCTCTCATCACAGTGCATTTTTTAATGTTTAAGTGCACAATTTTATTAAATAGGCTCATTTATGAAAAATTCATTGTGTAATAACTTTTGACTGGTAACTCCAATTTGAGTGCCACATTTTGAAAAAGTTAATGATTTTTAATTTCCCACACATTTAACCTATTTAGCACTAAAATATAAAGTGCCAAAATTTGGGAGGGTCAAGCATAATTTTAGGGGGGGGTATACAAATTATTGTGATTCCTTTTTCTGCATTACTTCAATTTGTTGAAAACAAACACAATATGGATCTTAATTTAGTTAATTTGCTCAAACCCTTCAAATATCATGAATGGAAGGCTTCCATGTCACTCACATATTGAAATAAGAAGATCTATAGGATAACTATGGGAATGCAAATTGAACTAGCTACAAATAAAGAAAAATAGTTTGACAAGTGTGATGAAGTTTTTGGTTTTCTATATCTTTCTATGTCACCCAATTTGCATTTTTAGATTGAATCAAACAAAAAACCCAAGGAAATTAGGATACCTTTAGGGAATTTTTTGGGAACTTGGATGAGATGAGAGGGTATGAACTGGAAAATGAGTTGATTAGTCATAACCCTAGCAATTTTGACACACTTCAAGATTAATTCACCAAATTCAAATCATTGAGATTTAAACTAAAAGAATGTAGAAGTGATAAAAAATATTCACAACTTATACTTTCCATCCTTGCAAAACTTGGACCTGACTATTATGTTTTCATTTCCACTTTCCATGCAACCAAGAGAGCACTTGGTCCTTCATGGACTATGCCCTCCTTTGATGAGATTATCGTTGACTTGATTTGGGAACAAGATAAACTAATTCAGATGGGTGCACTAAAGTCAACTAAACCACATGCTCTAATTGATGGGCATGACGTCAAAAAGGTTTCAAAAGAGAAGAAACATAACACCAAGGATCATGAGATCAAAAAGGATCAACCCACCACCAAACCAAACTTCGACCCTTCCTCTTTTAGTGTTAAATCCAAAAAATACAGGATCAAATGTGGGTATTGAATGGGAAACCATGATGAAAGTAAGTGTTTTAAAAATCAGATTGATCACCTCATAAGTCTTTTTGAGAAAAAAAACATAGATGTTCCTCAGTATATCTTACCATCGTCATCAACCCAAAAATCCAAGGAAAAGAACAATAGAAAAGGTAAAGAATCAAGAAAAGATAAACCAAAGTGGATAACTCTAGCTGTGGTGGTACCTCTAGATCCTAAATGGGTTATTGATTCTAGTGCATTACACCATATGGCTTCTTCACATGTGGACTTCACTTCTTTAGATCCATGTGACATGTCTTGTATTTGACTAGGTGATAATATTTCTACACAGGTTTTTGGGAAAGTGACTGTTGATGTGAGTGGTGGAACATTTAACAATGTTCTAAGTATTCCCTCAGTATCAACTAGTATTCTATCAATCTATCAGATTACTCACCTTAGTCAGGTTATGCGAGTTGAGTTCACTCTAGATTCAGTGTATGTCAGAGAGTTGCATAGTGACAATATCATTGTAGTGGGTGTAGTTGATCATGAGACTCGGCTATATTATTTCTCCCACTTTGTTCCTCTTTCAGATTCTTCATAAAATTCACCTGTAGTTGATGACACTTTCTAGCCTGAACACATTTCTAATATTGATCACTTCTCTTCTACCACAGATGACTAAAATACTGATGGGTAATCATTTCATCCATCTCCCTGTCACATTTCATGGCTTGAGGAGTTATTTATGGATCCACCTACTTTTGGTCCACCACAAACTTTTTAGGGAGCAGGATCTTTGATTTAGGACACATCAAACATTGTCAGTCTTCTACATAGTTGCAAGGCCTTCCACACTCCTTCACTTCTACTTTAGATGCATCATCACTTCATGAAGTAGTTGACATTTCTAGTTTGCACGAGGATCATAGTTACTTGTATAGGATCCACACTTTGGTTGGAGATCCATCAAATACTTGGTGGATTCATTCACCTTTTCATGGTGATCCACTCTTCACTACACCTACTTCTGATCCACATTCACTCTAGGAATATACTTTGTAGGATACAGGGTGGCTACAAGCAGTTGTAGCTTCAAGTGGGGATTTCTAGTCCTACCTTATCTTATTTGTATCTCTTTGAGGGAGGGGGGAGGGAGTTTTCATACTAGGTTTTCTCCTTTTACTCTACTTTTTGAGAGTTGCATTGTATGTGGGACCAACTTCAATTAAATAGGATTTCAAATTGAAATAATGTATAAACTATGCATGTACAATATGATATTATCTCAGATAATAAAAAATAGGAGCTTGTTGACCTACCTTACGATAAAAACAAAATGGATGAAAATTATAAATGGGAAAACCCATTAGATGAAAATGGGTGTTTCTAACAAAATATAAATTAGAGGGCACCACTGAAAAATTTAACACTCATTTGATTGCATAAATTACTCCTCAAAAGGAAGGAATTGTCTATTAGGGTAATTTTGTGCCAACCTAAGAAATGAAATCTATCAAACCCATTGTATTCTTGCTTGAAATAAAATTGGATGGAACATCCACCAAATGGATGTTTAACGTTATTTCATTAATGATGAATTTCAAGGAGAAGTGTACATGCAAAAACTCGAAGGATTTGAAGTTCAAGGCAAAGAACATAAAGTTTATTAATTGATAAACTTATTTTATAGGTTAAATATAACATCTCATGTGGTACATCAATATTTATCAATACTTATCCACATATGGTTTTAGTTGAAGCTTTTTTTTATTACATTTATACATTCAAAGGTAAGATGGAGAAATGTGCTTGTGTGTGTTAATGATCTTGTCATCAATGGGAGTGGTGAAGAGCTAACTTCAATAGTAAAATATTTGAAGAAGTCATTACATGTGATAGATATTTTGTTAATACATTTATTCGTTGGCTCGGAAACAAAGTATTCAACAGAGTTAAATGAAAAATTCAATATGTTTTATTGTAAAATAATTGAACACACATGGAATATTTAATTGCATCTTCTAAATATGATATTGATGTAAAGTTAAATGAATCCCTCTATAAAAATTTGAGTGGGAGACTCATTTATATTTACAATGCCAGACTAGATCTAGGATATTTTTTGAGCTATCTATTAAGGTTCATGACAAATTATAAACAAGACACAGTGTTAAGCAACTAAAAGGGTGTTGAAATATTTGCTTGGTAGTCTAAACATTGGACGAGAGTACAAAAAGGATGGAAAAATCTATTTGATTGATTACTTAGTTGTTTATTAGACAATGTTCGTTGACGATTGAAAGTTGAAAATGCGATATACCATTCAATTTGGCTAGAGTAGTTTTATAGTTATGTAGGCTCAATAGTAGTTTTTGGGTTACATAAGAGGTGGATTATTATGGCCATTTCTTCCACTATAATAGAATATAAAGACAACACAAGGAACTCTTTGTGATATAATTTATGTTTTTAAAACTTAAATTGATTAATATGAATATTTAATTAGATTAACCGGCGAATGTATATTATGATAAGTAAAACTTTCTTTAAAGACCTCAAGATTGTCAAGTATCATGTCACGCCTGAGTGATTTAAACATTTAAGCTCATTTTCACTTTATTAAAGGAAGTGCAAAACAATGAAATACAAATATAGTTCATGGTCTACTAAAGAATAACTCAGATTAATTTATAAAATCATTATTATGTATCAAATATTTATATTTTAAAACTAATTTCCATGCAAAAGTCAAAATCAAAATATAAGGAAATATCTAATTTATTTATTTTTTATTTAGATCTTTATGAAGCTTTTGATCAGAACAATAATCGGTTATATTAATAGTTATAATCGGTCAATACCAACAACCACTGAGATTTGATTTTGGATGATATATAATAATCAAATTGCTTTACCAATACACCCATATTTCATCGGTGAAATATCTAATTTGTTTATTAACTTAACAATTAAATATATAATTTATTAATTATGTCAATCCTACCCGAGTTTTATTATAATAAATACTTCAGAAATATACAAAATTAATATATCATAATTTAATTTTTATTATTTATCGTCTTTTAGCTCAATAAAAATATATATTTTATTTATTTGTATATATTTATATTTACATTTATTTATTTTGGTGGTTGTTATCGTTGTGCTGCCCGTTACAAGATTCCATAATCAGAAACTGTTGGAAGTAGATTGATATTTATTTCTCACGAAAAGACTATTAGCTATTTTTCTTTTAAGCCTGGTTATCGATGGACAATCGAAATTTCAGATGTATATGTTTACATATCTCATCAGCCCCACTTTTCATACAATGGATTCGTCTTTATCCCTCCTGTCAGTGAATTTTTTTCAGAAAAAACTCAATCGAATTTGAGGCTTGTCTTCCACAAATTTATAGCCAAACAGGGACGTGTATGTTAACATAGAAGAATATAATCACAGGTTGATAATTTTCGAGAATAATTTTGTAAGAGTGAAGTAGAACCACACGTTGGATCCAACCGCTATTCACGGGATAACGGCGTTTTCAGATTTGACTGAGGAGGAGTTTGAATATCGTTACACAGGCTTGCTAAATGTTTCCGACAATTTTATGAATGGCGCGCCCGCGGCAGAACACTTTCTCTATGTTTTAAGGATTTGTTAAGCTTATAACGGTGGTTAGATAAATCTGTGGTACTATGAAGGGGTACTACGAATTTTTTGACTGCTTAAATTTTGAAGTCTTTTCCAATCAAGAGTTATCATGGATTTCCTAATACAGCAGCTGCACAGAAATTTGAGGGGAGAAACTACCAACAAAAGAACATGGAAATAAACATTTATTTCTCTCCAGATTCTCATCAAAATTCATTTATCGGAATCCCAAAATAAAATAAAAAAGATTATTGCTATAACAGGATTCACTCACCAATTGTAAGATTGGGTTAAGGTAGTTGATTCCAAAAAGAAACCCTATCGAGGGTTACAAGGCTATGGAGGCTTCAAATATGATTATTGTTGATCTTGTTGATTTTTGTAGCTCGAAAGGTGGAATGTGGAATTGTTTTAAAGCAACTCAAGATTAGATATGCTTTAAAACAATTCGAGTTGGATTTTCAGCAACAGTAGTTTCTAGAATGTTTCTGCATTTGTAAGGATGAAATAAATCCTAATGTGATTTTATGTGTAAAAATAGAAAAGCCAAAGAAAGCAAGGAAAGCTTATTTTTATTGCATGCTAAGGAAAGCTTCTTTTTCTTGCATGCTAAGTAAAGCAGCGAGGCTCTCTATAAAAGTAAGATTGTTGTAGCAAACTCATACATCGTATTTTTGCAAAAGAGATGTTTGATGTTACGCTGAATAGAAAATCCAACATTTGCAGGTTTTTCCTCGCATTGGGGTTTCCTGGGTATATCTGTGTTATTTTTTGTCTTTTTGTATTGGCTTATTGTTATTTTTGCTTCTGCTGTTATTAGTTGTTAATTAACCCAGTTGTATTAATCGTTATAAATAAGATTTATGTCTGTGAATTTATTGTGGAATTAATCTGTTGTTGGGTTATAGAAATTAACATGGTATCAGAGCTCTAAACTCTGAATACGAAGCCAAGATTTGTAACACAGATTTCAAAAAAAAAAATTAGTTCTTTCATCCTCAGTTCTTTTTGTGGCTATGGCAACCAACGTTCGATACGAGGATAGGCTTGAGGGTGTGTCTAACTTCTTGCAGTGGAAGGTTCAGATTACATCTGTTCTCAAGGAGAACAGGCTGTGGATCTATGCTAGCATAGAAGTGACTCCAACAAATGATCATGTTGCCTTAGATTCACATGAAGTTAAAGAGGCCAAGGCTCAGAGGATTATCCTAGATGGAGTAAGATATCATTTAATTCCGCATTTATTGGGGAAAGAAACTGCCAAGGAGATGTGGGATTCACTCACAAAACTTTATCAGAGCGACTATTAGAGTCGTAAGATGATGCTCAAGGACAAATTGCATAATACCAAGATGTCCAAAGGCGAGAGTGTGACCTCTTGTCCAAGCTGACACAGGTCAGGGATGAGCTTGTTACTGTTGGAGAGATGATTACAGAAGATGAGTTGGTGCGTATAGTCTTGAATGGTTTTTTAAAACACTGGGAATGTTTGTCAAGTGTGTTGTTGGCAAAGATCGGCTACCTGATTGGGCAAGACTTTGGGATGATTTTGTTCAGGAGGAGATCCGTGAAGGTGCTCATCAGGGAGATCAGACAAAGAAGGGTCAAGATGAAGAAAATCTTGCTCTTGCAAGCAAGCGTAAGAAAAAGTCCAATAAAAAGCAATTAGAAGGTTCTTCTTCTAAGAGTGGGAAAAAGAAAGATCTAAGCAAGATTAAATGTTTTTGCTACCATCAGATGGGTCACTATGCCATTCAATGTCCGAATAAGAAAAATAAGGACAAGCAAAAGAAGCAATTTGCTGCTACAGTAGAGGTGGATGAGTTTGCATCAAAATTTGAGAATGAGTTTTCACTCATTGCCTGTCTCTCAAGTTCAAGTGCCAACAGAGTATGGTATATTGATAGTGGGGCTTCTCGCCACATGACGGGAGTCAAAGAATGTTTCACCAAGTTGGAGGAGAAGGAGCTGGATTTCTATATTGAGCTCGGAGATAATGCCAAGTACCATGCAACTGGTATTGGCACCATCAAGTTTCAGAGGGAGTTTGGCAAACCTTTGCTAGTGGAGGATGTGTTGTATGTCCCTGGCATGACAAAGAATTTAATCTCAGTTTCTACCTTGGAAGACAAGGGTGACATCGTGACCTTTGAAAGGGGAAAAGTCTATATTCATCCCAAAGATTTCAAGATTGCAAAAGTGATTGGTGTCAGGCATGGCAGCTTGTTTTGATTATAGTTTGAGCCAGCACATGCGTTGGTTAGTAGCTGTAAAGGGATAGGAGAATTGTGGCACATGAGGATGGATCACCTTCACCATGGAGCACTTAATATTCTTAAGGAAATAGTGACGGGGCTGCCTGAGATAAAGACAAAACAACATGAGGTGTGCAAGGGTTGTGCTCTAAGGAAATATGCCAAAACCAATTTTCCAAGCAGCGACACTAGATCCGAAGGGATTTTGGATCTCGTACACTCAGATGTGTTTGGACCTGTGTCAACAACATCCTTAAATAGATATGAGTATTATGTTACCTTCATTGATGATTTCTCCAGGAAGATGTGGATATATTTCATGAAGAATAAAGATGAGGTCTTCATTAGGTTCAAAGAGTTTAAGGCTCTCGTAGAGAACCAAACTGGGAAGAAGATCAAGATACTAAGGTCTAATAATGGAGGCGAGTATACCTTGAATGCCTTCAAAGATTTTTGTTCCCAGGAAGGTATCAAGAAAGAGTTGATAGTTCCATACAACCCTCAACAAAATGGGGTTGTTGAAAGAAAGAATAGAGCTATCATTGGAGCAGCCAAGGCCATGCTTCATGATCAGGATCTGCCTTGGTTCTTATGGGCAGAAGCTTGCAACATAGCTGTGTATTTGTAGAATAGGAGCCCTCCCAAAATGTTGGGCAAATTGACTCCAGAAGAGCGTTCACTGGTAAGAAACCAGATTTGGGGCACATTCGCATCTTTGGATGTCTTATGTATTGTCACATTCCTGATGAGAAGAGAACCAAGTTGGAACCTACTACAAAGAAGGGTATCCTTGTTGGGTACAGTGAAACTTCTAAGGCATATTGGGTTTATATTCCTGCTCTCAGGAAAATAGTGGTTTGCAGAGATGTGAAGTTTGAGGAAGAGAGGGCTCTTCAAAAGTCAAGTAACTTGATGAATGAGGAGGAACCAACATCCACAGTTGAGGTAGCACAAATTCCTCAAACTTCAGTCACGCAAGCTAGAGAGCAGAACAAGCAGGATGATCAGATAGAGGAAAAAATAATTCCTCAGCCTTAGATTCCTATTAGTGATAAGAGGAGAAACAGGGCAGCTGAGCAAACATTAAGAGAGGCTCAAGAATATGTAGGTGATCCTCAAGATTCAGTCAGACAAAGAAGGGCTCCCAGACGTTATTCAGATTATATGGCACTTATGAGTGAATTAAATGAAGTAGAGCCTTCCAGCTTTCAGGAGGAATCCAAGCACCAAGTATGGAGAGATGCCATGGTGGAAGAGTATTCTTCCATCATGAAGAACAGTGTGTGGGAGGTAGTACCAAGACCAGAAGATAAGTCTGTGGTGGGATCGAGATGGATGTATAAGATTAAGCATGCTGTAGATGGTAGTGTGGAAAAGTTCAAATCTCGATTTGTGGCTAAGGGGTTTTCACAAAAAAGAGTCGACTATGATGAGACTTTCGCTCCAGTAGCCAGGTACTCATCCATAAGAGCTATCATTTCTATAGCAGCACAGATGGGTTGGAGGATTCATCAGATGGATGTAAAGATGGCCTTCCTCAATGGGGTGATTGAGGAAGAGATTTACATAGAGCAACCAGAAGGGTTTGAAGCACATGAGAGGAATTCTCATGTATGCAAGTTGAAAAGAGCACTGTATGGACACAAGCAGGCTCCTAGGGCATGGTATTCACGTATTGATAGTTACTTGCAGAGTGTGGGCTTCATCAAGAGTGAGGCAGATTTGAACTTGTACTATGTTTAGGTGAAGGGTAAACTTCTCATATTATTGTTATATGTTGATGACCTATTTCTCACAGGGTCAGAGGAGCTCATAGCACACTGCAAGCGAGATCTTGCAGGAGAGTTTGAGATAAAGGACTTGGGGTTGATGCACTACTTTCTGGGATTGAAGTTGTGGCAAAAAGAGGGAGAAATATTCCTTGGACAAGGGAAGTACTTAATTGATATCTTGAAGCGATTCAGGATGGAAAACTGTAAGCCTATGTCAACGCCACTTGTGACCAACTGGAAGAAGATTGATGCTTCTAGATCAGAGGCAATGGACCCTACTTTATACAGACAGTTGATAGGCTCTCTTATGTATCTGGTCAACACCAAGCCAGACATTTGTTTTGCAGTGAACTCACTCAGTCAGTTTATGGTTGATCCTAAATGTGTTCACTGGATAGCTGCAAAGCATGTTTTGAGATATCTCCAAGGCACAGTTGATTATGGGCTGAATTATGTTCAACAGGATGGAGTGAAGCTCAAGGGGTTTACTGATGCAGATTGGGTAGGCAGTACAGATGATCACAAGAGCACTTTAGGGTGTAGTTTCAGTTTGGGATCAGGAGCAGTCTCTTGGTACAACAGGAAACAGAAGTTAGTTACACTGAGTTCTGCAGAGGTTGAGTATATGGCAGCCAGTATGGCTATATGTGAGGCTATCTGGCTTCAAAAACTTCTAGCTAGGCTCTTTAACTAGGAGCTAGATCCTACAGTCATTTATTGTGATAATCAGAGTTGTATCAAACTCTCTGAGAATCCAGTGTTTCATGACAAGTCAAAGCACATTGAGATCAAGTATCACTTCATCAGAGATTGTTTGGAAAAGGGGATAGTGAAGCTCAATTAAATTCCTACGGATGAACAAATTGCAAATATTCTAACGAAGGCCTTGATGAAGAGCAAGTTTGAATTCTTCAGGGACAAGTTGGGTGTTGTGCAGAACACCTTCCTCGCTAAGAGGGAGTGTTGATTTTTGTAGCTCGAAAGGTGGAATGTGGAATTGTTGTAAAGCAACTCAAGATTAGGTATGCTTTAAAACATTTCGAGTTGGATTTTCAGCAACAGTAGTTTCTAGAATGTTTCTGAGTTTGTAAGGATGAGATAAACTCTAGTGTGATTTTATGTGTAAAAATAGAAAAGCCAAAGAAAGCAAGGAAAGCTTCTTTTTCTTGCATGCTAAGGAAAGCTTCTTTTTCTTGCATGCTAAGGAAAGCTTCTTTTTCTTGCACTCTAAGTAAAGCAACTAGGCTCTCTATAAAAGTAAGATTGCTATAGCAAACTCATACATTGTATTTTTGCAAAAGAGAAGTTTGCTATTAGGCTGAATAGAAGATCCAACATTGGGGTTTCCTAGGTATATCTATGTTATTTTTTATCTTTTTGTATTGGCTTATTGTTATTTTTGCTTCCGCTGTTATTAGTTGTTAATTAACCCAGTTGTATTAATCGTTATAAATAAGATTTATGTATGTGAATTTATTGTGGAATTAATCTGTTGCTGGGTTATAGAAATTAGCAGATCTCTTTTACGAAATAGTCCCTTTGTAATGGTTCAAACCCAGATAGCATTGGTCATGTAATGATTCCGTGATGGAGGATAGTATATTGAATTCTTCTTGGCTGCAAGCCTGGAAATTGTTATTACAGTCTTTGGACGACCAAAAAACATTGCTCAAACCCAGGATAGCATTGGTCTTATGCACCCATTATACAGTCTAAGCCTTCCCTTAGAAAATAATTTCTTTCTGAATTTTAAGAACTTAACGAAATTTATCAGCTGCTCACATGGACGACCGGAAAACATAGCTCTGTATTTGTGTACCAAATTTTTGTGCGACTCTTCAAACTTTTGTTAGAAATGATATACCCTTTATGGTAACTATTTTTATACCATTGTAAGTTATTAGCAGCAAACGAAGCACGTCCCCCTCAATGGCACATCCTTACAATAGAAGAAACTCAAATTCCATAAACTGGATAATGAGTAGTTTTTTAATGATTCCGCGATGGAGGAATGTTCAATGAATTCTTCTTGGCTGCAAGACTGCAAACTATTATTACATTAAAACTTACACTTTGGCTCGGCTTTGAAGCCGTGGTCAAAGTTTCTTTTTTTATGTTCCAGGCTTATCTATATGATATTTTGTTATATCTTATTACGTTTGATCATCTTTACATAGGTATGGTGGCAGGGTATTTTTAGTTCAGGTTGGGAGATGGGCACCATGGGAGCTATTGAAGGAGCAAACTTCATTTCCACCGGAAATCCCTTAAGCCTCGGCCAGCAGCAACTCATTGATTATGATGCCAAGGTGAATTGCATAATTTTTCCATCAACTTCTTTCCGCATCCCCTTTTCCGTGGTCATTTTGTTTTTGGATCCTGAGTTTTTCAGTACTTCAAGAATAACATTTCTAATATAACCGTTTACATTATGTCTTTGATTCTCAGAACAAAATGGTTTGTGATAGTGGTGGCTGCAGTGGGGGACTAATGACAAATGCATATAATTCCCTTATTGCAGCTGGAGACATAGAGGAAGAAAAGACCTATCTGTTAGCGACGTCAAATTAGCATGTGTGGCTTGCGCTTAACTAAGCTAACTAATGCTAGTTGTTCTCTTGTTTCTTCCGCTGTGCCATGCAACAGTTAAACAACGGTTGACTCTGCTTCCGCCAGCCATGCAACAGTTAAACAGCAGTTGACACTGCTCTTTCAATTAGTAAACTGCTTCTCCTTGCTGCGTTTGAGCAGCCTTTGTAACCTTTTATTAAGGCTAAGGTCTTTTTTTTAGTGTAATGCAGAAAATACCACAGTAACTTCTATTTTTTCATCTTCCTCTGCCTTTCTGTACTCTGTTTTTTTGCTGCTCTGTTTTTTTCTTCAAATTTTATGCAGCTGTAGCTTCAAATTTTACATGGTATCAGAGCCAGGTTGCTAGAAAGAAGAAGTACAGTATTTTTTTTTGCAGATATAGAAGATCAGAGCTGAAAAATGGAATGTTCACCCTCTGCCATTCTCACACCATACAACTATTTTGATTGGAAGCCAAAGATTCTACTTCAGCTCAGAAGTAGAGGCCTCTATCGAATAGTTATGAATACAGAGGTTGAACCCAATCCAGCAGTGGAAAAATCCAAATACTTCAACCGCATGGATGAAGCATTTGGTTTGTTATACTTATCCATCTCTCCAGAATTGTTGTTTCATGTTGAGGCATGTACAACTCCAAACCAAGTTTGGAATACATTGGAGACTCTTTTTGGAAAGCAAGATGAAATACGGGGTCATATCCTTGAAAATGAGCTCAACTCATTAGATCCAAGGATTTTTGATAATATTCAAGATTTCTTCACAAAGTTCAAGGCCTTATTGCTTCAGCTCAAAGGATCTGGTATTGACAAATCCAAGGAAGAAAGCAAATTGATCCTTTCTATTCTATCTAAGTTGGGTCCAGAATATGCAGTATTTGTCTCTGCTTTCCACACAGTTAGGCTCACAACAGGAGCAACTTGGAAGATGCCCACACTGGATACCTTCATTGAGTCTCTAGTACATGAGCAGGATAAGCTTATAAAGATGGGCACATTGAAGAATTCCAAAGCTCATGCACTTGTTGTGCATGCAAATGGGAAGAACAATTCCAAATCCAACCAGCAATTCAAAGGCAAAGAAAAAAAGGATTCATATCCAAGAAAGGAAGGCAATCCCAAACCTCCAGATGGATCTACTGGCTCAAAAGAAAAGAAGGACAAAAAGGGCAAATCAAAGTGCAGCTATTGCAACCGTGGGTACCATCCAGAATCATCATGCATGAAGAAGACCATTGATCTCATGGCTCAGACACTTCAACAACATAATCTTGGTAGCCTTATCCCTGAGAGTGCCAAGAAGAAGCAGGAAGAAAAAGCACCTGAAACAAGAGACAATGCTCATGCATTGATTGCTATTCATTCTTCTTCAGATGCATGGATCATAGACTCTGGAGCTTCACACCACATGGCAGCCACAAAAGAAGCTCTTTCTTCTTTGAAACCATATTCTGGTTCTCCTATTCTCATGGGAGACAGTTCCCCTGTAGAGGCAACTGGAATAGGGAGGGTAGAGGTTGGAATTGGAAGTTTTGAGAATGTCTTACATATTCCAAAGCTTTCTGTTAATCTTCTTTCTGTGTATCAAATGACACATACTGGAACTGGTAGGAGAGTTGAATTCACCCCTGATTCGGTGACCATATTTGACATGCAAGACAACTCCAAAATTGCTGTTGGTAAGGCAAATCATCACTCTCATTTGTACACTTTTTCTGATTTTGTTGCTAAATCAGATTCTACTTTACTTCTAACACATGCAAATGATGAAAGTAGAATTTGGCATGAAAGATTTGGTCATTTGAATTTTAGATACATGCAACAACTTAACAAACAGGGAATGGTTATAGGCTTGCCAGCCATAGACTTTTCTGATGGAATTTATGAAGGATGTGCTCTTGGAAAGCATCCACAAGAAAAGTTTCCAAAGGGGAGTGCATGGAGAGCCTCTTCTCCTTTAGAGCTTGTTCACAGCGATCTTATGGGTCCATTTCCTGAACCTTCCATGAGCAAAGCCAGATATGTGTTAATATTCATTGATGATTACACAAGATACACATGGGTGTATTTTCTCAAATTCAAATCTGAGGTGTTTGAGAATCTCAAGATTTTCAAAGCCTATGTAGAGAAGCAGTCTGGAAAAATGATCAAGATCCTCCGCACAGATAATGGAGGGGAGTATGTCAACAATGATGTCCAACATCTTTGTGATGAAGCAGGAATACAATTGCAGAACACAGTTCCATACACTCCACAACAAAATGGGGTAGCTGAGAGAAAGAACCGATCTTTGAAAGAGATGGCTAGCTGCATGTTGCATGCTAGGTCCCTTCCCTCCAAATTGTGGGCTGAAGCAATCAACTGTGCTTCATACATACAAAACAGATCTTTTCATAAATCTGTCACAGGACAAACACCTTTTGAAGCATGGAGAGGCAAGCAACCAGAAGTCACACATTTTCGCATCTTTGGATCTCGTGCTTGGGCACGCATTCCTGCAGATAAGAGGAAGGCTTTGGAGCCTCAAAGCAAAGAATGCATCTTTGTTGGATATCCAGATGGTGTAAAGGGATACAGACTACTAGATCTTTCCACGGAAACACTCTTCATTGAAAGGAGTGTCTACTTTGATGAAAATCTTCCACATGCATCTCAGGTACAACATGCCACCACCTCTATGCTTCCTCATCTTACAAATCTTAGAGATACATGCAATCATTCTGATCTTATTTCAGATATTTCTGAATCTGATTTAGAGGAACATGAGCATGCATATGCTGATCCACAACCAATCCTTGATTTAGATTCTAGTGATGATTCAGTATCCCATGTGGAAAATCAAAGAACAAGGAGCTTAGCTGATATATATGAAGTTCCTCATGCACTCTCAGCTACTGAGCCCATCATGCCGATGCATGCTTATGTGGTTCTAGCATCTGACCCTCAAACTTATGCAGAAGCTACAGGGAATCTGCTTTGGGAAGCAGCCATGGATGAGGAGTACAACTCCCTCATTGCAAACCAAACTTGGGATTTGGTTCCACTTCCTTCCAATCGCAAGCTTGTCAGATGTAAATGGGTCTATAGGACAAAGAAATCAGCAGATGGACATGTGAGCAGATACAAAGCACGGTTGGTCGCCAAAGGTTTTCAACAAGTTCATGGCATTGACTATGATGAGACTTTTGCTCCAGTGGCAAAAATGGACTCCATTCGATTGGCTCTTGCCATTGCAGCATCAAGAAGGTGGGAGGTTCATCACATGGATGTGAAGAATGCATTTCTTCACGGTGATCTTGAGGAGGAGATCTACATAGAGCAGCCACAAGGGTATATACAAAATTCCTCATTGGTATGTAAACTCAAGAAGTCACTCTATGGCCTCAAGCAGGCACCTAGAGCTTGGTATGCTAAAATGGATTCTTATCTTCTGTCTCAAAATTTCATACGATGCAAATCTGATCCAAATGTTTATATGCTAAGAACCTCTGATTCTTTGTTGCTCATAGTACTCTATGTAGATGATCTACTAATAACAGGTGATTCACCCACCACCATTGCAACAATTAAAACTATTTTGCATGATAGATTTTCTATGACAAACATGGGTCTCCTACATTTTTTTCTTGGCCTTGAAATTAGCCAGAATCCATCAGGAATCACAGTTGCTCAATCCAAGTATGCACGAGATCTCTTGGTTCGGTTTCACATGATTGACTGCAAGTCAGCTGTCACACCTTTCCTATCAGGGGTCAAGCTTGAAGATGGCAAGGATACACCATTGGTTGATTGCACACGCTACCGTCAACTTGTGGGGAGTCTTCTTTATCTCACTCACACTCGTCCAGATCTCTCATATGCAGTGGGGGTTGTTTTTAGATACATGCAAGAGCCGCATGAGCTACATTGGAAGGCTGCCAAGCGTATACTTCGCTATGTCCAAGGAACCATTTGCTATGGGATTCATTATTCAGCAAGTTGTGCTTTGGATCTCATTGGCTACACTGATTCTGACTGGGCTGGTGATAACATTGATCGCAAGTCCACTTCAGGATATGTTCTTAGTTTGGGATCAGGGCCCATTTGTTGGTCAAGTAAGAAGCAATCTACCATTGCTTTATCATCAACAGAGGCTGAATATAGAGGTGCAGTCAATGCTACCATTCAAGTCATTTGGTTGCAACACTTCCTAACTGAGCTTGGTATCCTCTTTCATCGTCCGACTGTCATTTGGTGTGACAATCAGAGTACACTGAAGGTTTGTAGAGATCCCATACAACGGCAACGGACCAAACACATCGAGATCCACATGCACTTCATCCGTGAATTGATACATGATGGAGTCATCGACTTGCAGTATTGTGCCACTTCTGAACAGATTGCTGACATCTTCACGAAGACATTCACTGAGCAAAAGTTTCATTTTCTACGAGACCTTCTTGGTGTGAAGAACACTGCAACACAATCGCTGTCATGTGTAGTTAGTGTCTCTTTTGAGGGGGGGTTTTGTTCCCACTGGGTTTTCCCTCTTTCCTCTTTTTTTTTTTTTCTCCTTAATTAGCTTAAGGGGGGGTGTTAGCGACGTCAAATTAGCATGTGTGGCTTGCGCTTAACTAAGCTAACTAATGCTAGCTGTTCTCTTGTTTCTTCCGCTGTGCCATGCAACAGTTAAACAACGGTTGACTCTGCTTCCGCCAGCCATGCAACAGTTAAACAGCAGTTGACATTGCTCTTTCAATTAGTAAACTGCTTCTCCTTGCTGCGTTTGAGCAGCCTTTGTAACCTTTTATTAAGGCTAAGGTCTTTTTTTTAGTGTAATGCAGAAAATACCACACTAACTTCTATTTTTTCATCTTCCTCTGCCTTTCTGTACTCTGTTTTTTTGCTGCTCTGTTTTTTTCTTTAAATTTTATGCAGCTGTAGCTTCAAATTTTACACTATCCATATACTGGGACTTCAGGAGAATGCAAGTTGAGACCTGATATGGTAGGCGAGCAAGTCAAAAATTACACTAATATCGGCCTTAATGAAAAACAAATTGCTGCCAACCTAGTAAAGCATGGACCTTTGGCTGGTATGTATTTAATATCAAAAAATTATTTTCTTCTGCCAGGACCCGTTCCTTCTCCCATTCCATTTTCCTTTCCAAATTTAAGTGCTGGGTTTTATTTTAGGCTTACGGCACCCGTTTATATTATTATTCCCATGTTTAGTTGGCGTTTGCCTTTTTCTCCATTGGGAGATTTAATGGAGCATAATACCATGCCCTCCAAGGGGAGATGCTCTTTGAATCATGTTATTGCCTTACAACAACCCAAAATAAAAAAATAAATTAAAATCAAAATCAAAATCAAATTTGCTACTTACAAGGTGCATTTTGTAACAGTTGGGTTGAATGCGCCATTCATGCAAACATACACTGGAGGAGTTTCTTGCCCTCAAATTTGCAACACGGGGTTGATGAATCATGGAGTGTTGCTGGTGGGATATGAAGAGAGACGCTTCACATCACTAAGTCTGGGAAACAATCCTCACTGGCTCATAAAGAATTCATGGAGTAAACAGTGGGGAGAACAAGGCTATTACAAACTTTGTAGTGCGCATGATGAATATGGGACAAATACAATGGTATCTGCAGTAGTAACATCAGGATGAATTGGATAAATTCCTGAAAAATATGTTGTATATATTCTTTTTCTGCGATTTATGTAATATACGCGTTCCTGTTGTTTAGGGGTTTCTGTAACATATACGATTTTCTTGTTTCTGCTAGATTGTCTCTTTCGGGTTACTTGGTCGAGTTATGATCCAATAATGGGAATAATGGGTTTAATATAATGTACAAATATCCTGTGTGCAATATTACGAATGAGTTATCTATATTCTCATCTCTCTTCAATGGTGCTTCCCTGTTTTGTGCCATTTGTGTTAGATGCGACTATCAGTAAAAGTATGCGACTATCTATCTATATATATTAATTAGTTGTTTTCATGGTGAAAAAAAAAGTTGGAGGTTAGTCCATATTTGGTTTATTGTAATGATAAAAGTATTTAGTCTTCATTAATTTGTCAATGTTTTTGATTTTAAATTGTCTAATTCAATTATCAATTTCTTTGATTTCTTTTTTAAAAGTATTATATAATTTTTATATACATTAAAAATTTATTATTTTTATATACATTAAAAATTTATTATTTTATATATTATATAATTTATATAGATATGAGATTATATAATATATATTTTAATGTTATATTAGTTTTTATAATATATACTTTTTTTGTCTCTGTTTCTGTTTCTGTTTCTGTCTTTTTTATTGTATATAACAATAATTACAAAGCTAGAGTTATTATGAATGGTATGGAAGATATAATTTTATCAATCTTTTTTTATCTGATTTTTGAAGATTTATATATATACTTTCTTTCATTTTTGCAAAGCATTCAAAGGTAAATGCAAGAGAGATATACATGTCATTGATTGAACATACTCTTGATAAGATAGTAAATGTTAAGCTTTGGCGATCAATGTTTCCAATGCCCATGTCATTTTTATAAGCATCTAGCGATGATTACCTCAAGTAATAGGAGCAATCAGTATAGGTGTAGGATTCTTTACATTCCATTATTTTAATTTTTGAAATATATTCTTTTTTTACGTATTATATGGTGATAAACTACCTTTATCTTTTGCTATGCAAACATCACTCTATTATTAATATAAAAAAAATCACCTACATCGCAAAATTTCAAATAATATTAATCAATTTGAATTTTGATCATGCAAGTACTAATACATAAATTCTCACATCACATAAATTATTCCATCATATTGTGCTTGCTAAGTGTTTATTTTTCTTTCGTGAGGTATGTTTCCTTTTTAATCAAAATCTAATACACTACATTTGTTCCCACTTGAGATCGATGGTCAGGCAAGATTATCTTTTCTAAACGTCAAAATGAACAAATAGAGTGATTTAATAATTAAACTTGTTTGATGCAGTGTATATTAGATGTAGAGTCTTTCCATAATCAAATAAAAAATAGTAAATAAAAGATGGCACCACCGTGTAAGCTATAAACCACTTTGTAATAGGTACAAAGTACGTACACTCTAATATATGATTTCACTTGAAATACCTTATCAATATAAATTTAAGAAACATGAGAAGGGTTATATTTAACAATATATAATATAATTTAACTCATAATTTGAAGTACATTTGAAATTCAAAAATATTATGTTACAAATATATTATACAATATATTAATAATTATAATATTTTAATTTATTATTTATTCAATATTATATTATATTTTCTTTTTAGATGTATTATATATTAAAAATATATTATATTAATATATATTTTAATATATTATATTATATTGTACGTAAATAATTTTTTATATTATATAATATTGTATTATAAAATGTATGTCAGAATATTTTCATATTATAAATGTATATATTTTTATATATTATATTCATGAGATTTATTGTATATTAAAATATATTTTTCATTAAATTAAATTTATAAATGTTAAATTAATTTACTATTGTTTTTTACAATTTAATTTAAATAATCAAAATTAAATTGAATTGATATTAACATTAAAAATAGAGTATATTATATACAATGATATATTATATAATTAAATCTATGTTAATAATAATTATTTATATATAATATTTATATTTATTATTATTATTATTATGTTATAATAATATTTATATATTAGATAATATTAAAAAAATAATAATACATATAATTTTAATATTATTATTTAAAAAATAAAAAATAATTTAATAATTTAATAAAATATTATAATATGATTAAATATATTTATTTTATTATTTTTCATATATTAATATTTTAAAAATAATTTTATTTATACATTAAATATAATATTATATATTAATAAAATATAAGTTAAAATTTAATATCAAAAGAGTGTATATATTTATAATATATAATAAAATTAACTATATAATATATCTAATTTTTTAATATTTAAAAAAATAATTTTAAAAATAATATAATAACATCACATATTAAAATTTAATGCAAAGAACAAATTTAAATTTAAATCAAAACTCTTATAGATGTGATGATTTAAAAATGAGATATAAATTATACCCAAAAAAACACTTTAGAAGAAACAAAGATAACTCTTTACTTGTAACAAATTATTCGAATATCAGTAAATCAAAACCCTTATAAATGTGATGATTTAAAAATAAAATATAAATTATACCGAAAATAACACTTTAGAAGAAACAAAGATAACTCTTTACTTGTAACAAATTATTCGAATATCAGTGCACCACATGCAATGCATGATGAACAATATGAATTAAATTTTTATCTAAAAATGAGAAGTGGTGTAACACATCCTATACACTTGCCATCCATGCCCACTTGTTTTGTTTCCTTCGACCATTCCTTCCAAGCCATGAGGGAGCAAATACTCAGAAACTCAATTGATGAGGATGCATAGCCTCCTCCCATGAATGGATTTGGTCAACAGGCTGAAAGCATTTAGAAGGGCATGTCGAAGACTGAGGCCAGTAGTTGTCCCTGTATACTCAGCCATAATACAATAATTTTCAATGTTTGACAGGTGGTTTGCATCAATCCCTACCTCAACACAGCCCAACAGTCTCTACTGTTCCACATTTCAACTTTTATTGAGGTTGAAAGTCGTCGTGTCGTAAGCACGGGTGGCCATTTCAGGGGTGGCGAATGTGCCCAGCCGTATGCCATACTTTTTCTCAGGCTATCGAATCTCCGACACCCATCGGCCCCCTTGCCTCTTTCTCACATCCATGGAAACTGGGTGCTTAGTCTCGTTGGTGCCTCCTTGGCTTTCTACTCTTCTTCGTCAGCCTCCTCCTCCTCCTCTGTGCTGCTCCTCTTCTTGGGAGGGAGAAGAGGAAGCATCACCACTTGTGCCACCTCCTCCTCCTTCGACCTCTTCTCCTGCCTCATCTCACTCCTTGCTACCCCTTCTGGAGGGACACCCACCACTGGTGCCGACTCTTCTTTCCTCGCTCGATTCACCGCAGGTAAATTTGAAACTAAATCTACTGTTGGGTGAAACTGATTCATCCAATTTCAATTTTTTGCGCACAAAAGATGACCACGATTTGAAAAAACTAGCCAGAAATAGGCAGGGAATTCAACAGGGATGATTTCTTCTAAAATAGGTAAAAGAGGCAAAAAGCCATTATTTGTGGGAGAAAGGTATTTAGGAGATTGTATCATCATTTGCCTTTGTAAAGCAAAAGTAGGTGACCATTGTATTTCATTTGAATTCATTTTGAAATTTATTTGTTATTAATATCAGAGATTCTCTGTGAAGTCAGCCCCGTTAGAAACGCGCATTCATAACCCAGCTGTTATCCGGTTGCTTGTAACTGAGATCGAGCTGTATGTGCTTGGAAGTCATGGAATCATGGTAAATATGTTGCACTTGACATGAAGCAACAGACCAACGTGCCAACAACCAACAGTCTGCAACATTGGAATAGGAAAATGAAATATTATTTATTTTTGTCTCTTATCACCTGCCAAGTGCGTGTCAGCAATTGAATCATTTTAAATAGCATATTCCATTTCTGGTCTCTTGTGGGACAAATCTTGGGGCCTTATCCCATCATATAAGTCTCCAGCGTAATAAAAGCAAACAATCTATTGTATTCATTTTATATATATAAAAGAGCAAACAATCATTGTATTTATTATAATTTTAAAAAAAAGCTACCTTTTTAATTTTCACAAAAAGAAATAATATAATAAAAAATGATGGAAGTAACAAAATTATTTAATAAATATATTAAAAATAAATAGAACCAAACAATTATTTATAAATTTGTGTATTCTATCATTTAGAAAAAAAAAATGGACTCATAAATATAAATATATTGGAGAAAAAATATTAGGTAATAAATTTATTTAATAAAATTATTAAAAATAAATGGATTTAGACTTTTTTGGTAATTGAGGATGTCTCGTAATATTTTTGGTATGGTATTATCATTATGTTGGATCTAGCGATTTGTCATACACTTAAGCGTGCTATTGCAGGGTGAGTTTAATGGACTATTTCCGTGGGCTTATGCCAGTGTCACGCCCGATGTTCATGGTTCAATCAGGACTCAAACGTATAACGTAGTGGTCACCATTCCAATGACTTACTTTTGAGATATAACCCTAGGGGCAAAATTAGACATTTTATTTAATAAATTTATTAAATTTTATAAAATAAAAAAAGTGTTACGATTCAACCCTTGTGCACCTTGACGTGATTGTTTAAACATCAATATAGCTTGTGTATTGTTACTATTGCACTCCCTTGCTTATTAGTGTTGTACTATTGGATTCTGATGTTATGATATTCATCTACAGGGCTATGTAATTATCATTTTTATAGTTCTACTTTGGTGATGCATAGATTATGGGATATAATTGATGTTGATTATAATTCATTACTGCTTATTATTTTATCGATTTTTGGATTAGATACTGTTGATGGATCCACTCGATGGTTACTAATACTAACTATGGGCTAGACTAGATGCTAGAGTCAGCTCTTGGAGTAGCAAAATAGTTCTGATGTTAGAAAAAATTACATAACTTAAATATTACATTATTTAATTAGAAATGTTTAATTAGTTTGACAATCTGTTATAACGCTAGTTAGGTGATACAATTAAAAGATATGGTTCTGTAATAGTTATGTTGTTACAATTATGAACCGATTCCTTTGTATATATTCACCTGTTGCTATTGAATAAAATTATCAGATCATTCAATCATTATTTTCCTTCATTGGTATCAGAGCCAAGTTAAGTCCGGTGGATATAATGAGTATATAAATATGAGAAGGGGGTAGTTTAAAGTCTTTTGTATTGCCCCATCTTATTTCGATCACATTACACTAAACTTCTATGTGGTTAAAGTGTTATTTTAGTTAGAATATAGGGAAGCATAGCAGTCCGAGACTCCGTGTAGCGGCCCTGTGGAATAGGAGTTGTTCTCTATCCTCATGATAGATTCCCTGTCAGATCTGACCATAAAGATAATCTCAAATGCAAGATTTGGACATGATGCACCTGATTACTACAGATCTGTCCAGTTGAAGACTGCGTAAAAAGATTTGAAAGTGACAGAGCAAATACTAGACCTGTCACGCAGGTATTTTGGAAGTCCAACAACGTAACAATTCACAAATAACTAGGCCATTTATCAAAGATTATTCACATATCTATTTTGATCCACCATGTATCAGATTCATTCACGCCTATACATCTACAGATTATAGCATTTGAGATAGCTATTTTTTTAATTTGATAAATGACCACATTGTTATGATGTGTGTGTTACCATTAAACTTGAAGCTATTTTCTAAAGAATACATTCGTGCGTACTACCAGGATGCCCTTCGTCAGTCAACAATTATACGCTACGCAAAGTGAGTCTGTACTAAATTAATTGGAGGTTAATGATTAGTGAGTCATTTTTAAGTTTTTTAGTATAATTATGTGTTTAAAAGTTT
>JARHVA010010294.1:112500-140000 GCA_037957365.1 Torreya grandis | reverse complement strand
GTGTTTAGGGATCTTCAAAATTAAGAGGCTCAAGATAATGTTGTTCATTATGGTGTAATATGACGGAGTTCATTTATAGTACTAAATGCAATACTTTGGATACACTTGAGTTTTATCCTAGATCGTTAGTAGATTATTCATTGTCAATTCTATAGTGATACACCTTATTGTTATCATTACTGATTCCTTATTATTATACTACATTGTTACCATTTGTATGGTAATAACCTGTAATTGGTATTGACATACTTAGCATAGCAATATTTCATGGTGCCACTTTATAAAACTTCATTATGTGTACTTGACATAAATTATCATGGTAACATGAGCTTTATTCTTGGAGTATCCTTGAAAGGATAGTTGATTTTCTATACTATTTATACATTGGTGAATTGTTTTGTATCTTCATTATGGGACATGTATGGCAATGATGTATGCACATTTTAATGTGTTGTTATTAATTATGATGTCTTGTAAAACTTATATATACTCTCTTGATTAAATCATCATGGTATTGTTGGTATAGAGATTGCTTAGGTAAATGGATTGATAACTATTGAGAGATATATAGAGTATGTTGTTAATATGAATAACATGGAATTACTCTTGATTTAATCATTTGATCTTATTATGTTAATATATATTTCATGTTGTCACTAAATTAGAGTAACCCTTTGATTATATCCTTTTGTTGTGAGCTTCTTGGTTTAGTCATACAATGTTGTTCTGGTGGATAAGATTGTTGGTGGATACTTTAAAGTATAATTACTTAGGGATACAAATGTGTTTAATTGATATAGATTCCTACAACTTGTTAATAAAGTAAATTGGATTAATGATTGCCATTGATGTATTTTATTATATCATTTACTTTGGTATTAGGGCATATTTGATGTCTTGGCTCAAATCATGAGCAAGCTGAAATCTTAATAGAATTATAATTGTGAGAGTTGCCTAGCTATTCCCTTCGATCTATATTTATGCTCATAGCTCTTTTCCCTTATATACCTTGGAACTAATTTCATGTTAGTAGGAGTAGGTGTAATTATGCTTTAGTTTGTTTACAACTTGGGGATGTCATGTAGACTCTTATGTATGTTTTAGTTTGTATATAATATGTATATGTGATCAAGTTTAATGAATTAGTGATTTGTTAAGGATTCTTATAATGGAGCATGTCCATTTTAATGTTGGAACTGATTGTTAGATTACGACTGAAAAAGTAATTTTAATCTTCTTGCAATTTGAGATGGTAATGTTATGAGAGGAATCCTCCTTTGCTAAGATGCTTATGTGCATGAATGTGACTAAATTTATATATGGGATATCATCCTATTCAGTTATGTGTGCACATTGTCTTAGTTGCAAGTTGACTGAAATGTTTCGATTGTGTGGACATGGTGGTTGGTGTGCATTTGGTATATGTAGTTAACCATCTTTGTAAACCTTGCAGCTTGTAAGCATTAATAAACCAATTCATTTGGGACCATTGCATGCTTGAATAAGATATATTTGTGCATAGGTGAAACATTTTACTATTTCATGCTAGTAATACTTAGTATGATGTCCAATGACGTAACTCAATTCATTAACAAATTCCTTAAGAAGAAGAGAGGTTAATTTTGTAAAGTTTAATCATATATATAATAAATTCATGATTTCATATATAGTTGGAAAACACTAAAGGGTATGTGGATGTTGTAATTGTTTATATGGCTTCTTTACCTAAAACACCAGTTGATAAAATAGTCTATATTATGGAACTAAATAGCTTGGATGCTATGTACTTGGGGATATTGATCTCCCTATAGTTATGGTATCACATTGGCTATTTTCTAACATGAAATCAATTATAACGATTCAAATATTGAACGTTGTTATATCATTATTTGTTAAATGATGTAGTACATCATGAATTGTACCTACATCCATGTTTTTAGTTCATAGCAAGCATGTTTGTAAAGTGATTTAAATATCTTCATGCAAATGATTTCTTGTTGTATGATTAGAGAGGCTTAGCATAATAATCAATTTATCCTTTTGATGTTGGTTTCTATTTTGTTTAGCATAATGTTAGTTGTCTAATATTCAATTAGGATAACCTTATTTGGTTCACATATCTTTGAATTGTTGTAACCCAATGATGTCTTAGAAGGTTAATATTAACCTTTATGGCTTTTCATACATGAGTACATTGAATATCGCTTACTTTAGCAAGTAGAGGTTTGGACTTGTTGTGTATCCCAATGCATAGTATGATATGTTACTCCAGAAAAACATGTTAGTGTTGTTTCATCTTATATCAGAGAAATGTTTGTGCTTTATGGAACCTTTGGATTGGAAGAGTTGCTTCATGGCAGACATTGAGTTGTCCCAATTAGAAAAAAATATGAGGTAATTCATAAGACACTTAGATTTTCAAGTTGAAGGTTAAGGTGTTCTTTTTTTCTTGCTTGATGCTATAAATTTCCTTGCATCACTCAGAAGAAATGATTGTAAATAATCTAATGTTTCTTTTATGTTAATGTTTATTGCTCCTAGCCTTGTTTAGGGTTGACCCTTCCCAAATCTAGTTGCATCAGGGCAAGTCTCACCTGTCAACCATTGACTTGTATGGGTAGGTCAATGGGATTTAGGGGATATATGATTCACTCTTAGAACTAGAGGAATGATGTCTAGGTATTTATGGTTGGCTTGTATGGGTGAGTCTTTCTTAGATACTTGAAACATTATGACTAGGGAAGAGTGAGGGATCAACTTGAACTTGGAGGGCATGATAGGGTGCAAAAGGGACTATATTTTTTGAGTATGTTAGTAAAGTTTGTGCTCTTCATTTATGAAAATGATTGCCTTGAAATATTTAGAACCCATGAACTTTTTTGGAGGTGTTATCCAGTGTTCATGCTATGGATGATTTTAGCAATGTAGAAACATCTCCATGGGGTGAGTTGCTTGGAGATGGTAAGGCTTCCCTACTTATCTTTCTATTTATAACAAGTTTTTTATGTAGAAGGTTATTGCAATGACATTGTAGAGTAGTTGTGGTGAATAACCATAGCTTATGGCTTAACTTATGTGTCACTATACATGACTAGGGCAACATTATAGCCATTTTATTTAGATAACAATGCTTGGGAGGCATTTATTCATATTATGTATTGGACCTTTTAGTAAACTAAGGAGGTTTTGTTATTTATGTTGTTGCCTGGTTGGATGATTACATCTATTATGCATCTTATAAATAGGCAAGCTTATGGCTTTGCTGAAAATTCATGCATTTTAGCAAAGATTTGCTTTGTTTTATTAGCCTCCTCTAGGTTAATTTGATGAAGCAAGTGGATTTGTCACTCCAAAATGGGGTGAAACTAACTATATTTTTCATGTTATTATGATCATGGATTGATTTTATGTCTATGACGTATTTTTTAGTCATGAATATGCTTAATTCCATGTGTATGTCGATTTATCCTGACTGGGTTATACACCATGGGGATGTCTATTCAGATTTGATTTAGTCTTGACACCTATGAGGATGTCTATTGAGCCATTGGATAAGTCCTACATTCATGAGGATGTTTATTGCAAGTTCTAATTGAACTTGATGATTGTAGAGGATTGTGATTCTCATAGTAGTGTTATGGTACTCCCCTTGAGCCTTGGCTAAGCTCACCCTTTTGTAAATCAATGTTACATTAAAATAATATTTTGCATTCAACCTTTGACATGTTAGATTTAGTTAATTAGTTGAATTTTGATAAGCTTGTTGTTGGGATTATATGATTGTGACTAGATGTCCATTGATTTCTAGCATGAGCAAGCAATCCGATAAGGTTGAGGTATGATATTTTTAGAGGACCAAGGGTGAGGCTCAAGCTTAGAGGCCCTGATGGAGTGAGTTTGATTAAATTTCATGAGAAACTTAAGAGTTTTGGATTTGATTATGTGATACCATTGATGGGTATCTGATGTCTTTTGCATGACACCTGCACATCGGTTAGACCGATGTAGATTGATGGACCCTTGTGCTTCACACACCTGTGCATTTGACTATTGTAATTTGGAAAACTACTTTGGCATAGTTATTTATACCTAAATGTCTATTTATCTTAAGTTACTCCTTCATTCATAAACATTTTTCTATGTTATTGTATAAGCTTGTGAGATGTGAAAGTACTTAACCATGTGAAATGTGTAAACTTTTGTACTATTCCATTGGCTGTCCTGATATTCTAGTTATATTATATGTGTGATTTTGTTTGAATAAACTATATTGTGAATTAAGCATTATGTTTCATAACTCCCTTCTTAGAATTTGAGTCTCTTGTTTAGGCTGCCAAAGTATAGTATCATATTGTATTTTTGTAACCCTGCACCACTATTCTAACTATGAACATAAACACAAGTATGAGATTGAGGGTAAGGAAACATTAATTATGGAATGGTTGGACTAGGTACAGGATAGGGAGTGAAGTCTCTCATAGTCTAAAAATCTATTCTTCCACTTTACATGAGATAGCCACTTGATTCATTCAGAGTGTCCATCATGAGAGCCACATATTAACTATGGGACCCTCACACTTAATGGCCACCTTATGGTTTAATTTTATTTAGCCACCTCTATGAGGTTGTTGTTAAACAACCTATGTGGAGTTTCATTGTGTAAACCTTTAGAATCACTAGTTGGTCCTACTTTGTGGATGTGTATGCAAATCATCAAGGTGGTGCTTGTTGAAATGCATGCATGCATTGGCATGTGCATGTAAACATGTTTTGATTGTGGTATTGCCTTTTCTATATATATATATATATATATATATATATATATATATATATATATATATATATATATATATATATATATATATATATATATATATATATATATATATATATATATATAACAAAAGCAATACCACAATCAAAATGTGTGTTTGTGTGTGTGTTGATTATGGTATTGCCTTTGTTATACCTCTCATATATATATATATATATATATATATATATATATATATATATATATATATATATATATATATATATATATATATATATATATATATATATATATGGGGTTGGATAGTATGCCGGTTCTGTGTTCATGATGAACACTATAAGCCCTAATCAGCTGATCTTGTATGCTTGGGTACCCATATCTTTTTTTTTCTTTTTCTTTTTCTATTTCCTACCATGAGGTAAGTGTAGGAAAATGGTAGAACTGTGGTTATTGTAACCATCATGTGAGCTCAAAAAGTGTTCAGAGATCATATGATCAACCTTTGAGGTAGCATGTAAGGCCTAGGATAACTTATCTTGTTGTTCAGTGTGGATGATGTGGAATACTGCATATCCCCCAAATGGTATTTGGTTGATTTTAAAATAACTATTCAAAATAGGTTACTATCTTGTGATAACATTCTGTGATGAATGTTAATTAAATTATGTGTAAGACATAGTGTGCGTCAGTAAAGACATTGGTCTAGGTTTGGATTTATGTTTAAAATCTTGATGAGATTGTAAAATTTACAATTATGATCATAAAAGTTGTAGTTTATGTGGTGTGTTCTCCTCTTGATGAAGAGGGATGTCTTGCAAGTATTTGGTTTTCTAGTAAAATTTTGATCTATATAGTTGAAATTTGTTAAATCTCCCTATCTTTCACAATCTTTTAGTTGAAAGAGATGTGCCAAAAAGGAAATGGAGGCTTTTGTTGGCATCTGTTGATGAGTGGAAAATTAGTTTCTAGAAATGGTAACATTGTTTTGAGTTTAAAACTTAAAAAGTCATGTCTATGATGTGTGGCTAAATTATAATATTTTCTTGGAACTATGTTAAAATGGTGGTATACCATTGGTATTTTGTGTTAATTAAGAATAGATTTGGTACTTTTAGAAATTTTTACAAGGTGGTAATTAATTTATTTTTGATGTTAAATAAATGACATGTGCATCATAAGCATGGATTGTATCTCGAGTAGAGATGTGTTTATGAGAATTTAATGTTGTAACAATTTGTATTAATTCTTTATTATTCTTCTAGTGTCATATAATGACATGTAAGTCAATAAGACTTTTCTTATGGCTTGAGTAAAATAATGACATGGCTTTAATTATGATTTAAGATGTGAATAACAAATGTATTTTTACCTAAATTATGTATTTCATCCTCTTACTTGACTATTAAGTAAGTTGATGTTTTGTTTTTCTAATTAATATTATGCTTGAATAATGAAAGCTTTGTATAGAGAGTGACTAAGTCCCTATGGGAAACTAGGTTTTTGATTATTGATATAGTCACTAGGATGGATCCTCTCTAAGAGTGGGAGGATGTTATGATTCTTCCCTTGTGTACATTCACATGACTATTTAAACATGAATATAGTATGTGTATTTTTATTGTTACACTCCCTTGCTTATTAGTGTTGTGCTATTAGATTTTGATGCTGTGATATTCATCCATAGGTTGATGTATTTATCATGTTTATAGTTCTATATTGGTGATATATGGATTATGGGATATATTTGATGTTGATTATTGTTTATTATTGCTTATTATTTTATCAATTTTTGGATCAGATACTATTGATGGATCCACTCGATGGTTGATGGTACCGACTACGGGCTAGGGTGGATACTGGAGTCGACTCTTGGGGTATCGGAGTGGTTTTGAGCAGTCAAATGAATTTTGATAGGTAACTTGGTGTTCTTGTTTTGTGCCTTTAGAAAATTGTGACATTTGTTTGTGCAATCATATTTTATTATGCCTTGTCACTTTTCACTTTCTGCATCTTATTATGTTATTGTTGTACCTTGTATGTTACTGTGTTGTATCCATCCGTTCAGACTTCTCATTCTCTCTCTCCTCTACACTCTCTTCACCACCCTGGCTCCACTTGTCCTACCTCATTTAATCTAGACTCCCTAAGGACCTATCTAGGCCTATTACCCCATGACACCTTGTCCACATGATATATTTCATGGGTGACCTTATAATTATTAATGGTTTGGTTCATCGGTCTTGTGGCAATTAAACATTTAGTAACATTAAAATAATATCTCTTATTATTATTATTTTAATTTTTATTATTTATTTATGGTTTTATTATTAATTACCATTAAATAATATTGATATCATTATTTAAATTGATATCCTAAATTTTATTATTTCTTTGACTTTTAAATAGTTTACTATTAACATTTAAGATAATATATATTTTATTATCTTAATTTTTATTTATTACCTTCAAATCTTATTGGATTTTGGATTCAAATTGGGAAGAAGGTTGTTAATGACATTGGTGGGATGTCTTTGGGCAAGAGAGTCGATGGGATTAGGGAGGATGGAGAATAGACAGGGAGAGTTGGGGCGAGTGGCATGGAGTAAGGAGGAAGTCAAGGGATTAGGTGGATGAGGGACGAGATGGCAGAAGTGAAAAAGGATGCTCAGGGAAGGTAGGCATATGACAGAAGGGAGAGGGAATATGGCATAAAAAAGAGAAAGAACGTAGGCCAGAAGGGGGACAGAAGGCAAGGAAATAGGAAGGAAATGCAGAAAGGATGGGTAGAGAAATGTAGCAAGAAAAAAAGTCACTTTGGGGGAATAGAGAAAGCAACGTGTGGAAAAGATAAAAAGGGGAAGAAACATAATAGAAAAGAGGAAAATAAAATGCAGGGTGTGAGGCAGAATGAGAAAGATAACACAACAGAGAAGAAGAATCTATGTAAGGGGCCAAGTGTTGACGTATTAGTTCTCTCTCTTCAAGGCATAAACATTGGTAAGTCTTTGACTCAAGTTAGTTATTTTGCAGAATTGAAATTTTTGATATTAAAACATATACAGGCTTCGTAATTATTTTTTTTGGAATAAAACTTGTAATAAGATAGAACTGTGGTATGTAGCCTAGTCAGATAATTGTATTCGATTACATCTCGTTAAAGTGTTAAATGCATTATTATTGACTAGGTTGTGCATCCTTTTAAATATTCTCATGTGTATGCCACGACCAGGTAGTTCCAATCTTATATTACGTCTTATGCATGGCTGAGTGTTTGGTAAGTGATGTAACCCCCCCTCTCATTAGGAGTGCCATGGAAAAATGGGATTGGCTATACGGTGCATTCCCTGTTGCTATTAATGGATGGAGTCAATTCCTTTTCCAACCCACATTTTGTTCCAATGCTATTAATTCACTATGTTTCCTTTTTGATATTTCAACTTGAGTCTATATCCTACTGGGGATGTTGTACTCTATTTCTATTGGATACATTCCTTCCCTTAAATTGATACATACATTCAATATAAAAGTAAATAGCAAGTTTGGTTTTGTTAAACAATTAAGGTAGACTGCTTCCTTGTTATTATTTTTCCAAATATATAACAAATAAACCTGTGTCTTTAAATACCAAGAGCAGAATCTTGATTGATTACTAGAATATTCCTTGAATGGTAAAAATTGATTTAGAGTCTCAAATGTTTTATAACGCGGAGCTGGAATGAGAATCCTGGATGTTGGATAGACATTATAAATTTTTTTTAAAAATTGAATTAAAATTGATTGGGCCTCTTGAACTTAAAAATAATGGAGATTTATCCATCATTAGCATATTTATGATAAATCGATTTGGGCTAGGGTTTTATTTAAATTGGCTAAATAAATATAGAAAATGACACACTTTGGCCATATATATATATATATATATATATATATATATATATATATATATATATATATATATATATAGCCTGATTGGAATAATTATTTATGAAATGGTAATCGGTTCTCCCCATGACACAAACCATATATATATATATGGTTTGTGTCATGGGGAGAACCAGTTACCATTTCATAAATAATTATTCCAATCAGGCTATATATATATATATATATATATATATATATATATATATGGCCAAAGTGGAGAACCAGTTACCATTTCATTATAGAAAATGACACACTTTGGCCATATGATTATATATATAGAGCCTGATTGGAATAATTATTTATGAAATGGTAACTGGTTCTCCCCTTGACACAAACCATATATATATATATATATATATATATATATATATATATATATATATATATATATATATATATATATATATATATATACCGATTGGAATAATTATTTATGAAATGGTAACTGGTTCTCCCCATGACACAAACCAGTTACCATTTCATAAATAATTATTCCAATCAGAGTCTATATATAATCATATGGCCAAAGTGTGTCATTTTCTATAATGAAATGGTAACTGGTTCTCCCCTTGACACAAACCATATATATATATATATATATATATATATATATATATATATATATATATATATATATCCCGATTGGAATAATTATTTATGAAATGGTAACTGGTTCTCCCCTTTACACAAACCATATAATCATGATTCCCTGAATGATACAACCCTGTTATAAAATATGTATGTGGTTTTGACTGGAATCTCCTAGGTGTTTTATGTTCTTTAATAAATTCCTATTATGGATTATAGAGGAAATGCTATATATAGGCATATTTTGGATTTAGTGGAACGAGAACAAAAACTTGTTAGCGTCATTATACTTTAATTAGGGTTTTGGATTCTTAATTAAACCTTTTAAATAATTTTTTATTTTTGTGACCCGTGTGAGCCAATTTTAATATTCAAGACTTATATGAGGTTGTGATACCTCATAATGATTCCCAAAATTTCTTATATCAGTTATTGCTTTGAAATTGATTCTTGGTTTGTATGCTTGACGGAATCAGTGTTTCCCATTTTGGACTATTTTAAATTACTAGATCAATTCTAGATTGGTAATTGATTATTATGTTAGATTTACCTTGGGAATGTTTTATGACTATGTTACTTATTTTTCTTGATTGATTGACCTTATTATGGGACCCTGACTTAATGATGTATAACAGGTGAGTTATATGCAATGTTTCACGTCTTTGACTGCATATAGCATACCCTTGATGGTGTTCATGCCTTTTATGGGTTTATGTTATTTTATTGTGATGACCCTTGGTTTGGAATCTAACTTACTTGGAACTTTATCCTAGACCTTATTTTTGAAAATCACCATCTATTTAATGGTTGGGGTGGTAAGGAACACTGATGGTTAGACTCAAAGGGTTGGTTGGAAGGGTTTGTCTAACTTGGTTCGATTGCTCCATTCATGGATTACTTTGTGGATAGGTATGATGTATTTGAAAGTGTTTATTTTCCATGTTGGATATCTCTTTATTAACATAGATGGTATAATGTTTTGTTGTAGCATGATTAATAGTTGTAGTTGTAATTACCTTCCATTGGATTATAGATTTGTTACAATTGGCTCTTGGCATACTAACCTTGTATGTGGTTAGGGATATTTAGAATTAATAATCTCAAGATGATTTTTCTAGGTACGGTGTAATATTTTGGAGTTCATTTATAATTATGAATGAAATCCGTTGGATACACTTGAGTTTTATCCTAGATCATTAGTCGATTATTCATTGTCAATGTCATAGTGATACACTTTATTGTTATCATTCCTGATTCCTTATTATTATACTACATTGCTACCATTCAGATGATAATGACTTGTAATTTGTTTTGGCATACTTATCATATCAATATTTCATGGTGTCACTTTATATAACTTCATTATGTGAACTTTATATAAACTGTCATCGTAACTTGACCTTTATTCTTTGAGTATCCTTGAAAGGATGGTTGATTTTCTATACTATTGCTACATTGGTAAATAGTTTTGTATCTTCATTATCGGACATGTATGGCAATTATGTATGTACATTTTAATGTGATGTTATTTCTTGTGCAGCGTTTTAAAACTTCTATATACTCTCTTGATTGAACCATCATGGTATTGTTGGTATAGAGATGGCTTAGGTAAATAGATTGATAACTATTCAGAGCTATCTAGAGTATGTTGTTGATATGAATAATGAGTAATTACTCTTGATTTAATCATGTGATCTTATTATGTTAATATAGACTTGATGTTGTCACTAAATTAGAGTAACCCTTGGATTATATCCTTATGTTGTGATCTTCTTGGATTAGTCATACAATCTTGTTCTAGTGGATAAGATTGTTGGTGGATAATTATGAGTTGAGTTAATCAAGCATAAACATATGTTTAATTGATATATAAGCCTAAAACTTGTTAATTAAGTAAATTGGAATAATGATTACCATTGATGTATTTCTTTAGATCACTTACTTTGGTATTAAGGCATATTTGATGTGTTTGCTTACATCATGAACAAGCTGAAATTTAAATAGAATGATAATAGTGAGAGTTGCCTAACTATTCCCTTGGATCTATACTTATGCTCATGGCTCTTTTCCCATATATACCTTGGAACTACTTTTATGTTAGTAGGAGTAGGTGGAATTATGCTTTAGTTGGTTTACAACTTGGGGATGTAATGTAGAAACTTATGTATATTTTAGTTTGTATATAATATGTATATGTGATCAATTTTAGATGAGTTGGATGAGTTTTTAAGGCTGCCTATAATGGAGCATGTACATTTTAATGTTGGAACCAACTATTAGATTATGGCTAAAAAAGTAGTTTTAATCTTATTGTAATTCGAGATGGTAATGTTATGAGATGCATCCACCTTTGATAAGATGCTTATGTGCATGAATGTGACTAAATGTATATGTTAGATATCATTCTATTGAGTTATGTGTGCACATTTTCTTAGTCTCAAGTTGACTAGAATATTATCATCATGTAGACATGGTGGTTGGTATGCATTTGGTACATGTAGCTAACTATGTGTGTAAACCTTGCTGCTTGTAAGCTTCATCAAAGTGGTTCATTTGGGACAATTGCATGCTTGAATACGATATATTTTTTCATAAGCAAAACATGTTACTCTTTCATGCTAGAAATACTTATTATGATGTCCTATGAAGTAAGTCAATTCATTAACAAATTCCTTAAGAAGAAGAAAGGTTAATTTTGTAAAGATTAATCATATATATAATAAATTCCTGATGTCATTTATGGTTGGAAAACACTAAAGGGTATGTAGATGTTTTAATGGTTTATATGTCTCCCTTGCCTAAAACATCAGTTGATAAACCAGTCTATATTATGGAACAAAATTGTTTTGCTGCTATGTACTTGGGGATGTTGATCTCCCTATAGTGATGGTATCACATTGTCTTTTTTTCAATATGGAATTGATTATAACGATTCAAGGATTGGTCATCCCTATATCATTATTAATTGGATATTGTAATAAGACATGAATTGTACCTACATCCATGTTTTTAGTTCATGACAAGCAAGTTTGTAAACTGATTTAAATCTTTTGATGCAAATGATTTTTTTTTTGTATGCTTGGAGAGGCTTAGCATAAAACTGCATGTATTCATTTTATGTTGGTTTCTGTTTTGTTTAGCATAATGTTAGTTGCCTGATCATCAACTAGGACAACCTTATTTGGTTTCCATATCTTGGAATCATTGTAACCCAACAATGTCTTAGAAGGTTAAGATTAACCTTTATGATTGTGTGTGCATGAGTACACTGAGTATTGCTTGCTTTAGAAAGCGAAGGATTAGACCTATTACACATCCCAATGCATACTTTTATATGTAACTCCAATTTCTTTTTGGGTTGTTTCAAAAAGAAATGAAAGAAATAATTTATTTAATAAACTTATTGTAACTCATAAAAAAATAAACTAGTAAATTATTTTTTATTTATATAATTAAATGAAATAATAAATAATACAATGAAAAATAAATGGAACTAAATATCTCATTTAATAAATTTATGAAATACAAATAATATAATTAAAAATGAAAATAAATAGTTTATTTAATAAATTTCATATTATTCATATAAAAAAGAATTATGTAATCTAAATAAATATAAAAAGTAAAAATGTAATATAATTTAAAAAGTATAATAAATTAACTTTTGTGAAATAAATAATATTAACACATTTTTTGAATGAGTTTATATAAAAAATGTTAAGAGATATTACTATGAATGTCATTGGATGTTCATTTGTCATAAATCTAATATTATATAGTTATTTATAAAATGATATCTCTTTGAGTCTTTTATATAGATTTATCTAAGATAAGTGTATTATATTTTAAAGTAAATTTTATTTATCTATATTAAAATATCATTAGAATCAAATGAAAAATTGAAATTGAATAAGATAACACTCTCTTTTGTACCACTCCCAAGCAACATATGCTAAATAGATATTTATAGATATATTATAATACTATTTATATTATAATACTATTTGGATTAATTAAAAAATTTAAATGTAAATTACTTTAGTTAGATGGAAAGGGTGACACTCGCTCTTGCACAATTACAAATCAACCTAAGATCCTCAACTAGAAATGAACAAATAAAACAATTTAAATATATTTATGTAAAACTCTAAATAAGTACTTTTCTTTCTTCCCCTGGCAGATACAAGGTGGGAAGAATGTCAGTTGACAATATTTTATAAAAAGCCAATAAAATATATCGGTATTGATTCCAACAATTGAAAATTGCATTACACATTCTACATCTTCCAAACATCACATACCCACACTCCTAAAATTGGATAATTTCGATGCACGCCATGGAATACAACGACATGTATAAACTTAATCATAATTTTAACTTTGATTTACTTTAGTACAAGCTATCTTGGCTGCTTCGATGTATTAATATAAATTTTAAAATTATAAAAGTAACTTGTTGCATATCTATTTTTATCACATCACCGTAGATTCATCGTCACATCTAAAGATGCCATTCTGGTCATGTCTGCCAATAATAATGGCATAAACCTACATTAGGATACTATGGATAAAAATAATTCAAACCTTAGTTAATATAGAGAGCATGCCAACTAATAGAGCATGTGATTGAAGTTTCCAAGATATCACTGAGAAATATCGCAAGTATTATAATAGAACAGTACGGTATAATTATAAATAAAATATTTAGTTTTTAACAACTAACAATAAATAGTGGTGGCAAGATAAAAGACATGTCACCACCTTCTAGTTTTAAAAACTTATCGATGTCACTTTAATGTATTTAATTAGTTTCCATTAATGTATTTTTTGATGAGTTGATCGGAGTACTCAATAATGTAGAATTACTAGTATAATAAATATAGTTGAGAAGGTTGGAAATCCAGAATTCAAGCATTGAAACAAGAAGCCTTAAGGAAAACCTTCAGGTCACTGTATACTACGGACCCCACACCCCCAACCCCCCACACACAGAGTTTATTAATCCCATTGTAATATAAAGAAATTATCAATACATATAGGTTAGATTATGATTAGAATGAGGGAGGTTGTATTTAACAATGTAACATTCTTGGTTTGATAAATATAGGGTTTGGATATTGGCAATCAACCATCCAAGCATCGTGCAAACAATGTTATTTGAAAACCTTTGAGTCAGTATATTCATATTATATATAATGTAAAGTAATTATCAGTACATATAGGTTAGATGAGGGTAATGCGGTTTCTACCAATGAATTTTTAAATATCTTCTACATGATTTTAATAGTGGAAGTTGGTAACAATATTAAAGATCGATTCTTTGGTAATAAATTTGTCATTGAAGTAAATTATTTTTTAATATTGGAGGGTGATCATTTCCACCTACTTATTGAATGGGAAAAATAATATATAATATTTATAAAAAGATATATGTGTAACTCTCTCTATTTCTTAATAAAAGAAACATTTGTAACTAAAAGATTAGGTATTGGGTTGTTATCGACTATTTATACATTTTCTATTTTTCTTAAATAGAATTTGGGTAAGATGCTTTAGTTAGATGATTGAAGGATGATTTTATATGACACTAAAATATGGTTGATTTTTTTTTAATCATAAATGAACCCAAGTTTCAAATTCTATGTTGGAATTGTGCATCCCCATTTCCCTAAATTATCATTATGTTGTCTGCTTGAAATGGTTTCAAATAACAAAGTGGGATACAAATTTATTGTTCTTACATATGTCAATGATTAGATTGATTAGGGTGTATGTGTTTAATATTTACACAGAGATACATGTGTAACTATCATTCAAAATAAAATATTCAGTATTGGGTTGTTATTGTTTGTTTATACTTTTACTTGTTTTCTTAAATAAAATCTAGATGAGATGCTTTGGTTAGATGTTTGAAGGTAGATTTTATATTAGGTTGAAAAATGTGTTATACGTGAATTTAATTTTATGGACTTTTCTGTCATAAATGAACCTGAGTTGTAAATTTTATATTTGACTTGTGCATCTCCATTTACCCAAACTATCATTATGTTGTTTGTACAAAATGGTTCCTAATAACAAAGTGGCGTAAAATGCTTTTGTGCTTACATACATTTCATATTATTTTTATTAGGGCGAATATATTTAATAATTTAACATTGCTAGTATGATAAATATAACTCATGCAGATTGGTAATCCAACATTCAAACATGAAGCAAACAACATTATTTAAAACACTCAAGTCAATATACACGTATTATATATATGTAGTTTTTTTGTCACCATTATAATGACAAGTGATTATTAGTACAAATAAGTTATATTAGGGTGGTTTGTGTCCTCACATCTTTTAAGAGGTTTTATGAGATTATGATAGTCAAAGTTAGTAACAATATTAAGTTGCAATTGGGATGCCAATGAGTGTGTTTGACCATTTCGAAGTGTAAACATCAAAAATTTGCCTCTATTATGTTTTATAAACAAGTGGGTTTTACCTTTGTTTTGTTTTTATATATTTTTTTCCATTCATTTTATTTCAAATGGTGTGTTTAATGTAAAATATTCACACACAAATGCTATTAAAAAAAATAAAAATAAAACATTCAATATGGGGTAATCATTAGCTGTGTACACTATTTTTGGGGTAGATGCTTTTCTTAAATGCTAGAAGGAAAATGTTTATATGAAGTTTCAAAATGTATAGTGTAATTACAAGAGAATAGGTATAATATAATTACAAATAAAATATTAGTTTAAAAATTAAAAATAAATAGTAGTGGCTAGCTAGAAAGACTTGTTAACACCTATAGTTTTAAAAACTTATCGATGTCACTTCTGCATGCCAAATTAATCTCCATTAATGGAATTTTGTATAGGGTTGATCAGAGTACTTAATAATGTAGCACTACTAGTATGATAGATACATCTCAAGGAGATTCACAATATAACACTCAAGCATTGAAATAAGTAGCACTATGGAAAATATTTAGGTTTGGGTGTGTGTGTGTGCACGCGCACGAGTGCACGCACGAGCATGTGTGCGTGTGTGTGCGTGTGTGTGTCTATATATATATATATATATATATATATATATATATATATATATAATTTATTCATCCTATTAAGATGTGAAGTGATTATTGATACATACAAGTTAGATTATGATTAGAATTGTGAAGGATGTATTTAATAATGTAACATTGTTGGTGTGATAAAATAGGGTGTGGAGATTATCAATCCAATATTCGAGAATCATGCGAGCAGAGCTATTGAAAACCTTTTGGTCAGTATATACATATTATATATAATTTAAAGTGATTATTGATACATATCAATTAGGTAAGGGTAGTGCAGTTTGCACCTAAGAATTTTTAAATATCTTTCACATTATTTTAACAGTTGAAGTTGGTAACAATATTAAGACTCGATTCCATGGTAATAAATACATCATTGAAATAAATTATTTTTTAATATTGGAGGATGATCATTTTTACCTACTTATTAAATGAGAAAATTAATATGTAATATTCACACATAGATATATTTCTAACTCTCTATTTCTTATTAAAATAAACATTCGTAAATAAAACATTTGGTATTGGGTTTTTATCTACTATTTAAAATATTTTTTGTTTTCTTCAGTAGAATTTGGGTGAGATGCTTTGGTTAGATGATTGAAGGTAGAAATTATCTGAGGTTGAAAAATGTTTTATACATAATATAATTTGATGGTGGACTTTTTTATCATAAATTAACCAGAGTTGAAAATTTTATATTGGACTTATGCATCTCCATTTCCCTAAATTACCATTATATTGTCTACTCAAAATGGTTTCTAATAACAAAGTGGGCTACAGATTTACTGTGCTTACGTGTTTTAATGATTAGATTGAATACGGTGTATGTATTTAATATCTGCACACAAATACATATGTAACTATCTGTATTTATTATTAAAAGAAACATTTTGAAATAAAAGATTCAGTATTTTGTTGTTATCATTTGTTTATACTTTTCTAGTTTTCTTAAAAAGAATTTGGATGAGATGCTTTGGTTATATATTTGAAGGTGTATTTTATATGAGTTTGAAAAATATTTTACCTAAATTTAATTTGATTGTGGAATTTTTTGTCATAAATGAACTTGAGTTATAAGTTTTATATTTGACTAGTGCATATCCATTTATCTAAGTTATCCTTATGTTGTCTATTTGAAATGGTTCATAATAACAAAGTGGGATACAATTTTATTGTGCTTATATATGTTTCATATTAGATTTATTAAGGTGAATCTGTTTAATATTTTATCATTATTTGTATGATAAATATAGCTCATGGAAATTGGTAATCCAAAGTTCAAACATCAAGGAAATAATGCTATAAAAAAAATACTCAAGTTAATATATGCATATTATATACATGTAGTTTATTGTCTCCATTATAACATTGCCAAGTGATTATCGATACAAAAAAGTAAGATTAGGGTGGTTTGTGTCACAATTTTTGTAAAGAGGTTCCATGTGATTATGATAATTGATGTTGGTAATAATATTAAGTCATGATTGGGACACCATTGTGTGTATTTAACCAGTTCGGAGTGTAAACATCAAAAATATACCTCTATTCATGTTTTATAAACAAGTGGATTTTCCCTGTTTTGTTCTTTTGGGTTTTCATTCATTTAATTTGAAATGGTGCATGTAATGTTACATATTCACACATGGATACATATGTAAGTGTATCTATTTGTTATTAAAAATAATATCAACATAAAACATTCACTATAGGGTTGTTATCTGCAATGTACACTACTTTTTGGGGTGGATACTTTGCTTAAATGTTTGAAGTAAAGTTTTATATGGAGTTTCAAAATGTCTAGTACCCACTAATTTTTATTAGATTATTACTATAGAAAAGGTTAGGACCCACTAATATCACAATCCACAAATGGTCTGAAGATGGAAGAGATAACTTAGTTATTATATGTTAAAGTCTCAATATGAATGTTTCCAAACCTTTACAAGGTAATATTCAAGAGGTCAAAGTATATAATTCATAATATATTTTAAGAATTTTTTGTAAATTAGTACAATGTAAAAGGGGTATGTACAACAACCCTACTTGTTTTATTAGTATAAACTAAATTAGAGATGGAGCATGCACTTTTAGTTATGGGGCCACCAATTACTCTTTCAATAAACCAATTAATGCATTCAAACAATATAATTACACCACTACTACTAGGATGGTAGGTATAATAATATTCACTATTCATTCTTGATTCAAATTATAATTCTATGGGGTCCACTAGTACAAATCATGTTAGAAATGTCATTAATCAAAAAGACCCAACTGGGTGTTTATAAAATCTCAGTCATGTAATTCCATCCCAAGCCTTATCAATTTTACATCTTACAATTCATAGTTAAGTCATAATTTCTAAGTCTTAGATGAAGGATTATTTTATTATTTTTCATACTAAAAAGGTTACCATGGAAGGGCTGCTCACCTAGGTCCTTTTTCAACTTGAATGTTCCTCTTTTAAATGGTCTCAATTTGAATTTTAATGAGAATCCAAAATTTTAAATAAAATATTCTTACTTCCTAAGCAATGTTAGGAAATAAGAAGAAACATTTGAATTCCCAAATAAATGTGTTTTTATAGAATATTTTCGAGATGAGAAGATAAGGTCTTAATAAAGAGGTTCCTTAAGTTGATAGATTCACAATATCTGATGGAGAGAAAGGAATCACAATCCCTAATTCTTTTTTTTTATAAATAATTTCTTTCCATAATGCAACAATTCTAACATATAACACTATAACAAAGTTTAATGCTTATTTTCCCAAATATGTACCTAAGTTAGAAATAAATAATCAATCATAAATTATCTTCAATCATCCAACCTAATAAGTAATATGTAATTTCTCATTTAAAACTCTATAACAAGAGTGATTGATATTAAGAGTGATTAGAGACAATCTTATAATCATGAAGCATGATACAACAATTATTCAATAAGATTGAGAAGAGAGAAGGCATTATAATCATTCTTCTTTACAAGGTCCAACTGATTCAACAGAAATATGACATGAGAAGGCATTATAATCATTCTTCTTTACAAGGTCCAACTCATTCAACAGAAATTTGACATCATAAAATGGATTCATTTCTTAAATGTTTGCCATTTTTGATTGATCCATGACCTACACTAAATTAAAATAAAAAACAATCATGTCAACAATATGCTGCAAGTGGTTTCTTCTCCACAATAATTTAGCCATTTTTATTAAAGGAAATAAGCATATCAATCAGGATAATACCACATTAAATGAATACCTTCTATGCTACTCCATTTACACAAGCATGTTGAAAAAACATTACCGGAGAAAGAAACTCACTTCAACAAAAGTGTTTATGCTATCATTATACCACATGATTGTCTTGTCAAGCCTTATATTGTCATATCACTAGACTAAAATTAATAAGGATTGTCAACACCCAATAAATTTAATTTTGTATTAGTACCGCATTACAACTCAATTAGCTCAATTAAGATTCCACAAAGGAAGATTAAGGGTTGATCTTCTCATCATCTGATTTGGCTTGTTATTTGTTAAATTAATGTTTTTGACCCCTCATAACCTTGGACAGGTCATCAAAATAAATCTTGAAAGAGGAAGAAGATCTAAACAAGGTCCATACTAAATGTTTTTGTCTTTCATTTTTGACTTAAGTCAAATGGTCATAATTTACCATTGCTCAAATCAACCAAAGTGAGATGTAACAGGTAGTTTAGGTTAGTAAAATAGCCACTTTGATTAATCAGGGAAGCTTCCATTATCAAACATAAGATCTCCAGCATACGCATTCAACATAACAACTTCTACGCATAAATTACCTTTTAACTCAATAAAATAATTAGACTAGGTACGCCTCTTAAGAAACAAAGAGGTTATATATATAAAAGACCCAAAATGTCTATCGAATTCCACAAGGGTGTAGAAATAACTCATACACATATTTGACAAAACAAATATCCCCAACGGGATGTGGTAGTCAGTAGCTAGCCAGATTCGCTATCAAATTGCCCCAAACGGAACGTGGAAACTAATACCTGAATATGTCATCATATCACCGTTATGGGACGTAGAAGCCAATTAAACCACTAATTGTCAAGATGCCACAATGAGACATGTCAATCAATATGTAATTTTATAGGGAAATGCTCCAATTGGACGTAGCCAAGGAGGGGTGAGTCAATCTCTGACTTTATAGGCATCGCCCCAGCATGAGCTGTAATAAGAGTTATGGAAAAAAGTTGTAGAATTTATAAATAAAATTAAATTATAGCCAAATATATGCAATATTCATAATTTAGAAGAGATAAGAGTTGCAAAAATAAAAAAAAATACTTCTTCAAAAAATTGGAATCATTCTCCTTCTTCTTTTTCTTGAAAATAAAGATCAATTACAATGTATTAATAGAATTGCATGTGAACATGCTTTTCTAATTATTGAATAAAATATTTTAAATTTATCTAAATAATAATTTGCATGTAATAACAACTAAAACTAACTCTAGCCTTTCTAAGGCTTTATTTTTTTTATAAAAAATATATTATCTAAAAATTAACTAACTGTCTAAATTTAGCTCCACAAAAAACTATTCATGCAAACTAAATTTACACTAATAGTCCAAAAGTATAACTAAGTGAACTACACTTCAACATCACTTTTCAACATACTCCCCCTTGATGCTAAGCGGGCTCACGATTTGATCTCTGAGTGTCAAAAATTGATCTGTTGCAACTGCTTTCATGAAGATATCTACGAATTGTTCTTTAGTGTTGATGTATTTCAATTATACTACCTTCATCTGCACTAAATCTCAGATAAAATGATGCTTTAAATCAAAATGTTTTGTCCTACTGTGATGGACTGGATTCTTGGCCAATTTAATAGCACTAATATTATCACAAAAAATAATTGTGTGCTGGACTTAAATCTCTCCAATTTCTTCAAGAAGTTTTCTAAGCCATAATGGTTGTGTCCCTGTTGAAGTGACTGCAACATACTTTGCTTCTGTAGAAGAAAGGAAAACTATACTTTGATTCTTTGAGCTCCAAGTAATCAAACTATAAGGAAAAAAAAATCAATTCCCAGATGTTGACTTTCGGTCATCCAAACTACCTCCCCAATCAGAATCACTAAAACTAACAAGATTGAACCTTTTAGAAGTGTCATAATGAATACCAAAATCTAGAGTGCCTTTCACATACCTCAAAATTCTCTTGGCTGCCTTTATATGTATTTTTGATGGCTCTATCATGTACTTTGAAATAACTAAAATTGAATAAGCAATATCAGGTCTTGTGTGAGTTAGAAACATTAAACTTCTAACAATACTTCCATAGGCTGTCTCATCAAGTATTTCAGCACCATCATCTCTACACAACACAATTCCATGAGCAACTGGAGTGGAGATTGGTTTACAATCAACCATATCAAGTTTCTTCAACATATATTTAACATACATTGTTTGACAAATGAAAATCTTATTCTCCCTTTGATAAACCTCCATTCCTAAAATATATTTCATAAGGCCTAAATCTTTCATCTCAAATTCATTCATCATGAAAAATTTGAATTCATCCTTCATCATAGAACTTCTAACCATATACAACAAGTCATCAACATACAAACTTACAATTAGAATAGCATTACCTTCTTGTTTGTAGTAAAGGGTAGGTTCACTCTTACTTCTTTGAAAGCTATTCTCTTGAAAATATCCATCAATCCTAGCATACCATGCTCTTGGTGCTTGTTTGAGGCCATACAGAGCCTTCTTTAACTTGTAGACATGATTTTATTTCCCTTGCACTTCAAAACCTTGTGGTTGTTCCACATATACTTCTTCTTCTAAGTACCCATTCAAGAAGGCACTTTTCACATCCATATGATAGATGCTCCAATTATTTTGAGATACTAATGAAATTAGCATTCTAATGGTCTCTTGTCTTGCTACTGGTGAAAATGTCTCTTCATAATCAATGACATACTTTTGTGTGAAGCCTTTAGCAACTAATCTCACCTTATGCCTTTCAACACATCCATCACTATTACACTTAGTCTTGTAGACCCATTTGGTGCCAATCTTCCTCTTGTCATGTGGAAGCTTTGTAAGCTCCCAAGTGTCATTCTTGTGTATAGAATCCATCTCTTCTTGTATTTCTTGCATCCAAACCTCATTAGTATATGCATCTTCAAAACATGATGGTTCAAAATCAGCCTTGGTAAGTAAAGCAAACTTCAATGTCTCACCTCTTGGATTTTCTTCATGTGCTTGATTTGAACTCCTTTGATAAATGTCACTCAGTCTTCTTACCTTCCTTGTAGAACTAGGACTTGAAGATGGACTTACATTTGGATTTGAACAACTAGATGAGGGGTTTCTTGGTGGATTTATAGCACTTGGAATAGAAATATTAGTGGGCTGCCCATGATCAATATCATCCCTAATAACATCATTTAAAATAGATTTTGACTTCTCCATATGGCCTTTTTGATGACCATAAACTCCCCTTCATCAAAAATCACATCTCTTGACAGAATAAGCTTATTAGTGAGAGGATTATATAACCTGTAAGCCTTACTTTCCTCACTATATCCAATAAAAATACATGACTCACTTTTGGGATCTAACTTTTGCATCTTTTGATCAAGAACAGGAACATAGGCTAAGCAACCAAAAACTTTGAAATAATTAACAATTGGCTTTTTCTCATACCAATCTTCATACGGAGTCATCCTGTCAAGTGCACTAGTGGGACTCCAATTGAGAATATATACTACTATAGCAACTGTATCTCCCTAAAAATAATTACTTAATCCCTTTGTTTGTAGCATGCTTCATGCCATCTCCACCACTATACGATTCTTCCTTTCAGCTACACCATTTTGTTGAGGTGTGTATGCAGTTGTCTTCTAATGCCATGCATATCACAATAACCTTGAAAAGATTTTGAACAAAATTCTCCTCCATGATCAATCCTTAAGCATTTGATTTTTCACCCTTTGTCATTTTCTACAAGGGCTCTAAACCTCTTGAATGTATCAAGAGCTTCACCTTTGGTCTTCAAAAAATAAACCCAACACTGTCGTGAGTAATCATCAATAAAAGTAATGAAATATGATGACTTACCCAAACTCTTTGTCTGCATAGGACCAAAAATATCTAAATGAACTAACTAGAGTGGATAATGAGCCCTCTATGTATTTCCTTTTAGAAATTTCTCTCTTGCATGTTTTTCTTTAGCACATCCTTCACAAACTCCCTTGCGCTCTTCAGCCTTATGTAAACCAGAAACTACTACTTTTGATGTTAGAATCTTCAAACTATGAAAATTTAAATGCCCATACTTGAGATGCCACAACCAAATTGTATCCTCATATGCCATATTGACAAGGTTCTTGTTATGTTCACCAAACTTCAATGGAAACATCCTATTCTTTGTCATAGGCACAACTATTACCACCCTATTTCCTTGATTCTTATCATAAACTATACATTGTTGATTTTTAAACATAACTTTATAATTCTTCTCACATAATTGTCCAACACTCAAAAAATTATGTTTTAAATTTGGAGTGTAATAAATGTCTTTAACACTCTTCATACCTTTTTTTGTATGGGCTTCCATAGCTCCTTTTGCAGCAACCTCCAATGATTTGTCATCACCAAGTTTGATCTTGGATTTAAAACTTTTATCCATTATAGAAAAAAGTTTTTCATTCCCTAACATGTGGTTAGAACATCCTGAATCTAAATACTAAACATCTTTAGAAATATTTTCAGCTTTGTCATAAGATAAAAATAAATTTTCTAGAGGATTCTCATCACCTTCTTGAGCATAATGAACGCTTTTACCATTATTACCTTATTTTCATCTACACTCATAATTAAAGTGGCCATACATGTTACAATGATAACACTGGATATTTGTTTTATCAAAACGGCATTTACCTCTTCCTCTGAAACCATCTCTTCCTTGAAAACCACCTCTGCCTCTATTTCCTCTTGAGTAATTCTGATTTTGACCTCTACCTTGGCCTTCATTACTTTTGATGCTACTATTGGCATCTTCATTCTTTGTGATTTTTAATTTGGAGGAAAAAGCTTTCTCATCACTTTCTCCAAATGAATCTCTCAATCTTTCTTCATGAGACATCAAAGATCCAACTAGATGATCAAATTGAAGGGTAAACAAATTCTTGCTTTCTTCTATGATTATGGCAAGATGGTTCCACCTTGGTGTGAGAGTCGTCAACACCTTTTTGATCACAACCTCATTGTTCACAATTTCACCAAGTGTAGCCACCTTATTGACCACATCTTTTGCTCTTACACAATAGGTACTCACACTTTCAACTTCTTGCATCTTTAAATTCTCGAATTCTCTCTTCAATGTCTGTAACTTGACAACTTTGACTTGATCACTACCTTGGTAAGCTTCTTTTAGAGTCTTCCAAGCATCCTCTGTTGTCTTTTATCCTGCAATTCATGGAAAATGGCTCTTATCTAAAGCTATTTGAATATGAAATAAGGCTTGAGCATTCTTTTTCTTAGCCTCCTTCTTAGCTATTTTATCATTTGCTATGAGGGCATTCCAATCAGCTAGCTCTACATAACCTGATTCAATAATCTCCCACAAATATTTTTCTATCAAAAAAATCATCATTTTGATACACCAATATTCATACTCATTTCCATTAAATTTTGGAATGGGCAAGGAGTTAGAATTTAACATGATAAAAAAATTTTGGCAAAATTTCAACTACTAAATCTTTAACCCAAAACAAAAATACCTGCTCTAATACCAAATGTAGAATTTTTAAATAAAATTAAATCATAACCAAATATATGCAATATTCATAATACAGAAGAGATAAGAGTTGCAAAAATAAAAAATACTTCTTCAAAAATTTGGAATCATTCTCCTTCTTCTTCTTCTTGAAAATAAAGATCAATTACAATGTATTAATAGAATTGCATGTGAACATGTTTTTCTAATTATTGAATAAAATATTTTAAATTTATCTAAATAATAATTTGCATGTAATAGCAACTAAAACTAACTCTAGCCTTTCTAAGGCTTTATTTTTTTTTTCTAAAAAAATATATTAACTAAAAAATTAACTAACTGTCTAAATTTAGCTCCACAAAAAACTGTTCATGCAAACTAAATTTACACTAATAGTCTAAAAATAGAACCGAGTGAACTGCACTTCAACATCACTTTTCAACAAAAGTGAGGTAGCTTATAACATGTACAATGGTGAGTTTCTTTACAGCAGAATAAAGTTAAGGAATAGCTATTCACTATAGGGAAGGTTAAGCATTTGGTCAACTTAAAACACCATGCCTACACCTTCTTTCCACAAAAGACATTACCTATGTGTTGCTTACGTCAACACAAAAACTACATGGTTGTTTTTATTTTTTACTAAAATGTGTCACATAAAATCCACGTATCTTTTGATTTCCCATTAAGTTTTCTGATTTTTTAAAGATTTGGTTGAGTCAAGTTGGTAATAAACTGTTCGAGTTTCAAATCAACCCAGATCATATATAGTGAGAAAAGCTTAAAACATCAGACGTCTATCTACTACGAAGTGACATCAGAGTATGCTATATACTATATAGCATTGTATTTTTCATTTGAATAACATGGAAGAAAAGACAACGGTCTTAGCAGGCTAATGAATCCGAATTGCTTATTGTCAAGCAATTTATTCTTCCTTTACCAGCTAGCCAACAAGGATTGAAGTTTAACAGAGATTAATTATTGGCAAGACCAAGTATATGCTGATACAAAATTTCATGGGAACTTTAAATTGCTAGTGACTCTCTATCTTTAGAAAAAACGGTGGGTGATCATCTTTTAATATTTTTTCTAGCTTTTTGTAAAATCCTAAATACGAATGAAGCAATTCCAAGGAGCATATTCAAGAATAGAAAAGAGAAAGGTAATAACAGTGAAGAAATTACAATATTTTTCCATTGAATAAGCTGGAGATATTATAAAATTACAAAGAATAAGCAGGGAAGAACCATTATAGAGGGGAAGAAACCACTTACCTGATAAAGCTCTTCCTCCATGATCCAATTATGCCACCTTCTATTCCTTGGGTGGTCTTCCAGTATGTTTGACAAGCGTTTTAAGCCTCCAAAATGGCGCAATCTCCTTACTGGTGTAATACTTCCTCTTTGGACATGATTGCAATTAACCATGCACAATCATATGGCTCATTTCTTTATGGTTGGGTGCAATAATACCATAAGACACTCTTAAGGTGTTAAAGGTCTTCCACTCCTACAAAGGTGCATTGGGAGCCCATGCTTGCAACTTTTCAGACCATTAAATTCGTTTTCCAAGGCAATTGATCTCTTCACCCATGTGTACCTGTTAGTTTCTTTCTCCATTCGATTTCCAAAGCACGAGAGGACACACCAGTTTACGGATATTCAATATATTTCTTTTTATTTCTTTAATAATGGTGCCCACTGGTCTACATAAGTCATAATTCTTTGTCGCTAATTATCCGTACTCAATTTAGCTACTCAATGTGCACTCAAGCATTCTTTCTATCTTTCCTATAAAGATTTTAATACCCTATTTAAGAAAATTCATCTTCCTGACTCCATGCTCTAGAATTATATCTATTGATTAAGTTTTCAAGGATTTAAGGGTCCAGTAAAAATAACTCGGGTGAAATATTCCACTCAACTCTATGCTTAATTAAAAATAAATAAAAACATATTTCAAAGATCCTGATTAATGAAGAAAGTCTTTCATTGCCAAGTCCATGATTGAATCACCATAAAAGACTATATTGTTTTAATAACATATTGTTTGAATTATACATGTCTCACTTTATTATTTACGCATTAATAATAAATGTATCATGAGTTTATGTCTTGTTATATACTAGAGGTCATTATACTAATCATAGTCCATCCAGCCATGATAAGAATAAGATTATTAATTTCGAAGGTGGCTATGAATATTTATGGTTGAGGCCTAGTCCCAAAGTATAAGAGACTACAATTGGTAGAACCAATTACCCAATATCGAACCCACCAATGATCTCCAGGGTCTCAAGGTAGAAAATAAAGTTGGTGCCAATTTCAAGAATATATTTGATCGACGAGAA
>JARHVA010010294.1:15000-107500 GCA_037957365.1 Torreya grandis | reverse complement strand
TCATTGTCCATCTCTACTTAGTAGATCCTAATCTCTATGAATAGCTTGGATAAAACCGTAAGTGTGTCTAACCCTCTCATGTAGGTGGCTCAAGAACTCAAGTAGTTAATGACTCCACCATTGTCCACATGTATCAATTAGATGCATCTATAACTAGACTGTGTAAAGTGTTGAAAGTATCTGACTGAGTAAATGTAACTATGTATTCAACTTCATGTCTCCTTAGGTATATTAAGCAGATCTAGTCTGGTTAAGAATGTCAACCACTTCAGATGGAGTAAGGTATGAATCTAGTGATAACCCCAAATGTGATATCAAGTTTATATAATGTAGATAATTTCATGGAGTTTACCATTCCAAATGATCAACCTATTTCACGCTTAGTGTAAGGAAACTATTGTGATGAGCATATGGATCTAATATGGTATCTAAGTATAATGAATATGTAATACCTAAATCTATGTAACTGAATTGAATGTGCGAGTGATCATGCCATGCATGATACCTCTGAATATGAGAAACTAGTACAAATTTGAGCTTAAATGAATGTATCTGAGCTAAATCTAAACATAATTTCAAAACTTGTGACTATTTGTGTAAATTGTATTGTACCTGGTGTACTGATTTGAATGATCTAAACTGTCCTAAAGTTGAACCTATTAAATAGTAACACATTTTAGTGTAGAATATCACCCTGTGGTTCTAATCTCCCAATCTGGGTGCTATGTCTTCCTGGTCTAATTTCTGAGTTATCTAAACTGAATTTTGAGTCTCTATTCTATTTTGTGTCTTCCTTGAGTCTGATGTCTAAAGTTGAGCTTGTGTGCTAAAATGTATAATTTAATATTAAATTAGGAACCTGATATCTATGATAAAACCTTGATAAATCCCCATATTTTGAGGGTAGTTTTGAAACCTATGAAATAACTACCCTCTAAATAAGTATCTCTACAAAATGTGTTAGCCATAACATGTGCATGATATTTCACTATAATGTACAAAAATAACATTAGAATGTAAATGTAGCTTAGCATAAGTAGGTAATGTAAGATGTATGTTGTAAGCTATCATTAGACAAGGGTGTCAATATATATGTAATTAATGTGGATAACATTAAATCTAAGTAACTACATAGGGGTATGGGGCATGATGTCCATCACGACACCCAAGTTGGAAGGTTAGATGCATGAGGTCCCTTATGGAATCAAAAATTGGTGTGTGTGTGTGTGTGTAATAAAAAAATAAAAGTGTCATGGTGTAGAATAATTAAATGAAGCAAACATAAAAACCCATGAGGAATGCAAAAGGTAGGCCAAGGGGCCAAAATACAAGGGACATGGGCACATGTCACTAAATCTAAGAATGAAGATATGCAATGACATGTTCAAATGTCCATATACACAAGTGACAAATATTTTGATTGGTCAGCAAACTCTTGTAAATAAGACCTCTAATGATTATGAGATGCCATCAACACACACACACACACACACACACACACACACACACACACACACACACACACACACACACACACACACACACACACACACACACACACACACACACACACACACACATGCACGCACATGCACACACGCACATGCACAGACGTGCACACACACACATGCACGTGCACGCGCGCGCACACGCACACACGCACACACACACACACACACACACACACACACACACACACACACACACACACACACACACACACACACACACACACACACACACACACACACACACACACACACACCCATGCACGCACGCACGCACGCATGCACACGCACACGCACACATGCACACGCACACGCGCACACACACACACACATGCATACATAAATATATATGCTTTTATTAAATTATTTTAAAAAAAATTCCATCAAAGGAATATCTAAGCATTATATAATTGCACATGCTAGTTAAATTCATTAACATGTACTCACACATGAAGGTAAACAAGGGGAAGATAACAATGACATCTCACAAAATCCTTATATCACAAGGTGGGGCATGACATCTTGTTTCCCTTATTAAATAATCATCCTTGACTCTATAAACATAGTAATAGTATTTTAATTATATGAATACATACTTGTTTCATTTTTCTAAAAAAGTTATATTATTTAACCATTACATAGCAAAACAACATCAGTTTCTATAAACAGGTCTAGAAAGTCCTTTGTAAAAAGATAACTTTTACCATTATGAGGTAACTCTACATTTTTATTTTGGTCTGACTTTTTGTTATCCCTTTCAAACCATGTCAAGGATATATAATAAATGTATCTATTAAAAGAAGGCTCCACATAATACCCACTTCTCTTTTATCAAGATATTTACTCTTGTCAACATAAACATATCATAAATGCTCACAATAAAATTTACCAAGCATATTATGATGGTAGTGTGTCCCACAAGATATCATGGGATAAAGAATATCCTCTCCAAATATAAAATTAACATCCAAAAATATTAAATTAGCTCAAGGTTTGTAAGTTAAAAGAGAGTTCATAACAAGGTGGCAAATACATTTTTATCCAAATTAACAGTTTTAAACATACATGAGAGGTTAATCATAATGTCTCACTAAGAGTATAAGTAATAATAATAGGGTACGAGCTAGAAAGAAGTGATTCACAACATGTTACTATGGAAGATCATGAGATTTTGTTTTTAATCCTACTAAAAACAATTTGTTTGCAACCACATAAAATCATCACAATAAATTCGTACTCGTGTGATGATTCTATATAGATATCCATCCATGCATTCATCATGAATCATGTATTAATCAAAATTTAAAGAAAATATAATATTAACTTCCCTTGTTTACCTTCCACCTTGAATTTTTTCCACCTATATTCTAAGGTATATCTTAATATGTTTATGAGTATATAACTTAAATAATAAAAATGTATGCACAAATAAGGTGTTACCCACCCATGACCCTTATCATGACCACGTGATACAAGCTTGATGCCAACATATTACAAAATTTGATCATGAATATAGATTGTAACTATATAGTCTATTGAAAGGAAACCAATATGTAGCCTCTCATATCCTCAAGTTCTTACTTCAATTCCATCAATAGTGTGTATATATCATAGTAATAAGATGAGGGGAACCAACAAACAACCAAGCATGACCCCTCATTCATCCTCTAAGTCCATCATAAATGTCTATATAGCATCCTAACAAGATGAGGGGAAGCAACAAGAAATAAACATGGCACTAAGTTCATCCTCTAAGTCCATAAATAGTGTGTATATAGCATAGTAATAAGATGAAGGGTACCAAAAAGCAACCAATCATGGCCCCAAGTTCCTTCTTAAGTATATATAAGAAGGGAAGCTAGTAAGCAACCTACTAGGCCCCAATCTTCTCCTTCATGAGCTCATAACAATATGGATGTATAAAGATGATAATATAAAGGGAACCATAAAACAACCATACATGGTCCCAAGTTCCACTTCCAAGACTGATGGTAATGAACCTTTTATCCACCACCCATACATATGTCATTAGAGTAGTGACAAATAATGCATGTGGATGTGGAAGTCACCTACCATTATAGTCTTGCATAGATAATCAAACCAAATCAATAGATACCTTGTTAGATAATATTGTTTAGATCACACACACAATGATCCATCATAATAACTAGACAAGTCTATCTTTCATTTTATCACAATGTAATATACCAATTTTAACAAATTTTTATAACCATAGCTAATGTTCTCAAGTAATAATAATAAGTGCCTCTCTTAATTCCATCATTTGCATAAAATAAAAGGCAAGAATAATCTCAATCATGCTTCACTAAAATGATCCTTAGCAATAATTAATACAAACTTTACGATAACCAAACTCATTTAAAAATATTAATCCTTTTATGCCCACTTTACTCCACTAACATTTAAGGACAACAATGTTTGTATAATTAACTCTTTGTTAATACTCAACATAAAGTTTTGCCCTGATATATTCTAAATCATAAATGTACCACATACATGATTCAAGGGTTGCATATGTATAAATAACACTACAAAATTAACTTTATTTGTTCAAAATTTTATTAATTATATAACCAACCCCATAATAGAAGTATCAAATTTAACATTTTAGGGTTTTAAAATGTAAAACATATGTTTGGATTAAAGGGATAAGATGTCTAAGTTAGTTAAATAAATATCTAATAAGTAAGTACTAATTTGTTATAATATTTTACCTTATTTGACTTTCTCAAAATAACAATAAATAGGTATAAATATAGACTTATCTAAAAACTAACTGTTATGGATGATCTAAGTTTTGAAATTTGATATCAAGGTAGTTATCTATGTCATTAATAGGATTTTCATGATCATCTGCTCATTAAATAGTAGTGCCCAATATGGATAGTAGTGCCATCTATGTGTAGTGTCTTTAATGTGGCACTAATCTCCCCTTTTTAGGATTGTTCCTATTTCCTAGGATCGCATTCACTTTTTTTTATATGTCCTATCCATGTGTGCATAAAACATGGAACTTTGTGTTTTGCCTAGAAAATTTGATTTAGTCTGCATACCCTAATCCTCCTTGCAAGTATGGCATGAGAAATAATTTTGTGTGTGTTAGTAGGATGGTATGGGCATCCTCAACACCCCATTGTGAAGAGAGTTTCCTACATAATAATACTCTAAAGAGGGATCAAGCTTGATGTAGTTCTCCCACCTAGTTCTTTATTCAAGTGAATGCTAGATGAGAGTGGGCTTAGATGACTTGAATGTGCTTGAGATTTGAAATGTTTGAAAACTTAGATTAGGACTTATGTAGATGGTAGTATGTAGAAGTAGGGGAGAATAGGGATCAAATATTTTGATTTTGCTCAATTTTATCTTTGGTTTGAATAACTTTTGAATTTATTTTACATCTAGTGAATAGAGGTGAATTAGACTTGTATTTATAGGGTTTTGTTGCTTGTGATAAGAAAATATGCTTAGGCTAACTTTAGGAGGGGCACACATTTGAAAAAGTGTATGTTGGGAAGTGTTTGGTTAAGGACTATAATGCATACTTGGGACCACTAATGCCATGTGGCTATAGTGTCCCAAATGTCATGCTAATGTACTCTTTATAAACTACTAACCACTTTGGATTGGGGTCTGAGATGACAATTCTAGGAGCATGTCTTGACTGACTGTAGGTGACTTTAGTCTACTGAATGATTGAAAAATTAAGTCTAATACTCAAGGATAGGTCGATAGATAGCCTAGCAATAGGTTAGCTCAAGTGACACTCTTAGCATCCAATTACCTCTTTTTGGTGATTACATTTCCCCCTCCATTTATGCTAGTAATGCAACAAAGTGAAATGACTAGTATAAAGGAAAAAGAAACATACCTAGACTTACCTTGGAAGTGAATCCTACATAGCTATGTTTAAGTATGTGAATCTAGGTTTGTATATGTGAAATATGATGCAAAGCAATGTCCTACAATGAAAGATGCAAAAAATAGTCCTTGCTTAAGAGATGATCAGAAGTAAAAGACTATGTTGAAATGAAGTAACATATTAAAAGTTGAGTAAAGAGAAAGGAAAGGAATGAAAAAAAATTATTGGGTATGTGAAACAATGCTTAAAATTGGTACCAACCTATGTGTGTGAGTGTACATAGTGTTCATATAGTTGAATATCTTGGATTGAGATGATGATTTGTCAATTCTCATATGGGTGCTCAAGAACTTAATCTCATTTTGACTCCATCATTGTCCATCCCTACTTAGTAGATCCTAATCTCTATGAATAACTAGATAAGAATGTAAGTGTGTCTAACCATCTCATGTAGGTTGCTCAATAACTCAAGTAGGCCATGACTCCATCATTTCCCAAATGTGTGAATTAGATGCATCTATAACTAGACTATGCAAAGTGGTGAAAGTATCTCACTAAATAAATCTAATTATGTATTCAACTTCATCTCTCCTTGGGTATATTAGGTAGTTCTAGGTGACTCAATAATGTCAACCACTTCAGATGGAGTAAGGCAATAATATGGTGATAACCTTAAATGTGATATCAAGCTTATACAATGTAGAGAATTTCATGTAGTTTACCATTTGATATGATCAACCTATTTGAAGCTAAGTGTATGGAAACTATTGTGATGAGCACATGGATCTAATGTGGTATCTAAGTATACTAAATATGTAATACCTAGATCTATGTAACCAAAATAAATGTGGGAGTTATCATGCCATGCATGATACCTCCAAATATAAGAAACTCATACGAATCTTAGTTTAAATGAATGTATTTGAGATAAATCTAAACATAACTACAAAACATGTGACTATTTGTGTAAATATGTATTGTACTTGGTGTACTAGTTTGAATGATCTAATTTTTCCTAAAGTTGAGGCTACTAGATAGTAGCACCTTGTAGTGTACAATATCACCCTGTGATGGTAGTGTCCCAATATGGGCTCTCTGTCTGCTTGGTCTAATTTCTAAGTGATCTCAACTGAATTTTGATTCTCTATTCTATTTTTTTGTCTACCTTGAGTCTAATGTCTAAAATTGATCTTGTGTGCTAAAATGTATAAGTGAATCTCAACTTAAGAGCCTGATATCTATGATAAACCCTTGAGAAAGCCCCATATTTTGAGGGTAGTTTTGAAACATATGTAAGAACTACTATCTAAAGAAGTATCTCTAAAAAATGTGTTAGCTAGAGCATGTGCATGATATTTCAATATAATGTACAAATATAACATCAAAATGTAAATGTATATTAGCATAAGTAGGTAATGTAAGATGCATGTTATAATCTATCATTACACAAGGGTATCAAGATATATGTAATCAATATGTATAATAGTAAATTTGAGTAACTACATAGGGGTATGGGGCATGATGTCCATCACGACACCCAAGTAGGAAGGGTAGATGCATGAGGTCCCTCATGGAATCAAAAATTGGTGTGTGTGTGTGTGTGTGTGTGTAATAAAAAAAATACAAGTGTCATGGTCTCGAATCATACAATGCATCAAACATAAAAACCCATGACGTATGCAAAAGGTAGGCCAAGGGGCCAAAATATAAGGGACATGGGCACAAGTCACTAGATCTAAGAATGAAGACATACAAGGACATGTTCAAATGTCCACATACAAAAGTGATAAACAATTTGACATATAGACACGTAGAAGGAAATTTTCAAATGTCCGCATATAGAAGAGGGGAAAAGCACACACAAGAGACATGGGCACATGTCCAAGGCATAAAAATAGAGAAGTAGCATAGAGCCAAATAATAATGACATATTGAAACTACCTCGAAGATGGATGAACCATAAGAACACAATAGGGTCTAATCTTGGAAATAGAAATGAAAGCATGTATAACCGTATAAGACAAATCTATGTAGATGCTAGGATACATATATATTGAGTGTAACTAGTGATAGTCAGTAAAAAAATATGAGTAATGAGGAACATTCATCAATATCAAAATAAATGAATGCGTAGTTGGAATGTATAGTATGCAAATAAAAACATGGTTATAGAATCTATGTAGGATATGCATCTAATAGGTAGATGTATCAAATATATAAACCTGAATTGATGTAAATTACCCCAATGGGTAGATGATAACTAGTATGGATCAGTTTAGTGGACTAGAGTCCAATCTAGAATCTATAAGAACTCAACAAGAATAAGTGAATCATATTTGTATGACAAAACTAACTATATCATGAGAGCTAGCAATATGAAATATCTAGCAAGTAGTAGAAATGTAAAAATAACAATGCATGTGTTCAGTAAATGTTTTATATTTTCAAAATATTCAAATTTTATTTATTTTGTCATGTAATATTATTTTTATGTTTTATGAGTACAAACTATGAACAAATAGATGAAAATAAATTATGTACAAGGAGAAAGAGAGAGAAGGAAGTATGTACAATAGTAGGAACCATACTAACTAATGAGTCTCATGGGAGAATTGCTATCACCATGAACTGTGTCAAAAATAGGAGTGATAATATCTTATGTAGTGTTATTTCTATGCTATAGTTGAATGTTGTTACATAAGAATCGAAGTATTGTTCATCATCAAAATCAAAATAGCCTAGAGTGCTAAAGGGAATTTACTCATACTATGGATTTGATCCTTTTGAATTTTGTTTTGGGATATTGATTGTGATTTTTCCCTTTGAAAATGTGCTTATTGTTTACATGTTGTGTTGTGAAGGTTCTTTTTATAGAAAACCTATTTTAAAATGCTTATTTATTGAGAATTATTTTGACTTTGTAATTTGATATATTACTCTTTTTGTAACACTTATTATGTATTTGGATGTTTGGTCTTAATAAAATGTGTATGTGAATGATGTGTCTTAGGATGTTCAATAAATCCCAAACCATGCTGACGAATATTATTAACTACTAGAATAAGAGAATTGATCCCTTGGGCCTGTTTACCCAAACCTTGACCATAATCATATTATTGTAGATACTTTTGACATACCATATTTAACATTTATCCTCATTTTAGAGAGTTAAATTTTCTTGATTTATCTATGCTTTTTGCACTATTTCTTACTGAGTGGTATTTTGAAACCTTTTATTGTTTTTGATTTATGTTTTGATAACCATTTTTGTAATTTTTTTGAAATTGACACATTTTGAATTAGTAGATGCACCATTATATGTTGTGTGGATGGTGTGTAACTTTATGACTCATTTATATCCATTATCTGTTATATTTTCATTTTGAATGATAAACATGAATCTATGTGGTGCCCATGCCTTCTATGATATGCACAAAAATATCTAGATTTCCTCTTTGGGTGCAGAAGAGGTAGGTTGATCAACTTATCTTTAATCATGTCCCTTAGTATCGTAATGGAGCCCTTATTTGAAATTTTAATGATTTTTGCATACATAGTTTTAGATGTAATTTGTTATGATTTATGATTTGGATATGTACGATTGTTTATCACAAATTGACTAGGTGAAGATGCATATACATGATTTACATTATTGGGAACTAGAGGCCTTTGTCATGTAAATTAATTTTCCAATGTTTTAATATTTTCATGTAGTAGTTGATTTTGATTTTTTTAAAATTTAATTATCTTTCTCATACTGATAAGGTGATCACATAGATTTTCACAAGTACAAACCCTAGTTATTTCTATTTGAACATGTAGGCACACACGCTATAGGGAAGAGTTTTGAATAGGCAGAGAAGGGGGATTTGTGATAGTGTTATAGGTTACCACATATCATGGAGGAATGATAGCATGGACCTAGTTAGAGGGAATATAGCTATCACCCTCATGGATATGAGGAGGATAAGGAGATTCTATCCTCTACATAAGATATGACATTGAAAATTGAAACATAGTTGTTAGCTTATGTTCTAAATAATGTATGTGTTTATGGGTTTTATTGTTAATGGAATTATACATAGGATAAATATATTGTGATATGATATATGAGTTAAAATTTTCACATTAGTGTATGTTTAGTATAAGAGGACATGTGGAAATTTTTAGGCCCATTTGATCTTGCATTAAAAACTTTCTAAAAATACTAGGGGCTAACAATGGGTGATTTTAAGGTTTTTCTTGGACAAAGGGCACTATCTATAGATAGCGGGGAGAAGAGAGTCAATGGATCTAAAAATAGAGATGATGCAGATGAGAGTGGTAGACAATAAAATAAAGGATTGCAAGCTTATAATCAAAAAGATGTCATCAGGATTTTTGTGCCATCAAATGGAAGAAGTTTTAGCACATAATAGAGAGTAAAGGATTACACTACCAAATCTAAGATTGATGGTCAAACCCTAGTATGCATAGGACATATAAATCCACAAAATACATAGGGTTTAGTGGATCAAGATGAGATTGTGATAGTAGGAGGATGGAAGCAGGGGAGGGCCAACCCCATGCTTTTGGAGGCAATCACATAGTCCAATGTAAGAGATCATAAAGTTATAGGGTGTTTATTAGTGGGAAGATGAAAATTCTCCCCTATGATTTTAGTGAAGAACACCCCTGTTGTTTTGTTCGATCAACAAGAGATTGAAATTATTTTTTTAAGTGAATAATGGCTATCTTCTCAAGGACTGATTTGTAAATTTGAATTGTTTTGTCTAACTTTACATGTCTTACATGAATATATCTCAATCCGATGGAAACCCCTAGTAGAAGGTAAAATAGAGATTTATCCTTATTCTAGAGGATTTTTTATTTTGATTTTTATTTTTGTAGCAGACAAAGAGGTTATTTTCAAAAATAATATTTGGTACTGGGATAGTCATACTCTTCTGGTAAAACATTGGAATCCATATTTTAATTCCTAGACTAAAATTTTCAACTTCAAACCAATTTGGATAAGGCTCCCAAATCTTCCTGACCAGTTTCATGATGATTTCATTTTTTATACCATTGGGAATACAATAGGAAAATTTTGAAAAACTAATAACTTGATAGATGATAGAGGACATTTCATTGATGCTCATAATTTGGTTCATGTTGATGTTTCTAAATATTTACCTACTCAATTAGAATTGAAAGTGGGGGAAAAAATTATATTCAACCACTAGACTTTGAAGTAATCCCTTTTGAGTGCCAAATATGTTTTAAAATAGGGCATCTTGTAAATGACTATCCAAGTTTCAAGATCAAGAATACGATATCATGGTGGAAAAAATAATGAATCAAACATATTACAGTTCCAGCTATGAATGATAGCAGTAGTGATAATGAGGGGTCGGATTTAGAGATACCTTTTGGAAGTAGAGGAGCATAACCAAAATAATGAGACATTATGTTGTGAGGCAATGACCAAAGTGTGGGAGGTCCTATGTTAAAAGCTAAGACTAATGGAAATGTTGATAATAAACTTGATTTATTAGCTCAAACTCCTTTATAAAAATAGGGAGTGTTTGACTTAGAACAAATACAAAATCAAGTTGAACTTCTAGAAATCTCCATCCCCATATCGCCAAATCCTAAGGAGGAAGTAGAATGAAAAACTGTTAGGAATAAGAAGAAAGGAAAAGGTAAACATGGTTTGAAACCCATGATACTATCTCTTAGATCTAAAAAAAAAATATCATAGGAGACTCTTATTTGTTTCCTTTCTTGTTTTGTTTTTGATGTTTGGGCAACATGTCTTCTTGTATATCTTGGTAGGTGTGTCCATTTTATTGCTACATTTTTGTCGTTTTGTGGCTAGTTTTCTTTAGCCATTGATTTGCTACCAAGCATATTGTTATATTTGTTTGGTTTGGCCTTAGCTTTGTGTTTCAATTCTAGGGTAGAGATCCCTAGTTTATAAAAAAACATCCCCTTCATCCTTGACAAAAAAACATGCTCTGAGATATGACATATATTGCAATTGATATAAAGCATCATCTATACATGTCTTTATGTCTTTTTTGAGTTCATTTTCAATTAAAGGGAACAAGCATGTAAATAAAATTATTAGACTTTGTAAGAAAAATTGATTGATTTCTTATCTCATTATGATCATGATTATATGAATTAGAAGATATTTTAATCTAAATTTTGAGTTTTGGAAATAAAATTTGAGTATAAATAGAAAAGGATATAAAGCTTAAGTTTGTATAGGGTTAGGGTTTTTTGAATATAGGTTTTTTTACAACAATTTAAATTATATGTAAAATAAATTGAAACCCTAAAGTTATATTGATGTAATTTATCTAAGTTGTATAAAAAATTTATAAAATTAGAAGTATTCATCCCTAAAATTGAATGGAGAAAATCTGGATGAATGCAAACTACTGTTTGAAGTAATATTCAAAGTAAGACAGGTTCACCAAATGATTTATCCTTTTGGGGGTTTACTATGAAAATCCTATGTTTAGATTAAAGGGCTGAGATGTCTAAAGTAGTTAAATAAATATGCAATAATTAATTATTTATTTGTTAGAACATTTGACCTTCCACCTAGTAGTTCTCCCACCTAGTGCTTGATGCAAGTGCAAGATAATTCTTGAATGAGAGTAGGTTTGGATGCCTTGAATGTTCTTGAGCTTTGAAATTTTTGAAAACTAGGGTTAGGGATGTTGTAGATGGTAGTATGCAAAAGTAGGCTAGAATAGGAACCAAATATGTTGATTTTGCTCAAATTCATCTTTGGTTTGAATAACTTATGTATCTATTTTCCATATATTAAATAGAGGTGAATTATACTTGTATTTATAGGTTCTTTTTGCTTGTGAGAATAATAAAATATGCTTAGGCTTACCTTAGGATGGGTACACATTTGAAAAAGTATCCATTGGGAAGAGATAGGGCTAAGGATAGTAGCACCCAATTAGGGACACTAGTGTCATGTCGTTATACTGTCCCACATGTGACACTAATGCCCTATTTACATGTTGCTATGTAATTTGGATTGGGGTCTGAGATGATAGTTTTGGGATTATGTTTTGATTGGTTGTAGGTGACTATGATCTACTTAATGAATAGAAAACTAAGTCTAATGCTCAAGGATAAGTCTATGGCTATCCTAGGGATAGGTTGACTCAAGCGACACTCTTATGATCTAGTTACCACTTTTAGGTGATTACAGTATCACATACATAAGGGATGTGTTCACCATACATGTAAATAATCAAATGAACTAATTGTTTCCAGAGCTCCTAGTATTGCAACTAGGCTCTAATACCAAGTGTAACACACCCCAATTAACACACCACAAAACATGACTAACTTTATTTTTCAATTCTCAAAGTCTCATATCAATAAAATGATATCTTTAAAGGAATGAATATAAACACTCATATAGGACATGAAATCTACAACCATCATCACATTCAACTTATAGGTCAAAGTCACTTGTTGTGTTTACTTAGTACTCACTTAATATGAATATATGAATAATTATTGAACTCATAATCCAGAACATAAGTGATTCAATCCTAGTCCCTAATAATAGAGAATGGTTGGGAGACGATCACCACTACCACATTCAAACCACAATCAAATACAAAAATAATACCTCTAATTTTTATTATATAACTATTATAGACAAGGTTAGGCCCTACTAGTATCACAATCTAAAAATGGTCTAGAGATGAAATCGATGGCTTAGATTTTATATGATAGAGTCTTGAGATGGATTTTTCAAAACCTTGATAAGATAATATGGAAGAGGTCAAAGTATATAATTCATAATATGTTTCTAGACTTGGTCATAAATTAATCCAACCTAAGAGGGTTATGCACAACAAACCTACTCATTTTACTAGCATAAAACAAATTAGCACAAGAATTAATCTTGAAATGAACTAAATAGAGTGTTCAAATGATATAATTACACTTCTACTACTAGGGTGGTAGGTATAGTAATTTTCACTATTCATTCTTGATTCGAATTATCAATCTATGGGGTCCACTAGTACAAATTAGGCTAGAAATGACATTATTCAAGAAGAACCAACTAGGTGTTTAAATAATTATAGTCATGTAATGCCCTCCCAAGCCTTATCAATTTTAAGTTTTGTAATTGATAGTTAAGTCATAATTTTTAAGTCTTCGATGAAGGATAATTTTATTATTCTTCCTACTATGAAGGTTTCCATGAAAGATGTGTCCACATAGGTCCTATTTCAACTTGAATTTTCCTCTTTTTGAAGGTATAATATTTAATTTTAATGAGAATCCAAAATTTAAAATAAAATATTTCTACTTCCTAAACAATCTCAGGAAATAATAAGAAACATTTTCATTCCCGAAAAAAATATTTATCGAAAATATTTCGGAGATGAGAAGATATGATTCTAATAAAAAAATTCTTTGAGTTGATAGATTCAAAACTTCATATACAAAGGAATGAATCACAATCCCTATTTAATATTGTTTTTAAAGAATTTACTTCTATAATGTAATAATTCTAACCTGTAACACAATAACTAAGCATAGTACTTATTTTACCAAATATGTACATAGGTTAGAAATCAACAATCAATGATAAATCATCTTCATTCATCGAACCCAATAAATAAAATCTTATTTTCCATCTAAAAATCTATAAATATAATGATTGAAAACAGTCCTCTAATTATGAAGGAGAATAAAACATTTATTCTATAAAATAAAGAAGGGAGAAGACATTATGGTCATTCTTTCTTAAATTTCTAACTCACTCAACATAAACTTGACATCTTAAAAAGAATTGATTTATTAAATATTTACCATTTTTTATTGATCCATACCAACCTTAAATTAAAAAAACAAGTCATGTCAACACTATGCTCCCAGTAGTTTCTTCTTCACAACAATTCTCCATTTTTATTAAAGGAACATATCAATTAGGATAATACCGCATTAAATGAATACCTTCTATGCTACCATATTTACACAAGCATGTTAAAACATAAAAAAATTGAAACAGCATAAGCGGGGAAAGGAACTCATCTAAACTAGAGTGTTTATGCTATCATTATACCACATGCTTGTCTTGTCAAGCATTATACTTTCATATCGCCACATAATAATTAACAAGGATTGTCACCACACAGCAAGTCTTACCCAATAAATTTAACTTTCTATATTACCGCATAATAACTCAATCAACTAAAACAATATTCGGCAAAGGAAGATTAAGGTTTACTCTTCTCATCATGTCTCATCATGTGCTTTGGTTTGTTATTTGATAAATTAACCTTTTTGATCCCTAAGGACCTTTGTTATGCCATCAAAATAAATTTGGAAAGAGGAAGAACATCTAAACAAAGTCCATAGTAAATGTTTTTTTCTGTCAACTTTCTACGATAAGATTTGAAATTTAAGTCAAATGGATATAATTTACCATTACTCAAATCAACCAAAGCGAGATACAACAGGCAGTTTGGGCTGGTAAAATAACCATAAGAGTGCTTTATCAAATGATAGATCTCAAGCATATGCATTCAAGACCTCAACTTCTATGCATAAATTACCTTTAACTCAATAAAAGATTTAGTCTGAATACGCCTCCTAGGAAACAGACAAATCAAAAAAATATGTCTTTTAAACCCAGATTGTCTATCAAATTCCTCAAGGGCTATAATCTAGTCACACGCATGTTTGTCAAAACGAAAAGCCCCAATGGGATTTGGCAGTCAGTAGCCAACCATATTTGCTATCAAATTTCCCCTACTGGAATGTGGCAGCCAATAACGGAATTTGTTATCATATGGTCGCTATGGGACATAGAATCCAATTAAACCACAATTGTCAAGATGCCCCAATGGGACGTGTCAATCAACAGGGAGTTTTATAGGAAAACTATCCAATGAGACGTGGCCAAAGAGGGCGTAGTCAATCTCTAAATTTTTAGGCATTGCCCCAGCATGAGCTGCAATAAGAGCTGTGGAAAAAGGTGAGGCATCGTATAACATGTACAGTTGTGCATTGCTTTTACAGTAGAAGACAGTTAAGGAACACTAGAGGTAAGGTTAAGTATTTGTTCAAATTAAAACACCATGCCTACACCTCCTTTCCACAAAATACATTACCTGTGCTCTGCTTACCTCAACACAAAAACTATACGGTGGTTTTTATTTTTACTAAAACTCGTCACATAAAATGGACTTATCTTTTGATTTGCTATCCGAGTTTTCTAAATTTTTATAGAGTTAGTTAAGAGTCATGTTGGTAATAATCTGTCTGAATTTCAAATCAACTCAGATCATATATAGTAAGAAAAGCTGAAAACATCGGACGTTTATCTTCTATGATGTGACAACAGAGTGTTGTATATACCAAATAGCATTATATTTTTATTTTGAATAACATGCAAGACAAGATGATGGCCTTGGTAGTCTACTGCATCCTAGTTGCTCACTATCAAGAAATTTATTTTACCTTTACCAGCCAGCCAATAAGGAATAAAGTTTAACAGAGATTATTTTTTTCTAAGACCAAGAAAATGATGATGCAAAATTTCATGGGAACTTTAAACAACTGGTGACTCTCTTTCTTCAGCAAACAAGTTAAGTGATCATCCTTTAATATTATTTTTTTAAGTTTTAATAAAAATTTCTATATGAATGAATCAATTCCAAGGAGCATACTCAATAATTGGAAAGAGAAAAGTAATAGCAGCAAAGAAACCACAATTTTTTTCCACTGAATAAACAGGGGATGTTACGAAATTTCTAGGAATAAACATGGAGGAACCATTGGAGATGGGCAGAAACCACTTGTCTGATATATCTCTTCCTCCATGATCCATGTATGGTGCCTTCTATTCCTTGGGTAGTCTTCCAATATGTTTGGCAAGTTCTTTAAAATGGCACAAGCTCCTTACTAGTGTAATACTTCCTCTTTGGCTATGATTTCAATTAACCATGCACAAGCATATGGAGAATTTCTTTATGGTTGGGTGCAATAAATAACATAAGACACTCTTAAGGTGTTAAGGGTCTTCAACTCCTATTGATGCTTGCACAATTTTAGACCATTAAATTCATTTTCTAAGGCACTTGGTCTCTTCACCCACCTGTACATATTAATTTCTTTCAAGATTTGATTTCCAAAGCATGGGAAGACACGCCTATTGATGGGTATTCAAAGCCTTTGTTTTTCTTTGGTCTCTTCACCCACATGTATCTATTAATTTCTTTCTACATTGGATTTCAAAAGCATGGGAAGACACATGTTTATTGTATTCAATGTCTTTGTTTTTCTTTTTAACCCGAGAAAGGTGCCCAACTGGCTTACATAGGTCATAATTCTGTTCCATTACTTATCCTTGTTCTTTTTATCTATTCAAGGTGCACTCAAACATTCTTTCTAATTTTACTAAAAAGCATTTATAACCATATTTAAGAAAATTCAACTTCTTTATTCATGCATTAGAATTATATTCAACTCTATGTTTACTCTGTTTATTTCAAGAAAATATAATATTTTAAGAGTTGTTGATTAATGAATAAAATAATTCAACATGAATTTTATTATTAAATCATCATAAAATTTTATAATATTTTAATAATAATGTATTATTTAAAATTATTTATTTTCGTTTAATATCTATACATGTCTCACTTTATTATTTATGTATTAATGACAATTGTATTTAAAAATATGGGCTTGAGTTTATGTCCTATTATATACTAGAGGTCATCATAATGATCATAGTCCATCCAACCATAATAAGAATAAGATTAATAATTTTTAAGGTAGATACTAATAGTTATCGCCAAGACCTAGCATTCCAAAGTATAAGAAAATAAAATTGGTAGAACCGATCAACTAATGTCAAGCCTAATAACGTTCTCCAAGGTTTCGAGGCCGAAAACAAAATGGGCAACAATTCTAATAAAATATTAAATTGGAGAGCAAGATCCTCTAGCTAGAGCCTCTAATGATTACAAGTTGGCATCGTAATTAACATATATATCTATATGCATTTATTGGATTCTTAAAAATGATCCCATAAAACAAATGAATATTCAAGCATTCTATAAAGTGCACCTTCTAATTGAATTCTTCAACATGTACTCACATGCGAAGGCAAACAAGGGAAGAATTAGGATGATATCCCACAAAGTCCTTGTATCTCAAAGTGGGGCATGACACCCTCCCCCCAATGCATAGTACTCTGCAACTTGAAATATTAATATTAAGTTTTGAATAGCTTTTTTTGGTCTCTTGGTGTAAAATTGCTTGTATTAGAATTACATACTAAAAATCTATGAAGATTGAATTGCACTTTACATCCATATGAATGCCAAAAAAATATATGCATCTAAGTGTGCTACTTTTTTAGATTTGAAGCTCATAATCCTTTACTTATGGTGTGAATTTTAAATTTTTTATATTTAAAAAAATATATATATAATTATACATCTTTATAAAACTATGATGTGTTCATTTAATTATTTTTAATATATTAAGTCATTTTAATATACAATTTTATCACATTGATAACTTAAAAGTTATTGAATCACTTGTCTAAATTTTAAAGCTTTTCATAAAATCCTATTACACTACATATATTTATGGGTGTGTACCTCCACTTATTAAAATAGCTAAAAATAAAATTAACATCTATGTTACATACATGATATATAAATACAAATAAGCATAAATGTTGTGTATGTGTATATGAGATTTATATTTAATTAACCACTACTAAATTCTTAAGATTCTTATCAATTATTTTTCGTATAAAAATATTTGTGGTGTTTAAATAATAAAATAATGATAAATTGTTTTATAATATTGAACAAAATCGCTACATGAGGATGCCGTTATACTTGAATATTAAATTGAAACTTGCTGAAAATGTTTATAAAAAACATATTCATATTTTAATGTAGAAACATTGCTTTTGGGACCATGTGATACTCAAAAAATCATGTAGATTGACTCGCACTTCAGATTAATATAAAATCCAACAAAGAAAATTGATGACCCAGAGTTGTTGATACAATTTTGACGGGAATTAATTTTCATTATATGCAAAGCTCAAAATATTTTCTTATGAGTTAGATCTAGAATGATCTAAGTTTTTTTTAAAAACACATTTAAATGCACTTACTTATAAAACTTTTATTTATGCACTCAATTTTTTTTCGGTTTAAGTCAATTTAATTTAGAATTATTTCAAACTACCAGTAACATAGATATTTAATATTATAAACTTTGTAATGTTTATTTTATTATTTATTGATATTATAATAATGAAATGGAGGCCTTATTTTATAAAATCTTTACTATGTCAATTTTTTAATTGTAACATATTATGCAATTATTATTCATAATTTTCAATTTAAAAAACACACAACAATCATTCATTCATATATATATATATATATATATATATATATATATATATATATATATATATATATATATATATAATTATAATTTTTACTTCCCATATAATCTGTAATTAGTGAATTGCATATTGAGGACAGTTTAAAATATCTAACTATACTAACAAAAACCATTATAGGAATATTGAACAACATATTGTGTTTGGTTGGTGTATTTAATTAATAAATGTGTATTCATGAAACATGTTAATAATATTTTTTACATCCATCTTCGATTTTAAGCTTATCTATTTTTGTGCATTCATTTTATATTTAGTAGGTCATTTCAATCCTATATTGCTTTATGTTTTATTAGATTACAACTAATCTATGTATTGTGTGCAATTTTTACTGCACTCATAATTTTATATTGTATTGCATGTTTTTTCTATTTGATGGATTTTAACAGTATAGGGAGCAAGTTTAAAAAAATTATAATAATACTAAAGGAGATTCCAAAATGGTATTTGACTATTAAACATATACATTGTGAAGTAAATTTTAATAAAAAATAATTTATAATAGATATCGTTCATCATAGAATACCAAACCCTTCTCTTTTTGATATAAAACAAAACTTAATGTAGTGTTTTTTAGTTATAGGCCCTTCTATAGTTTTCATCATAGGGTTTAAAACCAACAAAAGACACTCTAAATGCTGGTCTCATATACAATACTATTGATGATGTCTTAAAATATGAATCTTCCCATTTATTAATCCAAAATAGAATATGTGTTACCAATCGTTGATCAATGTTACATTACTCAAATAGACCCAAAAAAAATTGTAATATTAAACAATTTAAACTATCTTGATTTACTTTTCAATTTTATATGTTGAGAATGATGTAAATTATGACATATATGTATCAAAATTTGTTATTTTACATTGAAAACAAGCCATTTATATATTATGTTCATATCAGTGAAGAAAAAATATAATATTAAAATACAATCACAAATTTAAAATTCATTTCAAGGTTGATTGTTATTATCATTCTCTTTGTATAATTATATTTTTATTTGCAAACTTATATTGAAACTTTTTTTTTTTTTTTAATTACTATTTTTTTTTTTTTTTTTTAATTACTATTTTTTTTTTTTTTTTAATTTTATTTTGTTTCTTATTTATATTATACAATTGTGCAATGCTAAAAAAAAATATAGTATAATTTTAATACATATTTAACCATTTAAAAAAATAAAAACTACAAAGCAATATACACTTCAACATTCAAGTGACACTTGTTGTTATTATATATAGTTTTATAGGAAGTTATCAACTAGAATATATCACACTTCATTTTATATACATTAAATCTAAAATTTACAAAAAAAAATCGATAGTTGTGGAAAATAAATTTTTATCAACATATTATTATAAGTGGCATCTAAATTAGAATGCAAGTAGAAAATATAACAAAATGCGAATGAAAAATTAAAAACATTTAAAAATAATTGGATTATAGAGGGTAGAGTTTTTTAAAAATGAATTTCAAATAATTACACAAATGCTTGTGGTACTGGGATAATTTTTGTATTTAACATTGTTGATAATGAAGAACATGATATCATTGACTTGTTTTAGCCAACCAACAAATTTATTCTTCAATAAAAACTAAACTATAAAAATATATTAAATTTCTAATGGTGCATTAAAATATGAAAAAAAATGAAATGAAACCAATCAAAAAGTCTATGGGAGATCATCCTCAACATGTCATCATTTGTTAAAATTTGTTTAGAATAAAATATGTGTATTTTGATATAGCAATTTGACTTCAAATCAATTAAGGATGTCAAATATGTAATTGTAAACACACAACTCGATAATATTGGTGTAGTTTTATCTATTACTAATAATTATATTTTCAAAAGGATAGATGGAAGTTAAAACATGAAAATAACATTGATATTATAAGATAATTCTGAATATAATATTAAACTATCCCTTTGGCAAAACTCTTGTGATGAAGAAGGAAAACTTTTAGCTGGTTTGTGTAATTCTGATGTGCTACCAATTCTTGCAATTATAAAAGGTAAAATTCAAACATATAATGGGAAAAAAATTGGGTACAACTCAGATAGACAATTATTTATCAATCCAAATATAACTAGATCACATTAATTGAGGAGATTTATGAATAAAATGCTATAAATTTGCCAACATCATCTCTAAGTAAAAATGTTAATGAACTTAAATAATTTTAGAGATTAAAAAAATCAAGGGTTTAGGGAAAATCAATTTCACTTACATTGGAACCAATAGCGATAAACATTAAAATGATGAATTTTTGTTATCCTACTTGCATTACTCTGTTTAATAATAAACAATGTTAAAAAAAAAAAAAATCAAAAAGTTGATGTATCCTGGTATTGTGAAAGATGCAACATTGATGTGAAAGATTTTGAATATAATTAAATATCGAATTTAGTATTAGAATATATCATAGGTAAAATGTGGACCAAATCATTCAATGATGTTTCTACTAAAATTAAGGGGGTACATCACATAATTTACAAAATATATTGTGATCTAATTATAAGGTTTGGGAAATAGTCAAAAAGGTTCTCTTTTACAAGTATCATTTCACTGTGTAAAAAAATGGAGAAATATAATAATAAGAAACATACATGTTGAATATAATAAATGTAAATAAATATGAATTTGAATCATAGAATTATTCTTTAATCAATGCCTTTGATATGGTTTAGTGCTTATATATTTATGCATTCGAACAAAATACATTTTACAGTTATTTTCATATATGTATTTTTATTTTTTTAATAGTGTTTTTGGTGTATTGTCCCAAAAATTAACTATTAATATATATTTGATGTACTAATATAAGATGGTGGTATTTATATATAATCAAAAATTATTTTTGTTGATATCTAGATAAATATAGTTGTTCTTATCTATTTGTTACTTTAAAATAATTGGATGTATATGTAATTTATTATTTTTGCATCCATGGAAAATAAATTTTAGATACATTTTGTGAATCTTTTGACTTTTAATTCTTCTACGATGATCTTACTTTATATCTTCTAATCAATTAAATTTTAATTCACATAATGTTTCTATTTTAATTATATTAGTGTATTTGCATCATATTGTGTGTTTATATACTTGTGTTTTGTAACACATCCATAAAAATTTTCCATGTTGGATTTTCATAAAATAGAATTTTAGTTAGCTATACGCTTAAATTTATACTCATATTTTCACTAGTTTATTATGTTTTTATGAATATAAATAACTTGTATGTTATCTATTGCATGCATATAACATGTTTATTTTGCTTTTGCATCTACTTAATAATATTAATATTATTCATCACTTAAAATTGCTTTTCTTCACTATAATTTTTATTTTGCAAAATATTTTACTCCAATTAATATTAATAGTATATCAACATTCAAATTTTTATTTATGGTCATTGTAAACATCAATGGAGAATAGGCTATCAAACAAAATAAAAACTTTGACTTAACATTGTACAAGGATGAAATAAATATTATCATCGAATAAATTACCATCGACAAAAAATAGCTAATGACCCTCCACTTTGTGATCACTCTATTGAATAGCCTAACAATAAATTTTGTGAAAGGATAAATTGACTTTCTTCTATAAATATATATTTCATTTGAAAATAACTTTATTCAGGTAATAAAATAATTATTGTTTATAGTGAACACATTTGTTATCATTGTTTTGCATAAAGAAAATAACATTGTTTCTCTACTTTTAATATCATAGATTTGAGTATGTTATAACCTCATTCAAGTTGAAGAAATGCTCATTACATGATTTAATCCAATATTTCAAGTGACCCATGCATGTGGTGAAATATACAAATATAATGGTCACACTATTAGCTTTCCTTAGGTTATATTTTCTATTTCTAAATTTTTGTGATGTTGGGTCAAAGATCTTGAAATCTTGGTTATAATGAGAGTTGAATCAATAAACAAACCACATGCTTATTTTTTAAAGAAAACACATGTCATGCAATCACTAAAATATAAAATGTAGAATGACACCTATTATAGAGGTGTTCAACTTGATGATGAAATAATTATTATAGTCATATATGAACTTAAAAATATATCATTTGTGCTTAACTATATTTTTGTAAACATTGGGGATGTGAAAATCAATAATATAGACTCCAATGTGTACAAAGATGCAACTATTCATAAAGACAAATAGCTATAAAATTTTACCTTTTGTAGTATCTCTTCAAAATGCAGAAAGAGAAGTTGAGAAAATAAGACATTATGTAAACACTAAAAATAATAATCTACCATCTATAATGAATTGACCAGATGTTAGTAGGTCACCTATCAATGAATATAACATATATTTTTATTTTCTATGACATTCCCTTCTCTTTTCCCACCAAGAGTTGTCATGTATCAACAACCTCAAATTAGGAAAGTCGAATTCCATGAATATGCTATGCACTTACTTCAATACAATGATAACCAGTTTGGAAATCATCCACATTTATAAAACTTCATACTGAACCTAATCATATGCCATCCAAGCCAAGGAAAATCAATAGTATTTGTTAAAAAACATTCAGGATAATTTTCCAATAACTATTTTAGATTTGCATAAACATCTACCATAGTTTCCTGGTGCTACTATTTTAGATCAATTAATGCATTTTAGGTCAACACTTAGAGGTGCACAATCATTTTGGTCCATGTGCATAAATGAACTAACATATATGATCACACAATTCAAATCCACAACGTGGTTATTCACCTTGAACATAGTAGATACCAAGTGGCAAAACATACATAACGTCATGCTTGGTGCCACTCCAACTCACCCACATAATGGTGATGATTGGAGAACCAAAAAACTAATTGCAAATCCACATCTTGCATCTTCATACATGGATAAAAGATTTTCAATCTTTAATGAATAAATACTAGATAAACATTTCCATAGCAAAGATGATTGGTACCTGTAATGATATTTAACTACTATTTTATTGGTTCTTTGCATTTAAAAACTTGTGGAAACATACTTAGTGATTTAGATTTTTACAATCAGGTATGAATGGCAACATAGAGGGTCTGTACACATGGATTTTTTAGGGATAGAAAACACACCCAACAAGGATACGTTGAATTGTGAATACCCTTATCAAGTGTATTCTGCAAAGCTATTCTTTAATTTGAAAAAAAAAATAATGTTTCTTGATAAACATAAAAATAATGATATTTTTTGTCTCTTTGCTACTCTTCATTCAATTATACATATATATCGCTTATGGCATTCCTTACACCATGGAAGCAACTGCTAGGTGTAAGTAACTGCTAGTATATTTTTATTTTCCCTCTATTTTAATATGCATAGGCTTGGTTAAAGGTATAATAGATGTAATCATCTCATCTATCCTCCTACATGATAACTATTATGTTGAAAAAAAAATGAATAAAAAAACAAATAAATATAGTTTAGAGATTTTATAGTTTCATAATTTATAACAATTAAACATAATTATTTTGGTATAATTATGTACATTTTTTAACTCTACATATTTCAAATGACAAATTTTGATTCATTAATAATGGAAGGCTTATACCAAAATATATACAGTTGAAAACATGTTAAAAACATGCACAAAAACATTCAAATTTGAAAACATGCATTAAATTATACCAAAAGTTTTATATTCAATAAGTATTAACTTATTAACAAGGCAACCTATTATGTCTAGTTGGTTTCATTTTTATTTTGCTTGGGTAGTAGTTATTGTTGTAAATTTTAGCATTTGTCGTCAATTTTTTGTTACTCTTTTGTTTTTCTTTAGTTGTACTTTTTCAGTCTTTATTTTGCTACCGAGACTTGTGTGGCCTTAGTTTTTTATTTCACTCCTAAGATAAGAGTCCTCAGTTCAAAAAAAAAAAAACCGTTCTTTATTTTTTAAAGAAAAAAAAAACAAAATAAACAAAATAACTTATAATATCACAACTAGAAACTAAATTTGAGTCATATGACTGCAATTACATTTTTTAATTGTAAAATATAATAATATATATTTTAAATCAATATGTAAGATGAAAATTTAAACAAATATTTTAAAAAAAGGAAACTATCTTTAATGTTTCTTTCATATGGAGGGCAATCCTGGACAGATAATTCTCACCCAAAAAATGACACCGATGCTATAGCTTCTTTGAATAGCAAGGTTTTGATCATATATTTAACGACTTGCCAGCTACCTTATGCAAAGTTCGAACAAATAGTTCTGCGAACAAAATTACTGTCAGATATGTTGAGAGTTATTTGAGTAATCACAAGTAGAAAATCATGCAGATAAGTCAGGGAACGGCTCGATCTGTAACGGAGAGAGAATATTTCTTATCTGCAGTCTTCTCTTCAGTCCAGGGAAGTGCTTGCAACTATTCCATCTTCGTTTCAATATTAATTTCATCACCCATTCGCGAGCCACTTGTAATATGCTCAACTATTCTGAGATATTTTACAATGGGCGCTATCTCTAATCCTTAGAAAGATATAATTACCTGATGCACTTAAGGTAGTACCTTGCCATTTTGCCATTGTTGACGGTCAACTTGAGATTGCCCTCACCGGAACAGAGCGCTGAGACAACAATGCTTGGAAAAGCTTAAAGGATGAGAATGGAGAAGAAGAGGGTTTCACTCATACTCAGAATTTTTTGAGGGTTTACAATCAAAACTTCGGAAAAAGAGGATAGCGTAGAATGATGCTTAAGAAATACAGTCGTATTCTAAATTCATAAGCATATTTTTAAATCCAATATTGTTAAACATTTTTTTAATTTAATAATTAAAATGTGTGAAACTTCAATGTTTACTGGTCAAATTTGTGAAATTTGTAGTCTAGACACAAGCAAACATAATTTATAACGGAGATGTGGGAAATGATAGGCGTCAGCTTATGTAAATTGACCCAAGAGTAAGCGTTGGTGAATTTGACCCCACAACGGTCTCGAAAGCAAAATTTTGTTGAAGTGTATCAGTTTTGTTAGTAATATCAAAAACAATGTGCTCTGTTATCCTTGAAAAATACTGCTGTATATTATCAAAGACAAAGGAGTGCTTTGTTTTATTTATTAGAATAACAACATATTGAATTACAAAGTGCTGGTGCAATACAGAATAAATTCAGCACAAAACATGGCTCCCAGAAAACAAATAAAAGCATTATTTCAATATCAAATTCTGCTGTATACAGTTTATAATCTAAACTCAGCTGTTGCTCTGTTTTATCTTATGCCCTTTCTTCTAGACTTATTAATCATTGCTTTACCTATAACTCCTCTTTTCTCTATTCTGCTTCTATTACTCTCTCTAATGCTCGATTCAAGCCAAATACATGCATATAAATAGCTTTCAATCTGCTCATTCTAGATATTTCTATTGTACAAGTCAAAAAACTCAAAATGATTTGTTGGTTTCTATACTTTACTATATGCTATGACTATAGTAAAAAAAATTAGATAAATTTTTTATTAGATAGGGTAAAAAGTATGGGTTTTGAGGATTCCATAACCATGTACAAATGGGGAGAATGATGATACATTAAAGTTCACATGGAATGCCTATACCAATAGTAACAAAAACAAAGACAAATAAATATCAAACACACTACTAAAGATATCATACAACTTTCACCTAACTTTTGTGAAACATTCGTACATCCTACGCAATACTACCGCCCTCCCAAACAAAGGGTCATGCTAGAAAACTTTTGGAGTCCTAATCTTCTTCTTTTTCTCTTATTTGAACTTTAGTCCACTCCCCCTTGTCTTCTACCATCTCTAGGCAGACGAGGATTGCAATTTCAATTAATTTAAATGTTCCAGGTTTTCTTTTGAGACTCCATTAAATTTTCCCTTCAGATAGTTTTTTTAATACCTAGTTCCTCCTCACTAGAGACAGGTTGTTCAGATGCTACCAATGCCAATAAAGAGCCTCCCTCTCAAAAACTACTCTATTTATAGCTAAAACATTTGGAGCCTTTTATTAATTTCTTACATGCACCTTTCTTCCATTTTTAGCATATTTGGGGTTTAGGTCCAAGGGATCTACCCCTAAGGCTTGGAGTTCCTCAACCTTTCTATTTTCCTCCTATGAGTCACTATTGGAATAATCAAGTCCCCAAATAAGAAGAATGGAGAACAAATTCTTCCACTATGTTGGAGACCAAATTTTGTTGGGGTCAATACACTTAGAAGTCAAGTGTCCAATATTAAAGCACCTACGTCATTGAAAAGTCAAGGCTTTCTAGTCTAGTTGTTGAGTCCAAACAATCCTAAAAAATCAGGTCAAAAAAGACTAGAAGATTAGTGCAAGTCTCTATGGTGACCAAGATTCTAGTAGAAGTGGTGTAGGAGAATGAATCAATGGCATTATATATCTGCTAGAAGATACCTAATGAGTTCCCAATTTGCTTAAAAAAAGGGTTAGTATAGAAGTGGAGGCGAAGATGAGGTAGGTGGACCCAAATTGGTTGGGTGGAGAAAGATTTAGTGAGTGCATTGAAGCTTGGGACCCAAGGTTTTCTTAATAGTTTATGATGATCCCAGCTCCACTATTTTTATAAAATCATATAATTATATGAAATAAGGCTAAAAAATACAATAATGAATCCAAGCATTCAAAGCTAGAATATTTGGCAAGAGGTTGTTAAACTAACAGATTACTGTTATGCCTACATAATATCTTCTTTTATCCTCCACTGATATTAAGGATTCATTTTCCAAAGATATGGAGAGATTTGAAGATAATGGGTTGAGTGAATTTAACATCTGCTTTGACCTCTATGCAATGGGAGCTTTCTAGTTGGATCTAACGATACCCATAAAATTTTTGTGTATCCCTGAGTTTTCCTCCTCTTCCTTAGTAACTCCATTCCTAACTGGAGTTGTCTAGGGTAGAGCCTTATAGTTGTGCTATTAAATGCCAGTGTTATGGCCATTCTAACTAGGAGACACCACTCAAGATACTTCATTATTTAGAGACTTTTAATATATTAAAATATATTTTTAATATAAGTTTCTATGAAGAAAAAGTCACTGAAGAAGACAATCTCATATTATTATTTTTTATTTCCAACATCCTCCCTTTATCTCGACTTCTTAGATTAATGATGCGAAAGTTTTCTCTAGTCACTCAAAACCTTCCTTTGTCATTGCTTTTGTAAATTAATCTACAAATTGCTTGTTTGACTTGGAAAATTATAAATTTATATCTCCAATCTCAACTAATTCTCTTATAAATCTTAATATATTGTGCTACATGTTTGCTACATCCATGGAAAACTATATTATTTGATAAAGTTATAGAAGATAGAATATCATAAAATATTGTTGTTACTTTCTTATGCTCCTCGTTCCAATCTAATATGATTTGTATGATCCAATTGACTTTATTAGATGTTAAATTTACTACTATATACTCAACTTATTCTATGGAGAGTGACACAATATGTTATTTCTTAAGAGTGTTGGTTCTCAGTTCTACACATCTCTAATCTAGCCTTGCACACTCAAAGAAAATGGCAAGCAATGATGGAGAACCCGCTAGAATGTCATTGTAGTTGCGGAAGGGTTTAGCATCAAGAATGGACTAGACTGAGAAAATGACTAAGAGACATCTATAGAGGGTATGGTCAGCTCCTTGCTACTTTTGGCTCTACCTGAAACAAGGTGAGAGGACCTATGGGATAGCTTGCTCACATGGAGAGGTTATGCAATTCTACCTCCATAGGGATTATTATCACAAGGGAACACAAATCTGACCAAAACACAACCAATCTTGCTCACTCCACCCAAGAAGGGTTGTCACATAGAATAAGCAAATTTTTGAATTTAGATACAAGCTACTAAAGTTAGATATGAATTTGATTGCAAACTTTATCCGAAAAGAATATTCAACAACACAAGGGCTGAAGAAGAGATTGCAATGTTGGGCTTTGAAGTACAAGATGCAGACATATGTTAAGTATGCAGACTTTTATGTGTCTACAAGGAAAATAACACTTATGGTATGCAAAGGGTGTGTTAAATGCAGGGTACGATGGTTAGTTAATTTGTAAAATAGGGGTGTGGTGTGTTGTTGATTTTCATACAACAAAGGTACTTTCAAACATTCATAACATCATTTCATTGCAAAAAGGCAAAAAACTCAAATTCAAGTTAATGGGCACTACCAAGAGTAATCTACAACTATTGGTGCCAATGAACTACAAATATCCAAATGATCCTTGAAATCCTAGAACATAACTGAAATTGAAATCTCACATGCTTTTTCCCATTGAATCTGTAAACCTAGGGTGTCCTAACACGTTATACGGCAACATATTCTAAAATAATATAGAAAAGATTTTATGATTCAAACCTATGCCCAAAATGATAACCAGTAGTGGACATAAACCCCAATATCCAATTAGCAATACTTTCAAAACACATTACTACAGTTCATCAAAAGGAAATAAAAAGAACCACAGGCATTTCCATTAAATTGAGAAAAAATCTTACATACATCAATGTTTCAAAATGTTGTCATGGGGACAAACATGGCAGATTTACTCCATGTTAGATAGGGGAGACATATAGAGATGCTCTCAGAGATTGCTAATTGTTGCACAAGTTGCAACCACCTTAGCAATAGAGGCAAAACACACACAGTAGTGATCCCAAAATGTGAGGATACTATAATTGGATAAAAACCAAGACCAACAACAACCAACCACCAACCCTTCAATAGAAGACAAGACTTCTATTTATACATTTTTCAAACCTTTAAATCCAGGAAAGAGGGTTGGCTTTTTTGCAAAAGTGCAAAACACCCCTCCAAGTTTTGCCAAGATGCTTCCAGCTAGAAAAAGTTATTTGTCACACATGGAATGTTCATGTATTTGCAAGAAAAATCATTCCCCTAACTTCCTCTACAAGAAATGATGGAGATTTGTAACAAACCCCTTAATTCCTTAGCTGGTGATGCATTTCACATGATCTAGATGGAGAATATTAATGGTGGAGGCCAAACAAACTTATGGTCTTCATATTTAATTCATTGAAGATGCCTTGGATGACATTCTTGCACAACTAGAACCTCTTACACTCGCAATGATTGCTTGGGGATATTTTGGATCCATGGTTGTTTGAGTAATCTTCCTTGGAGTGGCCCACTTGGATCTTGCAAACGTGCAATTTCTCTTCCATGGAGGAGCCTAGGAAAACAAAGCAAATGAAAACAAAACAACGTAAGTTTATTTCACCTTTTTACTTTTTGGCTCCAACTTGTATTTTCAAATTTTACACTTTGCACCTTTACTTTTTGCACTTTTACATTTTCACATTTGCTTTTTGACAAATTTGTTTTTTTTTTAATCTCCTCCATATTTATTTTTTAATGCATAAATGCATTATTTTCAATTTTCACCTTTTGGGGGAATCATGGTCCTTTATGCAATTTTGCCCCAAGTGCACTTTTGCACCAAGTGAAATTCGCACGGTGCTTTTCCCACTCACATCTCCCTTTGTAGATGGGACGTCACATGCAATTTTCTTGATTCTTTCAATATTATCCATTTCTGCTCCAGCAAAACACCGAGTAGAGAATTTCCCCTGAAACTCAACCCTGATCTCAGAATCTCAGAGTGGGATTCCATTATTAAGAACAACCCCTTTCTTATAAACTTGTCAGATGTGATTTTTCATAAAGTTGTACGCAAATATCTTGGCTACGTATATAAACCTCCAATAATGGAGCCCTTCTACTCTCCGATGAAAAATGTGCCAGCTTTTGCCGCATTAAATCATTGACACACAAAAGATAATGGGTATCTTCTATTGTTATTTCTAACATATCTAGAGGAAATGGCCATAAATGCCAATCAACAATATGATATTTCTTATCAATAGTAATCCCATCGTGATGCCTATTTCACACGTCCTTCCTTGACATTGACATCACAAGTGAATACGGCCCCTTTACCATTTTCCACTTCTTAGGGAGCATCAGAGCATGAAACATACCGCTCAGTATTTGCATTGCAAGTTATGAAACATGGATTTTCATGGTAGAATCCTACATTTCTCCATACAAATTTACCACAATCGAGTATTTTGCATTTCCCTATACATTTCTATAGCCGCAAGTCACTGTTGGACCTGCAGCAAGGACGCGTACCTTTACAACAACTGGGCATGCACCTTTTCTCTTTTTAACTTTCCCCACCCATTTGTTGATGCTGTGTGATGCCGGAGCAGGAAAGCATATTGATGGTGTAAAGTGTAGGTAAAACTCCACCTTCTGCCGAGTCCCTTCTCCACAGACTTTACTCACCTTATTGCACGTGCATTTCACTGCATGATTCTCCACCAATATCTTCTATGAGCTTTCCTTATCTTCTCCTGCCCGCAGGACGTGGAAGTACTGCAGCACTATGCACATTGCACCTTGCACCTTGCATTGGTGCAAAGTGCATGGGAAACTCCGCCCTCCGCTATGTACCTTCACACTTCACATTCCACGTAACTTTGGACCATGTTTGCCATTCAGAATCAACGTGCAGTCAACCGGTGATTCTCTGCCAAGTGTTATGAGTACCTTTGCAAACAAAACCAAACTTTGTTTTATTATGTGGGGGCGTGATAATTCTGATGACATGGCTCCGTTTTCAACGTGGGAGGATGCCCATAGTGTGGCTACTCGCTGTAAATCTACGTGGCCCTCTACGTATTTACCGACTGTGCTTTAATATTTTAATGCTCGTGTTTACATTTTATCGTCAGCGAATTTCACATATACAAGGTGTAAACAAGGGCATCAACATTGGCTCTCACATGGGGATGTACACCTTTTGTGGGTGTGTAAAGAACCCCAAAAAATAAGACTAGGTGTCAATCCATTGAGCCACGGAGTCAAGATTTAGCAACTTCTCAAAAAATATTCATGGAGGCTCAACAAAACATGGTAGACTAACAACAAAGCATCAGGAAGATTTGAAAATGAACACATGACAAAACACATGACAAAACATATGAAAAGAAATTGTACAAGCAAGGCCTAAAGTAAAGGGGCAATGAAGAACAAAACACTATACAAGATGGTACATTGTTCGGACTTAGTTGAGGAAATGCTTCAAATGCTTGCTATTAACTAACAGCTCTAGAATTCTATCATTGTTTAGTCTCTTTAAATTTTCTAGCAGCTTGGTGGCCAAGATGAAGTAAACCCATCTCTTCACTTCCCTGAAGGTACTGCTGCTAGGTTGTAATAGGATGACACATTGAAGCAAATCCTCTTTGCATGGTCTCAATTAAAGATAAGACCAAGCTAATAGATTTCAATACTCCAACAATTATAAATAAACATGCTTCTCAGTTGCAATGATGTGAGTAACAAGAAAGAATACATCAGGGTTAGCAATGTCAATTGTGTACTCAAAATACTCCCTAGAAGAAAACTAAAAGAATTCATCCTTAGGGGCATGGAAAATAACCCCATATTCACCAAATGACATTCTTCAAGCAACACCTTCATTGTCAAACCCAGTATCACGAACAACTAGTTGTTCAACAATGTCCACACTCCCAATGGAGTCAACTAATTCTACATCCATCTCTGATACTTCTTTCAGAGCACATTTTGGGTCTTCAGTTGCATCATGATTGGGTAAGTCATTTGTTTGTGTTCCACTATCATCACAAACAAACTCATATGTTGGGACACATACCCTATTGACTACACTCCAAAACTGATCTACAGTAATAACATTCAACATTTTGTAGAGGAAGAAAACTTACATTGAGAGTCTTGATAATTGAACATCATAATCACATCATCACCATCAGACGCACACTCCAGATCATCCACATCTTCATCACTTGGTTCAATAGTATGACATGGGGGATGCGGAAGGAAGCACTTGTCACACTAATCAATATCTAAATCATAATTCACAACATTTACCTTACTATATAACAGTTCAGGCACTTCCTTTATATCCCCTTTATTCTAAATTCTATCATCACATGCAAGACTATGAGGCAACCTCTTCTCAGCTCTATCTATCTTGTAAGACATCTCTTCAATAGCAGAGGCCAAAGTCTTAACACTTTCCTCAAGCCTGGCTATCTTGGATTGTGTCTCTTCTATATTAACCATCTTTGCATCAGCCTACTTGTTCAAGGGCATACCAATAGCCTTTATTTTATTCTTAATTTGGATGGCCATACTAAATGCCAACTATAGGTTTGTGGGAGACTTGTCCCTCAAGTAATATGTATCCCTCTTGTCAAATGCATCAAGATATTTGATCAAGCATGTTGTCTCACTAGGCCTAATGTTTTTTGGCAACTGCATCATGGTCTTGTTGAACCTTGTATTGAAGTCCTACACATACTTGTTTGGGTTCTTTTTAATCTTTTTGAACTCAGCTAAAATCAACCTGGGATAATTTATATCACCATATTGAATTCTAAAAACATTCATAATCTCTCCCCATGAATTAATGCATCCATGGATAAGGGAATTGAACCATTCATGAGCGTCTTTCTCTAGCACGTGCACAAACAATTTAATGTACACATCCTCATGCTCAACCTCATAGTATTCAATGATATTATGAAAATCCCTCAAATGTTGATCACCTCTTACTACATTGTTCCCTTGGAATCTTGGGATGCATTTCCTTACTTTATTTGGGACTTAATTAGGATAGCCTTCCATGTCATTAAAATTAATTGGTCTAAATCTGGGAATTCTAAATGCAAGATGCTCATTTTCACCTTGATCCCTATGTCGCATGATTGGTTTAATGGTAGGTTTAGGAACAAATGGTAAAGGGGTGTGAGGGGGTGAATGGGGTGGATTTGTAGGATCAAACATAGGAGGATATTTAGTTGATTGAGAAGGAGTTGGATAATAAATGTGGTTGTAAGGTTTTGAATCACTAGAAAAGCTATGATTAGAGGAATTGTGATAATCTTTACCAATAGAAATTTCATCAAATAGAAACTCAGGATTACCATAATCTTGATAGCCTAAGCAGTCTCTAGTAGCTGCACTTTTTTATTCCACAAGGCTCCAAACTTGTCTCCTTTTATGATGAATACTTAGGGACAAGACAAGTTTCTTAGTTGAGTCATCTTTAAAGGATGACCTCAGTTGTTTCAGCTTCATAAGAAACAAAACTTTCAAAGCTAAAGATATTAAATATGGACACTAATCTTTCTTTGAAACTAGATGATGTTTCAGAGTCACCAATAAAATCAAAGTTATAGAATATAACCATTTACAAACTTGTAGTGATACATACTAAAACCATATCGTGCTGAAGTTAGTGATGATACATGAAAGCAAAGATACTGAACTTTTAAGATTCATGTTTAGCAAGGGGAAACCTCTTCAAAACATGAGAAATCCACAACTCTTTGCAATAAACAACATATATCAAATTATCAAATCTCATATCCTAACACGTCCCTAGTGGAGAGTTGCGGTGTTGATGGCTAAGATAGTCCCAATGTAATAAAATAATAGCAAAGAATTTGATAGTAAAAATTACTTACAACTCCAACTCTAGCTCTCTACAAGAGTCCCCAACAACACGGGCGATAAGAATTATCCCCGATAATGGCATCATAAGGGTGTTGGCAATGTTGATGCACCAAAGATGATCAAATCCATGCAAATAGGTATAAAGCTTTAGAACATGACAACAACTCTCTGCAAGAGTCCTCAGTAACACAAGTGACCTAAACTTCAATTTAATCCCTGGCAATGGCACTAGAAGAGTGTCAATTCCCAGTTGTACACCTCTCTAATACAGTGTTGCACACTTGAAGAAAATGGCAAGCAATGATGGAAAACCTGCTAAAATGTTGTTATAGCCAGAAAAGGGTTTAGCATCAATAATGGACTAGACCGATAAAATGACTGAGGGGTACCTACAGAGGGTATGGTCAGCTCCTTGCTACTTTTGGCTCTGCCTAAACCAAAGTGAGAGGACCTATGGGATACCTTGCTCACATGGAGAGATTCTTCAATTCAACCTCCATGGGGATTATTGGCATAAGGAAACACAAATCTAAATAGAACACAACCAAGCTTGCTTACTCCACCCAAAAAGGTTTCTCATATGAAAGGAGCAAATGTTCTAAGTCAGACACAAGCTACTAAAGACATATATGAATGTGACTGAAACCTTCATTGAAAAATAATCTTCAACAACATAGAGGTTGAATGTGAGATTGCAATGCTAGGTTTTGAAGTACAAGATGTAGACACATGTTAAGTATGCAAACTTTTATGTGTCTGCAAGGCAAATAACACTTATGGTATGCAAAGGTTGTGTTAAATTCAAGGTAGGACAGCTAGTTAATTTGTGAAAAAGGGGTGTGGTGTGCTAGTGATTTTCAAATAGCAGGGATACTTTCAAATAATCATAACATCATTTCCTTATAAAATGTAGAAAAATCAAATGCAAGTTGATGGGAACTACCAAGAGTAATCTATAGCTATTGGTACCAATGAACTACAAATACTCAAATGATCCTTGAAATCCTAGAAAATACACTTAAACTGGAATCTCACATGCTTTTTCCCATTGAATCCATAAACCTAGTGTGCCCTACAAAGTTATTCAACAACATAGTCTAAAATAATGCAAAAAGGGTTTTATAATTCAGATCTATGCCCAAAATGATAACCAGTAGTGAACATAAACCCCAATATCCAATCAACAATACTTGCAAAACACATCACTACACTTCATTAAAAGGAAATAGCAAGAACCATAGGTATTTTCATTAACTTGAAATAAAATCTTACATGCAACAATGTTTCAAAATGCTGTCATGGGGACAAACATGGTGGATTTGATCCATGTTGGACATTGTAGACATATAGAGATGCTCTAAGAGTTTGCTAATGGTTATATAAGTTGCAACCACCTTAGCAAGAGAGGGAAAACACACACAACAGTGATCCCAAAATGTGAGGAGCCTATACTTGGAGAAAAAACCAAGACCAACAACCAACCACCAACCCTTGAATAGAAGACAAGCTTTCTATTTGTACATTTTTCGAACCTTCCAATCTAGGAATGAGGATCGCCTTATTTGCAAAAGTGCAAAACACCCCTCCAAGTTCCACCTAGATGCTCGTAGCTTTAAAATACTCTTTGTCACACCTATAATCTTCATGTATTTTCAAAAAAAAATCATTCCTCTAACCGCCTCTACAAGAAATGATGGAGATTTGCAACAAACCCCTTGATTTCTTGGCTAGAGATGCATTTCACATGAGCTAGAAGGATAATATTCATGGTGGAGGCCAAACAAACTTCTTATCTTCACGTATAACTCCCTGAAGATGCCTTAGACCACATTCTTGCATAGTTAGTTCCTCCTGCACTTGCAATGATTGCTTGGGGATATTTTGGATCCATGGTTGTTTGAGTAATCTTTCTTGGAGTGGCCCACCTTGATCTTGCAGTTTCTCTTCCATGGAGGACCCTGAGAAAACAAAGCAAATGAAAATAAAATAACATAGGTTTATTTCACCTTTTTCCTTTTTGGCTTCAACTTTATTTTCAAATTTTGCACTTTGCACCTTTACTTTTTGTGCTTTTGTAATTTTCACATTTGCTTTTTGACAAATCTGCTCTTTTGTAGTCTCCTCCATATTTTTTTTTTTTCATTTATAAATGCATTATTTTCAATTTTCACTTTTTGAGGGAACCCTGGTCCTTTTATGCAAATTTGCACAAAGTGAAATTCGCACTGTGCTTTTCCCAATCACATCTCCCTTTGCAGTTGGGGCCTCACATGCAATTTGTTGAAATTTGCAATTTTCTCATTTCTTTCAATATTCTCCATTTCTGCTCCAGCACAACAACCTGTAGAGAATTTCACCTGAAACTCAACCCTGATCGCAGAATCTCAGAGAGTGGGATTCTGTTATTAAGAATAACCCTTTCTTATAAACCTGTCAAATGTTATTTTTCATGTAACTGTATGCATATATCTTGGCTGCGTATATAAACCTCCAATAATGGAGCCCATCCACTCTCTGATGAAAAATGTGCCAGCTTTTGCCGCATTAAATCTTTGACACACAAAAGATAATGGGTGTCTTCTATTGAAATTTCTAACATCTCTAGAGGAAATGGCCATAAATGCCAATCAACAATATGATATCTCTTATCAATAGTAATCCCATCGAGATGCCCATTTCACAGGTCCTTCCTTGACATTGACATCATAAGTGAATACAACCTCTTTACCATTTTCCACTTTTTAGGGAGCATCAGAGCATGAAACATAGCACTCATTATTTGCATTGTAGGGTATGAAATGTGGATTTTCAGGGTAGAATCCTGCATTTCTCCATACAGCTTTAACACAGTCGAGTATTTGATGGCTTGCTGCATTTCCGTATACATTTTTTGTGGCCATCAGTCACTGCCGGACCTGCAGCAAGGACGCGCACCTTTACACCAGCTGGGCATGCACCTTTCCTCTTTTTAACTTCTGTCGCCCATTTATTGATGCTACAGGATGCACTTTTCACCCTTTGATGGTGCAAAGTGCAGGTAAAACTCCACCTTCCACCGAGTCCCTTTTCCATGGACTTAACTCGCCTTATTGCACGTGCATTTCACCTCGTGCTTCTCTGCCAATATCTTCTGCGATCTTTCCTTATCTTCTCCTGGCCACTGGATGTAGAGCTGCTTTAGCACTTTGCACGTCGCACCTTGCATTGGTGCAAAGTGCATGGGAAACTCCGCCAAACTCACACTCACATTCCGCAGAACTTTGGACCACATTTGCACTTCAGTGTTAACGTGTAGTCAACGGGTGATTCTCCGCAAGTGCTCTGAGCACCTTTGCAAACAAGACAAAACTTGTTTTATTCCATGGTTACGTGGTATGTCCGATGACACGGCTCCATTTTCAACATGGTAGGATGCTCCTAGCATGGCTACTGGCTACAAATCTACGTGGCCCTCTACGCATTTATCGGCTGGGCTTTAACATTTTAATGCTTATGCCTGCATTTTCTCGTCAGCAAATTTCGCAAATACAAGGTGAAAATAAGGGCACCAACAAGGAGATCATGAGATATCTCCAAACCAATCTAAAATACATACCCAGATGTAATATTTATATCATCAATACTATCTACATAATCATTGTCTATAAAACCAACTAACCAAAAATTAGTAGTTGTTGTGTACAAAATTCCAGGGCCTTTGATGCCATTGGTATATCTTAAGACTTATTTTCATGCTTGCTAATGTGATTGTTTTAGAGTATCTATGAATTTAGAGATTAGACTAATTCCATATATAATGTTGAGTCTCATTATTGTTATGTACATTAAACTTTCAACAAACACTTATATAATAATGGATCCACATTGGTACTGCAATAAACTTTGCTCAACATCAAACTTATTGCAACTACCATTGATGCAGGTTTACTATTCAACATTATAAATATGTTCAAAATATATTTTGTATATTTGGATTGAGATATGAAAGTAACATCATTTAGTGTTTCTTTAAATTCAATACTAATAAAGTATTTCAATAATCTCATATTTGTGAATTCAAATTCTTCATTTCTAATCTAATCTCTTTTATGGACATTGTTTTTCCAATAAAAATTAAAGCATCTAAATATAAGCAAACAATTATTTTTTCACCTCAATTTCTACCTTTGATATAGAGTGTTGGTTCGTTGCAACTAATGTTAAACCCATTTCTCAATATGTATGAATCGATGTGGTTGTACCATTCCTTAGGTTCTTACTTGAGTCCATACAATGATTTATTTAGTTTGTATACCTTCTCTTCTAGCACTCCATTTAGGAGTGCTTATTTGGCATTCATCTGATGCAATTAACACTTATGTTGAACTTGTATTGCTAAAATAGTTCTTGTAGTTTTTGTCCTTTTTATAGGAGCAAATGTTTTATTGTAGTTTCTTCTATGTCATTTATTATATCTTTTGACAATTAACCTTGCCTTATGTCTTTCAATTTTTCCTTCTATAATATTATTCATTTTATAAACCCACTTACAACAATAGCTTCCTACCCTGTTGGAAGGTTTACTAACTCCCAAATCTATTTTTTCTCAATTGCTTTCATTTATTCATACATGGATTCACACAATTTCATACCCTTTACAACATCTTCAGAATAAATGGGATCAACATCAAAAAAATAAAGAAAATTTACAAATTCAGTATCTTATTCATACTTGGATGCCTCATATATTTCCTTCAAGTTTCTTGTTTTCATTGAAATATCCTCTTAGCGATGTTGAATAGGTTATGGAGTAGACCTTTCTCCTATGTTGGGAGTAGTATATTGATAAATTTATTGTGAGTGTTACCATATAGGTGATTAAGGTGTTACTTGAGTGACACCTTGAGTTCTAAGATGATTATTGTTGCTTGGAACATCTGTAAGTGGTATTATGAAACATGGTTTCAATTGGGCATTGAAGTTAAATCATTATTTTCATCCCACATTGGATCTTCATCAAATATGACATCTCTACTAAATATTAGTCATTTTGTGATTGTATTAAATAAACGATAAGCTTCTATTACTTAATTATATCCAATAAAGATGCATGTTTCTCCTCTATCATCTAATTTATTATTTCCTTACTTAGGCACACATTCATATGCTACACAACCCTAAATTTTTAAATGTTCAACATTTATAATTTTATTATTCTATGCCTCCGGAAGAGTCATACTATGAATTTGTTTTGTGGGGAGTTTATTTAGTAAATAAATTTCACATGCTATAACCTTAGTCTATAATTCATAGGATAGTCCTTTAACTGTTAGCATACTCCTAGATATTTCTTGAATGGTTCTATTTTTCCTTTCTATAATGACATTCTGTTGTGGTGTATACCTAGTGGTGAATTGTTTTTTAATTCCATTTTCTTTGAAAACATTTAAAAATTCATTTGAGTTGTATTCTCCTCCCCTCTATTAGTTATAAGGACCTTCACATCGTTTCCACTCTATATTTCAACTAGGACCTTTAAATTCTTGAAGATGCCAAAAGCCTCATATTTATGCTTTAGGAAGTAAGATCATGTTTTTATAATAAAATCATCTATGATTGTTATGAAATACTATTTTTTTTTAAAGAGATAGGGTTAGCATAGGACCACACAAATATGAATGAATCAATTCAAGTAAAGCTCTTGCTTTCCATGAATTACCTGATGGAAAGACATTTTTATGTTGCTTTCCAAAAATACAACCTTCAAAAAAATTATCAGTTTGTTTAATCAAAGACAACCCTCTTACCATTTGCTTTTTATACAACAAACTCCACCCACTGAAACTCAAGTGACCATGACCAAATCTAAGATGCCACAACCTATATTTATCTATTGCAATATTTTTTAATGAAACTAACAATTCTTTTTGCATTCTTAAAGGGAACATTATACTCCTTGTCATTTTAACAATTACAATTTTTCTAGTGCTACCTTTTTTTATCAAAAATTATGCATTATCCATACTAAAATTAAACAATATATCCATTTTTAATCAATTATTAAATATTAATAATATTATGTTTTAATCCAATAAAATAATATGCATATTGTATTTGTTTCTTATCACCTTGCCTAGTTCTAATAGATATGCATCCTTTACCCATAATTGGTATTTTATTATTGTTGACCATTTTAACTTTAGATTTTACTGTATCATCAATATTATAAAATATTCCCTTATTTGCACTAATATTATTGTTGTATCCACTATCCAAGTACCAAACCTCATTACTTCTTTATTATGCTATAGTGTAGACCATAAACAAATTTTCATGTTCTAAATTTTAATTTTCTCTTTCTTGAGCCAAGTTTGTTTTACATTGAACTAAATCATACACAATTTTTTTACATTCACTTGTAAAATGTCCAATTTTTTAACTTTAGTAACTCTAGGCATTTTATTTATAATACATATATGAAGGTTTTCCTTGTGAAGTGTTGATGTTCCTTCCTCTTCTATGTGGTCTTGAATAGTCATGCCTTCCTTTTTCTTGGCTGATTTTAACTCTTCCCCTTAGATTGTTTCTTCCACCTCTGTTTTTGGCTCCTCTTCCTCTACCACTTATTTCAACTTGAGATTTGAAATATTTCACAAGATTAGAGTTACTTTTTATATTCAATCTTTGTTCATGAGTTTGAAATAAAACCATAAGTTCATCTATAGTCATTTTTGTTAAGTCTTTAAACTATTATATTGTTACCAAAATGGGATCAAATATTTTGAGAAGAATTATTAATACCTTTTTTATTATTATTGAAACCTATAATGTATCTCCATTTGATTTAATATGATCAAATATACTCATAGTGTGGGTAAAAAAATCATTTATAGAGTCTAATTCCATTATTTTTAGATTTTCAAATTCTCTTCTTAATAGTTATAACTTAAATAGATTTATCTTGTAGTTGGTGTTATTCATGGGATAATACAGTCTTACATTGCAATTTTTATGAAGCAGAGATCCCCAACATCATTATTTTTATCCTCCTTTAACAAGTTCTTCTTATTTTATATGTGTGAGTTGTATGTATTCTGATCAACAAGCTTAGAAAACTCATTTTTAATAAGCTCTATGTTTAACACTAGGTCAAGATGAGTAAATATAGTACATATGGCTAAGTATATATGAATGAATAAGTGTAAAGGTGATAAATAGGTATATGTTCAAGAAAATTAATTACAAACCCAAATAAATAATATTATGAATTTAAATACTGAGCTATGTTAACAATATTATGTATACCTATTGATTTATATATCAATGAAAAAAATAAGAGTACTTAGCTGGTCAACTATGCACATTCATATCTAATTTGGAATAGGCTATAAATAGATTCGATCTAGATTCTAGATCAATCATTTAATTACAAAAATTTGACCTTTGTAGCCTTGGACACTTACATCAACATTCATTGATTGTGTCAATATTTCTATATAGCTTAGATGCATGTGTCTAGTTCAGAATACATATTAGATTTGAATGTGACCACCTAGGATATTCTATTTTTTATTTCCCCTTCACTATGTCATGCTTAGATTTGGATCATGGGTTATCATTCCTTGTCAAATAGTAACCTAGATCTTCATATTCATAGTGTCCTTGGGGAAAATGGGTTAGTGGTATCAAAGTGTCGAGCTAATCTGAAATACCCCTCTATTAGTGGGTGATACCTAAATATTCATAACTCTAAAGAGGGTCTCAGATTCATATAGTTCTCCTTGAATGTGTTGGTTTGTGTGTACCCAAAGCTGCAATATGTGAAAATTAAGTACAATAATGACCCAAGTTGTAACTTATAAAATAAGAATCATGGGCTACTCTTTTGGTAATTTAGACCTCTAAATGTGATTTCCATATAATTGATATATAAATAGGAGAAAATAAGGAAGCGTTTCTCACTTGAATGCTTGATTAAATGCTTTTGGTAAGTTACCTTGTAAGTTGTTAAGTTTATGATAGGTGAAGAATGAATTAGAGTTGATCTTATATATATATATATATATATATATATATATATATATAAATGATCAATCCTAGAAAAAAAAAAAAAGCACTATGTGCTATATATGATCAATCCTAGAAAAAAAAAAAAAAAAAAAACTATGTGCTTTGTTATCCTATAAAACTACTGATGTACATTATCAAACAAATAACACAAAACAAGTATTTATTTTAGTCATTAGAATAAAAACATATTGAATTACAAAGTGATAGTGTGATACGTAATAAATTCAAAAGAAAACATATCTTTCAAAATACAAATAAAAACATTATTTCATTACAAAATTTTGTTGTATACAGTTTTTTTGTCTAAACTTAGTTGCTTCTCTATTTTATCTTACGCCCTTTATTCTAGCATTAATCGTTGCTTTTCTTACGACTACTATTTTATCTATTGCACTACTGCTACTCTCTAATGGTCCATTCAAGACTAATGAATGAATATAAATAGATTTCAATATGATCATTGTATACAATTCTATCTTACAACTGTAAGTCCAAAAACTCTAAAAGATTCGTTGGTTTCTTGACATTTCTACTATTGTACACCTGTAGCAAAAAATTATGTGTAGTGACTTCTTATATAGTAAAACATATCTTGTCTACAAGTTTCTATGAGGGATGAGCAACTGAAGAAGACAAGATTATATTAGTATTTTTTGTTTCCATCACTTTATGATGCTTGAAGAAGGTGTGCAGGTTTTGGTTTTATGGTACACTTATGTTTTATTGTTATAATCAGGGAAGAAGATTCCTAAAAATACATTTATAAATTACACATAAACGTATAATTTGGTTGGAAGGAAGATATATCCAATTATTGCACATGGATGATGATTCTGTGTTGTAAAAATAATTTTTTTTAGTAATTAAATAAAGTTGGATGAAGTTTTTCCTTTAACGGTCAGGGTATTAGATGGTTCTTTCCCTTCTACTATTATAAATCAAGTTTCTTGATATAATAATTATTAATTACATTGTAGATAATGTAAAATTAAAATTTTTATCAAAATTTTAATAAATAATTAAAATAATAATACAATTTTTAATTATATATAATGTAAATTAAAATTTATTATGAACAAACTAATGAATGATGAAAACAAGACGTAAAATTATAGGTGATAAAAGCTCATCCTTAACATGACTTAATGTGTCTAACTTAAGGTCTTATTTACTAAAGTAGCATATTAATTCGTATGAAAATAATGAATTGTTGTATTTGGGTAGAAAATGTTAGCGTAGCCAAGTTAATTACATTGTGAGTGTTTTAGTTATGCAACGTCATTTAGTTGCGTAGGTTAGGTTCCGATTGGCAATTATTGCAGGTCAGTGTAACTGTTTAACCACTTTTGTTATGTATATATACACATTTTTCTTAACAATAAAATCATCAAGCATTTCATTGCTACATCTGGTATTCGAACAATGCAGCCCAGAGTGTTTGTAAAGCACAGAGGTTTTGCAGCAAGCTGAAGTCCTACTCACAGCGAAGAGATGCCAAAGAAAGTGTGGAATGCCTGGAAGACTAGAGATAGTCAGCGTGGAAGACTCTACAATAGAGCTAAAGGACGTGCTTGCTGACCAAGCATGCCAAGTCGGCAACAGAGAAAATGCCTGGGAAAATGCAGCGTTAGAACCTGAAGAAATCGACTTGCCGAAAAGGACGAATCAGAGACGTTGAACCCATTCTAAGCTTTTATTTGGCGATATACATTCCAAGGGTGATGCATAGGATGTGGTGTGGAGGAAGTGCAACGAAGTCAGAGCAAAAGCCGACATGAAGCGAGTGTTGTAAAAGCCTCGATGCAAAACAGAAGCCTTTCATCTGCCTGTTCGATGAAAAACCGAAGTTAGAGACTCCGGACAACATACAATAAAGCTGACTGAACATAGACCATAGCACAGCAATGATAAAATCCTGGGTGTATACGCGAACTGTTGGTAAAGCAGTCGATACCTGTAGAAGTGCACAAAGCGTGGAAGTCATAACGAATGCATAACATGGTAGTCTGATTGACACACGACAGACGAAGAAGACTAGCGTAAAAGCCTACCAGGTAAATTTTTTATACAGAATTTGAATTATAAAATACTGCTTTAAGTGTGAAATTTTGTATAAACAAAGTAAATGTGTGTGTGCGCGTGCGCACACGCACCCAAACTCCTCATGTCCGATGCCAAACTTCTCAAAGGACTGAATTTAGCCATGTGGAAGATGAATATGCGAGTGATTTTTCAATTCAAAGAGTTATGCGACATTGTCACTAGTGTGGTGACCCATCCTGTCAGAGTTGATGAACGAATCAAATACGATAAGTCAAATACAAAAGTCTTGATGTTTACCACACTCAGTATTACTAACAAGGTTCAACCTTATATTCGAGACTTGTTGACATTGAAAGAGGCTTGGGAAATTCTGTCCACCATTTATGAGGCAAAGAATCAGATGAAAATACCCCATCTTAAGTCAAAGCTTCATACTCTCAGTATGAAAGAATGCAAGAAAGTTAAGGAATTCTTACATTGGATAGCAGAACTACAAGCATAATTGATTGTAATTGGAGAAAAGATTGAGGACACACTATTGGTTCGGATCACATTGAGATCTCTCCCCTCTTAATTTCACACTTTCATCACAACACTAAATATCACAAAGCAATCAATGTTTTTCGAAGAACTGGTGAATTTGATTCAAAAAGAAGAAGCCATCCAGTCTGTGAAAGAAGACTTTGAAGATAAAGGCCTAATTTCCAAGCAACATGGTTCAAAATTCTTGAAAGCACTGCCAAAGCAGACACAACAACAAAAAAAATCTAAGAAGACAAAAATATGGTGTCATATTTACCACACCAATATGCATGATACTCAAGGCTGTTGGTACAATTCCTTGACACAAGACTCATCTATTCAAGAGGGCACATCGAGTGGAAATGATTAACATAAATCCAAAAGATGCCCTTGATGATGGAAGCAATGTGAATGATGCAAGAGAATAGGATCAAGCATGAATCCCAAGGGTGTCAAAGAGTCAAGTTGGAATTGAAGGTTCATTAAGTATATTTATATTCATTCATATTGTAAAACCACCTTGAAATGTGGTTAAAAGATGGATAAGTGTGGTAAAGAGTCAAAAGGTTAATTTGAATAAGTAAATAGAGTCATTTTGAGAGTAAATAGGCTTTATAGCCTCATATTGAGTTGGTCAAGATTGGATATCAATGTAGAAGTTGAATATAGCATTTAGATATGGAGTTAGAGTTGGTTTTAGGAGTGGTTAGAGTTGTTGAAGGAGGGAGAGATTTGAGGACTCAAAATTAGACCTTTTCTAATATGGAAGATTGGAGTAATGTATGTATTTATTATTGTCATAGACTAAGGTATTCGAGTAGAAAAGACATTTTTAGGTGTGGTTTAATGGTATTCAAGACATTATTACATTTATTTTCATATCAATAAAGAAGAGGATTTATATTGATAAAAAGAAAGTTGTTCTTGATTAATGTGGTTAGGTATTTCTTCTGATTATGAGCTTATTATATGTCGTGATGCCTCATTTACACAACTATGAATAGAATTGTAGAAGTCTGTGATAAAAAAGATCCAATACAAAAGAGGGGGGATGTAATCTAAGCTATAAGAAGGGAACAAGTCTGAGAAGGAGTGAAATTATGAAATTGTAAGATTTTGAACTTACTTGAGTTTTTCATATGATTTGTTCATTATTGCTTTACATTAAGAATTATATGGGCCTATAAAAAAATGCATGCACAATCAAAATAGACCGAACTTAGCAATAGTCTAACAAATCCATTTTAATGGGCGATCCATGACTCAAAGAGGTGAGTGTAGTGGGATATCAGTCCCATGCAAAAGTTTAATGATTAGTTTTGAAGGATTAAGATCAATAATTTATTGCTTGTCTCTACATAGAGTCGACTAGAACTCCTTGCAAAGTTATAAGTTCAGAAATCATGCAATAGAGATATGTAAAATCAAATAAAGTCTATGAATATTGTGTAGGAGTATCTATTTTGATTTAGTTATTTTTTGGAAAGAAGCTAAATATATTAATTTCTTGAGTAATTATGGTTAATACAAAACTATTTTTGAATAACAGGTCGACGTAAAGAATAGTGAGATGGCTCCCATACAAAAACATGACTATAGTACATATACATTATATATATGTCCTATCCAAACATGGAGATAAACACATGTTTTTGGTCTGTTGAAAGAGCAGAGTGGTTTTTTGAGTCTGTTGAAATCCATGAATGAAATAAAATGTGGTTTCGATTGAGTTGAAATAGAGGAGATAGAAAGAATGAGGGTGGTGTAGCTCTTGCGCTGAACTATAGGAAGAAAAAAATAGAACTTGATGCGGCAATAACCTTAATGTTGTTAGGAAGAAATGTTGCTTCAGAATGTTCAAACCCTAGACGTGATGATAACAAGGAGGGTATGCAAAAATATTTTAGTTCCCAATTTGAGGAGTGTTATAACAAGTAGATAATGAATTATAGAAGACAATCTTGGAAGGACTCCATTGAATGCAATATTGAAATATTGATAATTCACAAGGAGAAAATAAATCTATATCTTGATTCAAACAAGGTGTAGGATCATGCCAAAGAAAGTGTAAGGGCTAACAAATAAAGTAGTGGTAACAAATGAGATGACAAAGTGGATATAAGATATATGTAGGATAATTGCCAATAAAAATAGAGTCCATGTGTAGACAAAGTTGGATAATAAATTAGGGTTAAAAAAATATTATTTTATGCCTAAAATCAAAAAGACAAGTCAAAGTGCCAAATAAGTGTATATTTCTAGACGTAATAGAGGATGTTTGTTTCATGGTTACATATAATAAAGATAACTTGTGAGAATCCCACCACATCAATTATGGTATCAAAGCACAAGAACTTGTGCACAAGTGGAGTATCCATGGAAAAGAACAAGAGAAGATCAATTGGAGTCTCAGGTAGAAGATCCAAATTTAGATACAAATTGATGATCCAAGTATATCAAAAGAAGCACATCATTTGTATGATTGTAGGTGGCCAAAATAGTAAGGAGGATAGATCCATAGTGATGAAGACAAGCAATTGGAAAGATTTGATAGAAAGGAGATGTGGTCAAAATGCTTGAAGGCCATTGGAGGCTTAAGAGGAGATCAGAGAGAATGGAGGTATTTGAAGGGGCAGCCATACATAAGGTACAAGGTGAGCATTAATGTATCTTATTGAATTTAATTATAAAAGGATGATTTTAGGTTATTTAAGATATCAAGAGACTAGGGTGAAATAGACATAGGTGAGATCTAAGAAATTGTCAAAAGTCCAAGCAAGGAGAGAGGATTGGGTGAGACAAGTGCACCAACAGACTAAGGCTCAGGAGTAATAGTCTAGGTGAGGTGTTTGTTAGTTAAGAAGAGTACTTGATAAGATGAAAAGAGATGGGGCAAGGTGTAATATAATTTTTTGAAGGAAGTAATCAAGGAGCTACCCAAAATAAAAACAAGAGATCAGTTGAAAAAAAAAAAGGAGAAGGAAATGATAAAGAAATAGAAAATGGAAGCCTTCAAAAAGGAGATCAATGAGTTAAAACATCAAATAAGTTCAATGAAGTTATGATTGAAAACATGAAATTACCTTGGAATGGATGTTGGATAAGGAGATGCAAATGGCCTATTTAGGTGGTCGAGGAAAGAAGACAAAGGCTAAAGGTGAAAACAGCCTTGAAGAGAGAATTGAAGTTGAAAAGTAGGCAACTTGAAAGAGATTCTTAGATTGGGAATCAATGAAAATGTGATCAGATGCTTGATTGGGATAAGTAATATAGTTTGTGACATCATGAAAAAGGGAAAATGTTGGAGAAAGTTGATGTAGGGGAAGAAGAACAACAAGGAGCCACTCAAGAGGCAAAGTGGCATGCTTTTACATCTCATATTGCTTTGAATGTTTTGATTCCAGGTCAACAAATTGGTAGTGGAGAGGCATTTTGTGAGTCCTTAAATAGGCTCATAGAGCAAGAAGGTGAGATATTTTATGGAGGAATACATAAATAAAAAAAAGCATTTGTGTTCATAAATAGTGAAGAACTTGAGCAAAAGAGCAAGCTCATCAACAAAGAAGAAAACAATATGATCTTATCCTTTGAAGAATGTCAGGTGGAGATAAAAATTGATCAGAATTTAAGGTATGAAACCCAATGTGTATCTCATGAAGTAAGGAGGTAATTTGTGATAAAATTCAGTGTGATAGTAGTGGATTGGATGTGTGTACTGGTGATGAAGATCTCTTGAAGGAGATAGAATAATTTGAGTAAATGACAGATGCAAGGAGGTTGCTGGGAGAGAAACAATCTAAAATTTTTATTTATAACAATTTGGAGGAGCTATAGGTAGAGGTGGAATAAATAAAAGATGCCATATATGATGGTGAAAAAGACAAGGACTGTCCTAAAATAAGAATTGCAGAATGGAACAAATTACATGAGGCAATGGAGTCTCAAGGAAAACAAATAGAGATGGATGAGCAACAGGTAGTGAGTGAAGGAATAGAGAAGATGCAAGTTGTTACACTTGGGGAGAATCAAGAGGAAGAGGTAACAAATTTGTTTGCTAATGCTTCAATTATGAGTATTAGTGATCCTAGTGCAATGAAGAAAATTCTCAATCATGAGATAGGAGACTAAGGAAGTAGTGTTGTTGTAAAAATTGAAGCTATGAACAAAGATGTCTTAGAGAACATTAGGCATATTTTGATTGTTTTGAAAGATCACAAAGTATGTAGTTCATTTGAAATAGCCCATACAATGGGTAATGAATTCCTTGAAGTTATATAAGGAAGAGAACTTTCTAAGTGCAGAACTAGAATCCATGAGTTGAGAACAAGTTTCAAAAATGACTGTTGTAAGGAGAAATAGGTCAAAGGAAATGAAAACAAAGCAATTTCGAAGGAAAGAGTTATGATTGCCATAGATATTATAGATGTAGTTGAAGATTTGATTGAAGATGTAGCTAATGAGAAAGAGAGAGACACTATGAATACCATAAAGAGTGAGGGAATGCAGGGATTGATAGCTAAAGGTGGATACTTTAGAATCCATGAAGACAATGAAGACTATGAAGACATGAAAATTTGGCAAAATGAAAAGGAGTGGACTCAAGAAGCTAATGAAAGTGTTATTATATTTAACATGTTTCTCATGAGTGCAGGTATAAGGTAAAACCAAACGAGGAAGGTTGACATCAAGAAGAATGACACCAAAGTTAAGAGTTGCTTATTTGAAGAGCATACTAGAATAAGTTAAGCAACATTATTTAAAAGACAAGTTTGGGATCCAGGACAACAAGAAGATCAAGTAAGAATAACTACAAATAAGCAAGCAAAAAACAAAGTTAGAGAGCTACAGAATAGTAAGAAGATGAAGATAAAGATATTAGGAGAGGTGGAACATCATAAATAGGAGTCCATAAAAACTTTCAAGTGGGGGAATCTGATGCAGGAGCATAGGATAAGGCATGAATCCCAAGGGTGTCAAAGAGTCAAGTTGGACTTGAAGGTTCATTAAGTATATTTATATTCATTCCTATTTTAAAACCACCTTGAAATGTGGTTAAAATATGGATAAGTGTCGTAAAGATTTAAAAGGTTAAGGTTAATAAATAAATAGAGTTATTTTGAGAGTAAATATGGATAAGGGCCTCATATTGAGTTGGTCAAGATTGGATATCAATGTAGAAGTTGAATATAGCATTTAGATAGGGAGTTAGAGATGGTTTTTAGGAGTGAGAGATCTTAGGACTCAAAATTAGACCTTTTCTAATATGGAAGATTGGAGTAATTTATGTATTTATTATTGTCATAGAGTAAGGTATTCGAGTAGAAGAGACATTTTTAGGTGTGGTTTCATGATATTGAAGACATTATTATAGTTATTTTCCGATAAATAAAGAAGAGGATTTCTATTGATGAAAATAAATTTGTTCTTCTTGATTAATGTGGTTAGGTATTTCTTTCTAGTTATGAGCTTATTGTATGTATTTATGCCTCATTTACACAACTATGAATAGAATTGCAGAAGTCTGTGGTAAAAAAAAATCCAATACAGAAGAGAGGGGATGTAATCTTAGTTGTAAGAAGGGAACAACTCTGAGAAGGAGTGAAATTATGAAATTGTAATATTTTTAACTTACTTGAGTTTTTCCTATGATTCATTCATTATTGATTTACACTAAGAATTATACGAGACTATAAAAAAATGCATGCATAGTCAATAACAGACCGAACTTAGTAATAGTCTAAAAATCCATCTTAATAAGTGATTCATGACTCAAAGAGGTGAGTGTAGTGGGATATCAATCCCATGCAAGAGTTTAACTATTAGTTTTGAAGGATTAAGATCATGCATATATTTCTTATCGTTGCATACAGTCGACTAGAACTCGCTAGAAAGTTATAAGTTCAAAAATCATGCAATAGAGATATGTGAAATCAAATAAATTCTATGAATATTGAGGAGTATCTATTCTGATTTAGTTATTTTTTGGAGAGAAGATAAATATATTAATTGCTTGAGTAATTATGGTTAGCGCAAAACTATGTCTGAATAACAAGTCAAGGTAAAGAACGGTGAGGCAGATCCCATAAAGAAACATGACTATAGTACATATTTATTATATATATGTCCTATCCAAAAATGGAGATAAATGCATATTTGTAGTCTGTTGAAAGTGCAAAATGGTTTTTTGAGGCCATTGAAATCCTTGAATGAAATAGAATGTGATTCAGATTGAGTTGAAACAGCTAAGATAAAAAGAATTTGGGTAGTGTAGCTCTTGGGCTGGTTTAAAGGAATAAAATAAAATAACTTGATGTGGCAACAACGTTAATGCTATTAGGAAAAAAGGTTGCTTTTGGAGATTTGAACCTTGGACATGATGATATCAAGGAGGGTATGCAAAACTATTATAGTTATTGATTTGAGGAGTGTTATAGCAAGTAGATACTAAATTATAGAAGAGAATTTTGGAAGGAATCTATTGAATGAAATATTAAAATCCTAATATTTTACAAGGAGAAAATAAATCTATATCTTGTTTCAAACAAGGTGTAGGATCATGGCAATGCAAGTGTAAGGGATAACAAAGAAATCAATGGTAATAAATGAGATGATAAAGTGGATATAAGATGTATGCAGGACAATTGATGGTAAAGATAGAGTCCATGTGTAGATAAAGGTAGATAATAAATTAGGGTAAAAAAAATATTATTTTGTGGATGAAATAAAAAAGACAAGTCGAAGTACAAAATAAGTGGATATTTGCAGAGGTAAGAGAGGATGTTTGTTTCATGGTTACATACAATAAAGACAACTTTTGAGAATCCCACCACATCAATTATATTATTAGAGCACAAGAAATTGTGCACAAGACGAGGATCCATGGAAAAGAACAAGAGAAGATCCAATCGGAGTTATAGGTAGAAGATCCAGAATTAGGTACAAATTGATTATCCAAGAATATCAAAAGAATCACATCAATTGTATGATTGTAGGTGGCCACAATAATGATGGCAAATCCATGGTGATGAATACAAGAAATTGGAAAGGTTTGATAGAAAGGAGCTATGGTAAGAATACTTGGAGGGCATTGAAGAATTGAGAGGAGATCAAAGAGAAAGGAGGTATTTGAAGATGCAACCATACACAAGGTAAAAGGTGAGCATTAATGTATCTTGTTGAATTTAATTATAAAATGATGATTTTAGGTTATGTAAGAGATCAAGAGACTATGGTGCAATATACCTAGGTGAGATCCAAGAAATTGTCAAAATACCAAGCAAGGAGAGAGGCTTGGGTGAGACAAGTGCACCAACAAACTAAGGCTCAGGAGAAATAGTCTAGGTGAGATGTTTGTCAGTTAAGAAGAGTAATTGATAAGAGGAAAAGAGATGGGGAAAGGTGTAATAGATTTTTTGAATGAACTAATCAAGGAGCTAACAAAAACAAAAGCAAGAGATCAGTCAAGGAAAGAAAAGGAGAAGGAAATGAGAAAGAAACAACAAATGGAAGCTTTCCAAAAGGAGATCAATGAGGTAAAACATCAAATCAGTTCAATTGAAGTCATGATTGAAAACATGAAAGTACCTTGGAATAGATGCAAGATAAGGAGATGAAGATGGTAAGTTTAGGTGGACAGGGAAAGAAGACAAAGGCTAAAGGTGAAAATAGCCTTGAAGAGAGAATTGAAATTACAAAGTAGGCAACTTGAAAGAGATTCTTAGATTAGGAATCAATGAAAATGTGATCAAATCCTTGATTGGAAGGAGGAATCTAGTTTGTTCCATCATGAACAAGGGAAAATGTTGGAGAAAGTTTATATAGTGGAAGAACAACAACAACAAGCCAATCAAGAGGCAAAGTGGCATGCTTTTACATCTGATATTGCTTTAAATGTTTTGATTTCAAGTAAACAATTGGTAGTGGAGAGGCATATTTTGAGTCCATAAATAGGCTCATAGAGAAAGAAGGTGAGATAATTTATGAAGGAGGAATACATCAGGAAAAATAAGTATTTGTGTTGATAAATGTTGAAGAGCTTGAGCCAAAGAGCAAACTCATCAACAAAGAAGAAAACAAAATGATCTTGGCCCTTGAAGAAGGTCAAATGGAGATAAAAATTGATTAGAATTTAAGGTATGAAACCCAATGTGTATCTCATGAAGTAAGTAAGGATGTAATTTGTGATAAAATTCATTTTTATAGTAGTGGATTTTATGTCTACTAATGATAAAGATTTCTTGAAGGAGATTAAAAAAATTGTAGCAAATGGAATATGTAAGGAGGTTGCTCGGAGAGCAACAATCTAAAATTTTTATTTATAATAGCTTGGAGGAGCTAAAAGAAGAAGTGGAATAAATAGAGCATGCCATATATGATGGTGAAAAACACAAGGACTGTCCTAAAATAAAAATTCTAGAAAGGAGCAACTTACATGAGGCAATGGAGTCTCAAGGAAAAGAAATAGAGATGGATGAACAATAGGTAGTGAGTGAAGGAATAGAGAAGATGCAAGTTGTTACACTTGGGGATAAAAGAAGAAAAGGTAACAAATTTGTTTGCTAATGCTTCAATTATGTGTATTGGTGATCCTAGTGCAATGAAGAAAATTCTCAATCCTGAGATAGGGGACTATGGAAGTACTATTGTTGTAAAAATTGAAGCTATGAGCAAATATGTCTTAGAGAACATTGGAGGTATTTTTATTATTTTAAAAGATCACAAAGTATGTAGTTCATTTTAAATATCCCATATAATGGGTAATGAATTCCTTGAAGTTATATAAGGAATAGAACCTTCTAAGTGCATAACTAAAAGCCATGACTTAAGAACAAGTTTCAAAATTGACTATTATAAGGAGAAACATGTTAATGGTAATGAAACCAAAGTAATTTCCAAGGAAAGAGTTATGATTTCCATAGATATTACAGATGTAGTTGAAGAGTTGATTGAAGATGTAGGCAATGAGAAAGAGAGAGACACTATGAATACCATAAAAAGTGATGGAATGCAGGCATTGATAGCTGAAGGTGGATACTTTAGAATCCATGAAGACTAAGAAGACATGATAGTTTGGTAGAATGAAAAGGAGTGGACTCAAGAAGCTAATGAAAGTGTTATTATATTTAACATGTTTCTCAAGAGTACAGGTATAAGGCACAACCAAACAAGGAGGACGGTTGACATCAAGGAGATTGACACCAAAGGTAAGAGTTGCTCATTTGAAGAGCATACTAGAATAAGTTAAGTAGAATTATGTTAAAGACATGTTCGGGATCTAAGACAACAAGAAGATCAAGTAAGAAGAACTAAAGATAAGCAAGAAAAATACAAAGGTTGAGAACTACATAATAGTAAGAAGATTAAAATAAAGATATTAGAGAGGTGGAACATCATAAATAGGATTCCATGAAAACTTTCAAGTGGGGGAATCTAATGGAGGAGTATAGGATCAAGCATGAATCCCAAGGGTGTCAAAGAGTCAAGTTAGACTTAAAGGTTCATTAAGTATAGTTATATTCATTCATATTATAAAACTACCTTGAAATGTGGTTAAAATATGGATAAGTGTGGTAAAGAGTCAAAATTTAAAGTTGAAAAAATAAATAGAGTCATTTTAAGAGTAAATAGGATTTATAGCCTCATATTGAGTTGGGCGAGATTGGATATCAATGTAGAAATTGAATATAGCATTTAGATACGGAGTTAGAGCTGGTTTTTAGGAGTGGTTAGAGTTGTTGAAGGAGTGAGAGATTCTAGGACTCAAAATTGGACCTTTTCTAATATGGAATATTGGAGTAATGTATGCATTTATTATTTTCATAGAGTAAGGTATTCAAGTAGAAGAGGCAATTCTAGTTTTGGTTTAATGATATTCAATACATTATTATAGTTGTTTTCAGATCAAGAAAGAAGAGGATTTGTATTGATGAAAATAAAGTTGTTTTTCTTGATTAATTTGGTTAGGTATTTATTTCTATTTATGAGCTCATTATATGTATTTATGCCTCATTTACACAACTATGAACAAAATTGCAGAAGTCTGTGATAAAAAAAAATACAATACAAAAGAGAGGGGATGTAATCTAAGTTGTAGGAAGTGAACAAGTCAAAGGAGTGGAATTATGAAATTGTAATATTTCGAACTTACTTGAGTTTTTCCTATGATTCACTCATTATTGCTTTACATTAAGAATTATACAGGCCTATAAAAAACTCATGCATAATCAATAATAGACTGAACTTATAAATAGTCTAACAAATCCATCTTAATGGGTGATCCATGACTCAAAGAGGTGAGTGTAGTTGGATATCAATCCCATGCAAGAGTTTAACTATTAGTTTTGAAGTAATCAAATCAAGCATTTATTTCTTGTCACTGCATACAGTCGAGTAGAACTCACTGTAAGGTTATAAGTTCAAAAATCATGCAATAGAGATATGTGAAATCAAATAAAGTCTATGAATATTGTGTAGGAGTATCTATTATGATTTAGTTTTTTTTTGAAAGAAGCTAAATCTATTTATTGCTTGAGTAATTATGGTTAGCACATAACTATGTTTGAATAACAAGTCAAGGTAAAGAATGGTGAGGTGGCTCCCATAAAGAAACATGAATACAGTACATAGAAATTATATATATGTCCTATCCAGACATGGAGATAAATGCATATTTGTAGTCTATTAAAAGCGCAAAGTGGTTTTCTAAGCCTATTGAAAACCTTGACTGAAATGGAATGTGGTTCTAATTGAGTTGAAATAGCTGAGATTAAAAGAATGGGGTGGTGTAGCACTTGGGATTAATTAAAGGAAGAAAAGAATATAAATTTATGTGGCAACAATATTAATGCTATTAGGAAAAAATGTTGCTTCAGGAGGTTCAAACCCTAGACATGATGATAAAAAGGAGGGTATGCAAAACTATTGTAGTTCCTAATTTGAGGAGTGTTATAGCAAGTAGATAATGAATGCTAGAAGAGAATTTTGGAAGGACTCCATTGAATGCAATATTGAAATCTTGATATTTCATAAGGATAAAATAAATCTATATCTTGTTTCAAATAAGGTGTAGGATCATGCCAAGGCAAGTGTAAGGGATAATAAAGAAAGCAGTGGTAACAAATGAGATGACAAAGTGGATATAAGATGTATGCAGGATAATTGCTGATAAAGATAGAGTCCATGTGTAGACAAAAGTAGATAATAAATCAAGGTATAAACAAATATTATTTTGTGCATGAAATCAAAAATACAAGTCAAAGTGCCAAATAAGTGGATATTTATAGAGGTAAGAGAGGATGTTTTTTTCATGGTTACATACAATAAAGACAAAATATGAGAGTCCCACCACATCAATTGCAATATTAGAGCACAAGAACTTGTGCACAAGTGGAGGATCCATGGAAAAGAACAAGAGAAGATCCATATTTATGTACAAATTGGTGATCCAAGTATATCAAAAGAAGCATGTAAATTGTATTATTGTAGGTGGTCATAATAATAAGGAGGGTAGATTTATGCTGATGAAGACAAACAATTTGAAATATTTGATACAAAAGAGCTATGGTAAAAATGCTTGAAGGCCATTGGAGGCTTGAGAGGAGATCAGAGAGAAAGGAGGTATTTTAAGAGGTAGCCATACCAAAGGTATAAGGTGAGCATTAATGTATCTTGTTGAATTTAATTATAAAAGGATGATTTTAGGTTATGTAACAGATCAAGAGACTAGGGTGCAATAGACCTAGGTGAGATCTAGGAAATTATCAAAAGACCAAGCAAGGAGAGGGGCTTGGGTGTGACAAATACACCAACAAACTAAGGCTCAGGAGAAATAGTCTAGGTGAGGTGTGTGTCAGTTAAGAAGAGTTATTGCTAAGAGGAATAGATATGATCCAAGGAGTAATAGATTTTTTGAAGGAAGCAATCAAGGAGCTACCAAAAACATAAACAAGAGATCAGTTGAAGAAAGAAAAGGAGAATGAAATGAGAAAGAAACAAAAAATGGAAGCTTTCCAAAAGGAGATCAATGAGGTAAAACATCAAATCAGTTTAATTGAAGTCATGATTGAAAACATGAAAGTACCTTGGTATGGATACAAGATAAGGAGATCTAGATGGCTAGTCTAGGTGGTTAGGGAAAGAAGACAAAGGGTAAAGGTGAAACCAACCTTGAAGAGAGAATTGAAGTTGTAAAGTAGGTAACTTGAAAGAGATTCTTATATTGGGAATCAATGAAAATGTGATCAAATGCTTGATCGGGAGGAGGAATCTAGTTTGTGCCATCATGAAGAAGGGAAAATGTTGGAGAAAGTTGATATAGGGGAAGAAGAAAAACAAGGATCCACTCAGGAGGCAAAGTGGCATGATTTTATACCTAATATTGCATTGGATGTCTTCAATGCAAGTCAAAAAATTGGTAGTGGAGAGGCATTTTTTGAGTCCATAAATAGGCTCATAGAGAAATAAGGTGAGTTATATTATGGAGGAATACATTAATAAAAATAAGTATTTGTGTTGATAAATGGTGAAGAATTTGAGCCAAAGAGTAGGCTCATCAACAAAAAAGAAAACAATAGGATCTTATCCCTTGAAGAAGGTCAAGGGGAGATGAAAAGTTATTAGAATTTAAGGTGTGAAATCCAATGTGTATCTCATGAATTAAGGAGGTAATTTTTGATAAAATTTAGTTTGGTAATAGTGGATAGGATGTGTCTACTACTGATGAAGATTTCCTAAGGGATATAGTAAATTGAGCAAATGATAGATGCAAGGAGGTTGCTTGGAGAAAAACAATCTAAATTTTTTATTTATAACAGCTTGGAGGAACTATAGGTAGAGGTGGAACAAATAGAACATGAGATATATGATGGTGAAAAAGACAAGGACTGTCCTAAAATAAAAATTGTAGAATGGAACAACTTACATGAGGCAATGGAGTCTCAAGAAAACAAAATAGAGATGGATGAACAACATGTAGTGATTGAAGGAACAAAGAAGATGCAAGTTGTTACACTTCTAGAGAATCAAGAAGAAGATGTAATGAAATTATTTTCTAATGCTTCAATTATGTGTATTGGTGATCCTAGTGCAATGAAGAAAATTCTCAATGATGAGATAAGAGACTATAGATAGGATCAAAATACAAATATGGAGAGCTACATAATAGTAAGAAGATGAAGATAAAGATATTAAGAGAGGTGGAACATCATAAATAGGAGTCCATGAAAACTTTCAAGTGGGGGAATCTGATGCAGGAGCATAGGATCAAGCATGAATCCCAAGGGTGTGAAAGAGTCATGTTGGACTTGAAGGTTCATTAAGTATATTTATATTCATTCATATTATAAAACCACCTTGACTTATGGTTAAAATATGGATAAGTGTGGTAAAGATTCAAAAGGTTAAGTTGAATAAATAAATAGAGTCATTTTGAGAGTAAATAGGCTTTATAGACTCATATTGAGTTGGTCAATATTGGATATCAATGTAGAAGTTGAATATAGCATTTAGATAGGGAGTTAGAGTTGGTTGTTAGGAGTGGTTAGAGTTATTGAAGGATTGAGAGATTCTAGGACTAAAAATTAGACCTTTTCTAATATGGAAGATTGGAGTAATGTATGTATTTATTATTGTCATAGAGTAAGGTATTAGAGTATACAAGACATTTTTAGGTGTGGTGTAATGATATGCAAGACATTATTATAGATATTTTTAGATAAATAAAGAAGAGTATTTCAATTGATTAAAATAAAGTTTTTCTTGATTAATGTGGTTAGGTATTTCTTATTGGTTATGAGCTTATTATATGTATTGATGCCTCATTTACACAACAATGAAAAAAAATTTAGAAGCCTGTCATAAAAAACAATCCAATATAGAAGAGAGGGGAAGTAATAGAAGCTTTAAAAATGGAAGAAGTCTGAGAAGGAGTGGAATTATTAAATTGTAAGATTTTGAACTAATGTGAGTTTTTCCTATGATTCATTCATTATTTCTTTAAATTAAGAATTATACGGGCCAATAAACAAATGAATGCACAGTCAATAATTAACCAAACTTATCAATACTCTAAAAAATCCTCCTTAATAGGTGATTTGTGACTCAAAGAGGTGAGTGTAGTAGGATATCAATCCCATGAAAGAGTTTAATGATTATTTTTGAAGGATTAAGATCAAGAATTTATTTCTTATCACTGCATACAGTCGAGTATAACTCACTGCAAAGTTATAAGTTTAGAAATCATGCAATAGAGATATGTGAAATCAAATAAAGTCTATGAATATTGTGAAGGAGTATCTATTTTGATTTAGTTATTTTTGGGAAAGAAGCAAAATATATTAATTGCTTGAGTAATTGTGGTTAGTGCAAAACTATGTTTGAATAACAAATCGAGGTAAAGAATGGTGAGGCAGCTCCCATAAAGAAACATGACTGTAGTGCATATACATTATATATATTTCCTATCTAGACATGGAGATAAACACATATTTATTATCTCTTGAAAGCGTAGAGTGGTTTTTTGAGTCTATTGAAATCCTAAAATGAAATGGAATATGGTTTTGATTGAGTTAAAAGAGCTGAGATAAAAAAGAATGTGGGTGGTGTAACTCTTAGGTTGAATTAAAGTAAGAAAAGAATATAAATTGATGTGGAAATAATGTTAATGCTATTAGGAAAAAAGGCTGCTTCATGAGGTTCAAACCCTGGATGTGATGATAACAAGGAGGGTTATAGAAGAGAATTTTGGAAGGACTGCATTGAATGCAATATTTAAATCCTAATATTTCACAAGGACAAAATAAATATATATCATGTTTCAAACAAGGTGTAGGATCATGCCAAGGCAAGTGTAAGGGATAACAAAGAATGCAATGGTAACAAATGAGATGACAAAGTGGATATAAGATGTATGCAGGATAATTTCCCATAAATATAGAGTCTATGTGTAGATAAAGGTAGATAATAATTTAGGGTAAAAACAAATATTATTTTGTGCATGAAATCAAAAAGACAAGTCAATGTGCCAAATAAGAGGATATTTTTAGAGGTAAGAGAGGATGTTTGTTTCATGGTTACATATAATAAAGACAACTTGTGAGAATCCCACCACATCAATTATGGTATAATAGCATAATAACATGTGCACAAGTGGAGGATCCATGGAAAATAACAAGAGAAGATCCAATTGGAGTTGCAGGTAGAAGATCTAGATTTAGGTACAAATTGATGATCCAAGTATATCAAAATAAGCACATCAATTGTATAATTGAAGGTGGCCACAATATCAATGAAGGTAGATCCATGGCGATGAAGACAAGAAAGTGGAAATCTTTGATAGAAAGGAGCTATGTTATAATTTCTTGAAGGCTATTGGAGGCTTGAGAGGAAATCATAGAGAAAGGAGGTATTTGAAGCCATACACAAGGTACTACGTGAGCATTAATGTATCTTTTTGATTTTTATTATAAAAGGATGATTTTAGGTCATGTATGAGATCAAGAGACTAGGGTGAAATATACCTAGGTGAGATCCAAGAAATTGTCAAAAGACCAAGCAAGGAGAGAGGCTTGGGTGAAGAAAGTGTACCAACAAACTAAGGCTCAAGAGAAATAGTCTAGGTGAGATGTTTTTAAATTAAGACGAGTACTTGATAAGAGGAAAAGAGATGGTGTAAGGTGTAATAGATTTTTTGAAGGAAGTAATCAAGGACCTACCAAAAACAAAAACAAGAGATCAATTGAAGAAAGAAAAAGAGAAGGAAATGAGAAAAAAATAGAAAATGGAATCTTTTTAAAAGGAGATAAATGAGGTACAACATAAAATTAGTTCAATTGAAGTCATGATGGAAAACATGAAAGTACCTTGGAATGGATGTAGGATAAGGAGATGCAGATGGATAGTTTAGGTGGTCAGGGAAAGAAGACAAAGGTTAAAGGTGAAAACAACCATGAAGAGAAAATTGAAGTTACAAAGTAGGCAACTTGAAAGAGATTCTTAGATTGGGAATCAATGAAAATGTGATCAAATGCCTGATTGAGAGGAGGAATCTAGTTTGTGCCATCATGAAGAAGGGAAAATGTTGGAGAAATTTGATATAGGGAAAGAAGAAAACAAGGAGCCACTCAAGAGGCAAAGCGTCATCCTTTTACTTCTTATATTACTTTGGATGTTTTGATTATAGGTCAACAAATTGGCAGTTGAGAGGCATTTTTTGAGTCCATAAATAGGCTCATAGAGCAAGATGGTGAGATATTTCATGAAGGAGGAATACATCAATAGAAAGAAGTATTTGTGTTGATAAATGGTGAAGAACTTGAGCCAAAGAATAGGCTCATCAACAAAGAAGGAAACAATACGATCTTAGCCCTTGAAGAAGGTCAAATGGAGATTAAAATTGATCAAAATTTAAGGTATGAAACCCAATGTGTATCTCATGAAGTAATTAAGGAGGTCATTTGTGATAAAATTTAGTTTGATAGTAGTGGATTGGATGTGTGTATGGCTGATGAAGATTTCTTGAAGGAGATAAAAGAATTTGAGCAAATGACAATGCAAGGAGTTTGTTGGGAGAGCAACAATCTAAATTTTTTATTTCTAATAGCATAGAGGAAATGCAGGTAGAGGTGGAAGAAATAGAACATGCCATATATGATGGTGAAAAAGATAAGGATTGTCCTAAAATAAAAATTACAGAATGGAACAACTTACATGAGGCAATGGAGTCTCATGGAAAAAGAATAGAGATGGATGAACAATAGGTAGTTAGTGAAGGAAAAGAGAAGATGCAAGTTGTTACACTTGGGGAGAATCAAGAATAAAATGTAATAATTTTTTTTTCTAATGCTTCAATTATGTGTATTGGTGATCCTAGTGCAATAAATAAAATTTTCAATGATGAGGTAGGAGACTATGGAAGTAGTGTTGTAAAAATTGAAGCAATGAATAAAGATGTCTTAGAGAACATTGGGGGTATTTTGATTGTTTTCAAAGATCACAAAGTATGTAGTTTATTTGAAATATCCCACATAATAGGTAATGAATTCCTTGAAGTTCGATAAGGAAGAGAACCATCAAATTGTAGAACTAGAAGCCATGAGTTGAGAACAATTTTTAGCACTAACTGTTGTAAGGAGAAACAAGTCAAAGGTAATGAAAACAAAGTAATTTCAAAGGAAAGAGTTATGATTTCCATAGATATGTTAAATGTAGTTGAAGATTTCATTGAATATGTGGGGAATGAGAAAGAGAGAGACACTATGAATACCATAAGTAGTGAGGGAATGCATGCATTGATAACTGAAGGTGGATAATTTAGAATCCATGAAGACAATGAAGACTATGAAGACATGAAAGATTGGTAGAATGAAAAGGAGTGGACTCAAGAAGCTAATGAAAGTGTTAATATATTTAACATGTTTCTCATGATTTCAGGTATGAGTTATAACCAAACAAGGAGGAAGGTTGACATCAAGAAGAATGACACCAAAGGTAAGAGTTGCTCATTTGAAGAGCATACTAGAATAAGTTAAGTAGCATTATTTCAAAGATAAGTTTGGGATCCATGACTATATGAAGATCAAGTAAGAAGAACTAAGGATAAGTAAGCAAAATACAAAGGTGGAGAGCTATAGAATAGTAAGAAGATGAAGATAAAGATATTAAGAGAGGTGGAACATCATAAATAGGAGTCCATGAAAACTTTCAAGTGGGGGAATATGATGCAACATCATAGGATCAAACATGAATCCCAAGGGTGTGAAAGAGTCATGTTGGACTTGAAGGTTCATTAAGTATATTTATATTCATTCATATTGTAAAACCACCTTGAAATATGGTTAAAAGATGGATAAGTGTGGTAAAGTGTCAAAAAGTTAAGTTGAATAAATAAATAGTCATTTTGAGAGTAAATAGGCTTTATAGCCTCATATTGAGTCGGTCAATATTATATATCAATGTAGAAGTTGAATATAGCATTTAGATAGGGAGTTAGAGCTAGTTTTTAAGAGTGGTTAGAGATGTTGGAGTGAGAGATTCTAGGAATCAAAATTAAACATTTTCTAATATGGAAGATTGGAGTAATGTATGTATTTATTATTATCATAGAGTAAGTTATTCGAGTAGAAGAGACATTTTCAAGTGTGGTTTAATAATATTCAAGACATTATTATAGTTGTTTTAATGTCAATAAAGAAGAGGATTTCTATTGATGAAAATAAAGTTATTGTTCTTGATTAATTTGGTTAGCTATTTCTTTCTAGTTATGAGCTTATTATATGTATTTATGCCTCATTTACACAACTATGAATAGAATTGTAGAAGTTCATGATAAAAACAAATCCAATATAGAAGAGAGGGGACGTAATCTAAGCTGTAATAAGGGAACAAGATTGAGAAGGAGTGGAATTATTAAATTTTAATATCATTAACTTACATGAGTTTTTCCTATGATTCGTTCATTATTGCTTTACATTAAAAATTATATGGGCCTATGAAAAAATGCATGCACAGTCAATAATAGATAAAAATTAGTAATAGTCTAACAAATCCATCTTAATGGTTGATCCATGACTCAAAGAGGTGAGTGTAGTGGGATATCTATCCCATGCAAGAGTTAAACGATTAGTTTTGAAGGATTAAGATCAAACATTTAGTTCTAGTCAATGCATGGAGTTGAGTAGAACTCGCTGTAACATTATTAGTTTAGAAATCATGCAATACAGATATGTAAAATCAAACAAAGTCTATTAATATTGTGAAGGATTATCTATTGTGATTTAGTTATTTTTTGGAAAGAAGCTAAATCTATTAATTACTTGATTAATTGTGGTTAGCACAAAACTATGTTTAAATAACTAGTTGAGGTAAAGAATGATGAGGTGGATTCCATAAGGAAACACAACTAAAGTACATATACATTATATATATGTCCTATCCATACATGTAGATAAATGCATATTTGTAGTCTATTGAAAGTGTACAGTGGTATACTGAGTCTGTTGAAATCCTTGACTGAAATGGAATTTGGTTTTGATTGAGTTGAAATAGCTAAGATTAAAAGAATGGGGGTGGTGTAGCCATTGGTTTGAATTAAAGGAAAAAAAGAATAGAAATTAATGTGGAAAAAACATTATTTTTATTAGGAAAAAAGGCTACTTTGGGAGGTTCAAACCTTGGACGTGATGATAACAAGGAGGGTATGCAAAACTATTGTAGTTCCTGATTTGAGGAGTGTTATAGCAAGTAGATAGTGAATGATAGAAGAGAATTTTGGAAGGAATACATTGAATGCAATATTGAAATGTTGATATTTCATAAGGAGAAATGAAATATATATCTTGTTTCAAACAAGGTGTAGGATCATGCCAACACAAGTGTAAGGGATAACAAAGAAAGAAGTGGTAACAAATGAGATGATAAAGTGGATATAAGATGTATGCAGGATAATTGCTGATAAAGATAGATTCCATATCTAGACAAAGGTAGATAATAAATCAGGGTAAAAATAAATATTATTTTGTTCATGAAATCAAAAATACAAGTCAAATTGCAAAATAATTGAATATTTTTAGAGGTAAGAGAGGATGTTTGTTTCATGGTTACATACAATACAGATAACTTGTGAGAATCCAACCACATCAATTGTGGTATCAAAGCATAAGAACTTGTGCACAAGTGGAGGATCCATGGAAAATAACAAGAGAAGATCCAATTGGAGATGCAGGTAGAAGATCTAGATTTAGGTACAAATTGATGATCCAAGTATATTAAAAGAAACACATCAATTATATGATTGTAGGTGGCCAAAACAACAAGAAGTGTAGATCCATGGTGATGAAAACAATATATTGGAAAGATTTGATGGAAAGGAGTTGTGGTAAAAATGCTTAAAGGCCATTGGAGGCTTGAGAGGAGATTAGAGAGAAAGGAGGTATTTGAAGAAGCAGCCATACACAAGGTAAAAGGTGAGAATTAACGTATCTTGTTGAATTTAATTATAAAAAGATGATTTTAGGTCATGTAAGAGATCAAGATCTAGGATTAAATTGACCTAGGTCAGATATAGGAAATTGTCTAAAGACCAAGCAAGGAGAGAGGCTTGGGTGACACAAGTACACCAACAGACTAAGGCTTAAGAGAAATAGTCTAGGTGAGGTGTTTGTCAATTAAGAAGAGTACAGGATAAGAGGAAAAGAGATGGGGAAAGGTGAAATAGATTTGTTTAAGGAAGTAAAAAAGGAGCTACCAAAAATAAAAAGAAGAGATAAGTTGAAGAAAGAAAAGGAGAAGGAAGTCAGAAAAAAATATAAAATGGATGCTTTCCAAAAGGAGATAAATGAGGTAAAATATCAAATCAGTTCAATTGAATTCATGACTGAAAACTTGAAAGTAACTTGGAATGATGCAAGATAAGGAGATTTAGATCACCAGTTTATGTGGTTAGGGAAAGAATACAAAGGCTAAAGGTGAAAACAACCTTGAAGAGAGAATTAAAAATGGAAAGTAGGCAACTTGAAAGAGATTCTTAGATTGGGAATCAATGAAAATGTGATCAACAGCTTGATTGGGAGGAGGATTCTAGTTTGTGCCATCATGAAGAAAGGAAAATGTTAGATAATTTTGATATAGGGGAAGAAGAACAACAAGGATCCACTCAAGAGGCAAAGTGGCATGCTTTTACATCTGATATTGCTTTGGATGTTTTGATTGTAGGTAGACTAATTGGTAGTGGAGAGGCATTTTGTGAGTCCATAAATAGGCTTATAGAGAAAGAATCTGAGATATTTTATGAAGGAATAATAGATCAATAAAAATAAGTATTTATGTTGATAAATGGTGAACTTGAGCCAAAGATTAGGCTCATCAACAAAGATGAAAATAATATGATCTTAGCCCTTGAAGAAGGTCAAATGGAGATAAAAAGTGATCAGAATTTAAGGTATGAAACCCAATGTGTATCTCATGAAGTAAGTAAGGAGGTAATTTGTGATAAAATTTAGTTTGATAGTAGTGGATTGGATTTATGTACTATTGATGAAGAATTCCTAAAGGAGATAGAATAATTTTATCAAATGACAAATGCAAGGAGATTGTTGGGAGAGCAACCATCTAAAAATTTTATTTATAACAATATGGAGAAACTACAGGTAGAGGTGGAAGAAATAAAACATGCCATATATGATGGTGAAAAAGACAAGGAGTATCTTAAAATTAGAATTGTATAATGTCTCAACTTATATGAGGAAATGGAGTCTCAAGGAAAATAAATAGAGATGGATGAACAACATACAGTGAGTGAAGGAACAAAGAAGATGGAAGTTTTTACACTTGGGGAGAATCAAGAAGAAGAGGTAACAATTTTTTTTTCTAATGCTTCAATTACGTGTATTGGTGATCTTCGTGCAATGAATAAAATTCTCAATGATGAGATAGGAGACTATGGAAGTAGTGTTGTTGTAAAAAATGAAGCTATGAACAAAGATGTCTTAGAGAACATTGGGGGTATTTTGATTGTTTTGAAAGATCACAAAGTATGTAGTTCATTTGAAATAGCCCATACAATGGGTAGTGCATTCATTGAAGTTATATAAGGAAGAGACACTTCAAAGTGTAGAACTAGAGCCATGAGTTGAGAACAAGTTTTAGAATTAACTATTGTAAGGAGAAACAAGTCAAAGGTAATGAAATCAAAGAAATTTCCAAGGAAAGAGTTATGATTGCCATAGATATTGCAGATGTAGTTGAAGAGTTGAGTAAAGATGTAATCAATGAGAAAAAGAGAGAAACTAATAATACCATAAGGAGTGAGGGAATGCAGGCATTGATAGCTGAAGGTGGATACTTTAGAATCCATGAAGATAATGAAGACTATGAATACATGACAATTTGGTAGAATGAAAATGAGTGGACTCAAGAAGCTAATGAAAGTGTTATTGTAGTTAACATGTTTCTCATGAGTGCAGGTATAAGGCATAACCAAACAAGGATGAAGGTTGACATCAAGAATAATGACACCAAAGGTAAGATTTTCTCATTTGAAGAGCATACTAGAATAAGTGAAGTAGCATTATTTCAAAGACAACTTTGGGATCCAGGACTACAAGAAGATCAAGTAAGAAGAACTAAGGATAATCAAGAAAAATAAAAAGGTGGATAGCTACATAACAATAAGAAGACGAAGATAAAGATATTAGAGAGGTGGAACATCATAAATAAAAGTCCATGAAAACTTTCAAGTGGGGGTATTTTATGTAGGATCATAGGATAAAGCATGAATCCCGAGGGTTTTAAAGAGTCAAGTTGGAGTTGAAGGTTCATTAATTATATTTATATTCATTCATATTGTAAAACCACCATTAATTGCGGTTAAAAGATGGATAAGTGTGGTGAAGAGTCAAAAGGTTAAGTTGAACAAATAAATAGAATCATTTTGAGAGTAAATAGGATTTATAGCCTCATATTGAGCTGGTCAAGATTGGATATCAACGTAGAAGTTGAGTATAACATTTAGATAGGGAGTTAGAGATGGTGTTTAGGAGAGGTTACAATTGTTTAAGGATTGAGAGATTTTAGGACTCAAAATTAGACCTTTTCTAATATGGAATATTGGAGTAATGTATGTATTTATTATTGTCATAGAGTAAGGTATTCGAGTAGAAGAGACATTTTTAGGTGTGGTTTAACGATATTCAAGACATTATTGTAGTTGTTTAGAGATCAATAAAGAAGAGGATTTATATTGATGAAAATAAATTTGTACTTGATTAATGTGGTTAGGTATTTCTTTTTGGTTATGAGCTTATTATATGTATTGATGCCTCATTTACACAACTATGAATAGAATTGCATAAGTCTGTGATAAAAAAATCCAATACAAAAGAGAGGGGACATAATCTTAGCTATACGATGGGAACAAGTCTGAGGAGTGTAATTATGAAATTGTAAGATTTGAACTTACTTGAGTTGTCTTATTATTCATTCATTATTGCTTTACATTAGAAATTATACGGGCCTATAAAAAAATGCATGCACTGTCAATAATAGACCATACATAGAAATAGTCTAACAAATCCATCATTATGGGTGATTTATGACTCAAAGAGGTGACTGTAGTCATATATCAATCCCATGCAAGAGTTTAACGATTAGTTTTGAAGGATTAAGATCAAGCATTTATTTCTTGTCACTACATATAGTCGAGTAGAACTTGCTACAAAGTTATAAGTTTAGAAATCATGCAATAAAGATATGTGAAATCAAATAAAGTTTATGAATATTATGTAGCAGTATCTATTGTGATTTAGATATTTTTTGGAAAGAAGCTAAATATATTAATTTCTTGAGTAATTGTGGTTAGCGAAAAACTATGTTTGATTAACAAGTCAAGGTAAAGAATGGTGAGGCAGCTACCATAAAAAAACATGACTACAGTACATATACATTATATATGTCCTATCCAAACATGGAGATAAATGCATATTTTTAGTCTTTCTAAAGAATAGAGTGGTTTTCTTAATCTATTGAAATCCTTGACTGAAATGGAATGCAATTTTGATTGAGTTGAAATAGCTGAGAGAAAAAGAATGGGGTTAGTGTAGCTCTTATTCTGAATTAATGGAAGAAAAGAACAGAACTTGATGTGGAAAAAATGTTAATGCTATTAGGAAAAAAGGAAGCTTTGGGAGGTTCAAACCCTAGACATGATAATAATATGGAGGGTATGCAAAACTATTGTAGTTATTGATTTGAGGAGTGTTATAGCAAGTATATAATGAATGATATAAGATAATTTTGGAAGGACTCCATTGAATGCAATATTGAAATCTTGATATTTAATAAGGAGAAAATATGTATTTATCTTGTTTCAAACAAGGTGTATGATCATGCCAAGACAAGTGTAAGGGATAACAATGAAGGTAGTGGTAAAAAATGAGATGACAAAGTGGATATAAGATGTATGCAAGACAATTACCGATAAAGATAGAGTCCATGTGTAGACAAAGGTAGATAATAAATCAAGGTAAAAAAAAAAATTATTTTTTGCATGAAATATAAAATACAAGTCAAAGTGCTAAATAAGAGGATATTTGTAGAGGTAAGAGAGGATGTTTATTTCATGGTTACATAAAATAAATAAAACTTGTGAGAATCCCACCACATAAGTGAACATGTAGTAGCACAACATCAATAGGATGATGAATCTTAAGAGGAGGTACACATAAAATCATAATGTAGTAGCATATATAAAGATGTAGTTCTTGTCTCCCAAATATTTTCATACATGATAAAAATTTAGTTGTTTGACTCTAGCACTAGAAATCATATGGCAAGATGCAAGGAATTATCTGATTCATTGATGAATTAACCCATTAGAGGTTGAGTTAAAATTAAAAATGACAAATATTATATTTCATAAGGAATTGACATTGTTACCATTCCTCTAAGGACATGAACCTATACTCTAAAAAAAGTATTGTGTGTCCCTAGCCTAATAATAAATCACTTGTTTATAAGTCAGCTCTTGAATCATAAGGTCAAGGTAGTGTTCATGATCAGTAATGGCCCAAAATCTTGTCTCTTCTCATGGGAAGTTCATATCATTGCCAGAGATTTTTTTAAGGATTGATTATTTGCCTTAGATGTAGTTTCATCCGATGTTGTTTCTCTCTACCTCTACGGTAAAATCAACAACATTGTGGCATTATCAATATGGACACCTTTTTCCTTGTTCTTTATACCATTTCAGATCTAAGGCCATGGTATGTGGACTTCCTCAACTATCTCATTCCTTTCATGTATGCCCTAGATGCCTTGATGACAAAAAACATAGGTTTCTATTTGAGCCAAGTTCCTCACAAGCCAAGGATTGTCTTGGTGTGGTACATACCAATCTATGTGGACCCCTACCTATTTATTTCTAAGGATTCAAGTACTTTAAATTTTTCTTTGATGATTCCTCTCCCAATACAAGGGTGTTATTTATCAGGAAGAAGAGAGAATCCTTTACACATTTTAAGGTCTTCTACCACTTTGTTGTCACCCAGTCAGGGAGGCCTCTTTGAATCTTCCACTTGGATTGAGGGGGGAAATTCACATCAAATTAATTCTTGGCATTCTTGAATAAAAATTACATCAAACAAAACTTCACTGATCCCTATACACCACACAAAAAAATGAATACAATATTGATGCAATCATACAGTCATAGAGACGGGTCATTTTATGCTTCCCATTGTGAGTTTGGATGCACCATTTTTGGGTAAAAGTAATTCAGATAGATGTATATCTTCTCAACATGGAACCTACAAAGATATTTCAAGACAAGATTTTAGAAGAGGTATTTAGTGGTTATAAACCTTTGATCTCTCATCTTAGAGTATTTGATTATACATATTATATGCATGTCCCTACTAAAAAGAGGAAAAAGATAAAACCAAAGACACTCCATTGCCTTCTATTTGGGTATAGTAACACCTTAAAAACATATTATCTCATGGATCCTAAGACAAATAAGATATATGAAAGTTGATATGTGGTTTATGATGAGTCATAACTCAATGCATTTTCATATAAGGAGCCAAAACATACGACCTCTCCTAGATTATTTCTATAGTTAGATGATGAGAATGAAGAATGTTCTCTAAAAGAAAGTGATCTAGAAAGATAATTTTTCATTGATCTTGGAAATATGGAAGACAATTCCTCATTGAATCAGTAGCATAATCGACATCTAAAATGGGTAGAAAGTATCATTAGGGACTAACACTTGAACTCTAATCCAAATAATTCATTAGAAATCAAACCATAAGATAGGTGAGAGATGAATTTAATCTCACACTAATGATTTCATTAGTTGATAGCACCAAACCAGAGATAGTTCTAAAGGATTTATGTCAACCTCAATAGGAAAAGGCCATAGATGTTGAATATGATTCCCTCATCAAAAATGGGATGTGATAACTTGTTGATCTACCTATAGAAAATAAATACATTAGCTAAAAGTGTATTTTTAAGACAAAATACAAGGAATATAGGTCTAATGATAGATATAAAGTGTGACTTATTGCAAAGAGATATGTTTAGCAAGAAATAATCAATTATGAGGAGACCTTTGCACCCACTACTAAGATCAAGACCATCAGAGTTGTTTGCAAACTCACAACACAAAAGGGATAGAAGCTTAAGTAGATGGATGTTAAAATTTCAATCTTTAATGGTGATCTCAAAAAATAAGTGTACATGACCCATTTAAAAGGCTTCATTATCAGACATCCTCAAAAGGTATGTCATTTGATTAATTCATTTTATCAACTTAAGCAAGCACCAAGTCCATGATACATTAAGATTGATTATCATCTATTATAATATAGATTCATTCGTATTCTGTTCGATAAAAAATTATATATCAATAATGTGGGAACTTATATTATCATTCTTTTTTTTTATGTGGATGATCTTATGATCACAAAAAATTTAGATGATCTTGTTGAAGAAGTAAACATTGACTTGAAGAAAATCTCCTTCGACATGACAAATTTGCGGCTACTTCATTATTTTCTTGGCTTGGATATATGGAAAAATAAGAATGATATTTTTGTGTCATAGATGAAATATGCCAAGACACTCCTTGAGAAATATGGGATGACCAATTTTAAACCAATGCCAAATCTAATGGAGAAAGGTTTGCAGCTATCCCAATTTTAGGATTCAAATCAAGTAGATGAAAATCAATATAGGTATATTTTTGGGATTCTCATTTACTTGACTTATACCAATCTATACATAAGCTTTGTTTTTAGATATATTTCAATATTCATGCAAGAACCTGAAAAGTTTCATTGGGTTGTAACTCAACATGTTTTGATATATGTCAAAGGTATAATTAAATATGGTATGGAATATAGTAAGAAATAAAATTTATTCTTGTAGGGTTATTTAAATATGGACTATAATGGATCTTTTGATGACAATAATTCAAATTTTGGATATATTTTTCATCTCAAATCTAGACTGATTTTATGGATTATTAAGAAGCAATCTATATTTTATCTCTCATCTATAGAGGCAGAATACCATATCGTACAAGGATCTATGTGTGAAGCAATTTGGTTACGTCGTATTATGTCTGACATATAAATTCTTGAAGATTAGGCATCAATTATTTTCTATGTCAATTAGGGTGTGTTAAATCTTGTCAAGAACCTATTATTTAATGAGAGGACCAAACATATTGAGGTCCATTGCCACTATATTTGAGAACAAGTCATGAACCACCAAATTTAGCTTCAGTATTGCCCAAAAAATTCATAGATATAAAATATACTCACCAAGTCACTTGGTAAGGTGAAAATTTATCTATTTTGGGGTACATTTTTAAAAACAATGTAATAAATGGATCTTTTATTTCACTTAAATGGGTTATTCAAACAAAAAGATTGTGTTTAACAAAAAACAATATAAATAAAAATAGTTTCTAAAATTTCATGTTAATAAGTATGAATTTTGTTGGCTTACCTCATCCACAATAAAATTGTCCATTTTTCAACCTAACTAGAAACCATGGTGTGTTTTCTTCTCATAGAATCAAAATACGAATGTGGTTCTACGCTTGAGGGTAGAGAAGAAATGTTTATAAGCAAAGTGACCTTTTCCATTTAGATGCAAGTTTGTTGATTTTATGTTTATCCATTCTAAAATATATGTATTATAATTTATACATGTTTATATTATTAAAAAATTCATACATGTTATAACATATAAACATTAAAATGTGTGTGTTATGACTTGGTATTTAGTGAGCCTGATTTTTAATAATACGTAATCCCCCAACTCTGGTAATCATTAGTATTATTATAAGTAGTTCTAATCCAAAATAGAATAGAATGATTGATTTAATATATTAAAATTAATGTAATATAATACAATAAAACCTATCAAATCCATAGAATTATCCCCCAACTCTGTGCACTTTTCATCTTCTTAGTAATCATTGGTCTTCTTCTCAATAGTAATTGGTGCTCATCCAACATAGAATAAAGTGATTGATATAATTTATTGAAATTTATTTAATATAATACAATACAACCTATCAAATCCATGACTCCCTAAGATGTCTATGGGTTCCCATCAATCATTTCTAAATTACACATTAACCCTTATATATCGACTATCTTACTCAATTCAGGAAATCAATCAAGAGTGGTGTCATCCCTTAATTCATTGATACATTATTTATACCTTATATGAATATAAGTGAAACTTGTTACATCACTCACTAAATTTTACGCCCCTCGGTTTACCCTATATACAGATATGTCAAACAATCCCCCCAAATATCTATGTGGTTCCCATGCCAAATAGATATATAGGGTCTATCATCAATTGAGTGCCTCTTATGTATTATGGGGCCTCTCTCTCACCCTCAACTATATATATGTATGTATCCTCAATTAATATAAAATTTAATTGAGTCTACATCTACATATAGTGTAATTTCATCATCTATGGATATAGATAAGGGTGGTCGAGTACCCATATATAGATAAGGAACCTATATCACTTTATAAATTGAGTGATCAATTGACCATATACATCTAATAGAATCCTTTTCCCTATATATTTATTGATACCAAATATATAACATCAATCATTAGTGATTCATATGTGAGTGATGTGCGAAGAATATATATATATATTAGAACTCACCTATCTCTATCTATAAATGATGAGGGTGAGCATAGTATAGGGTTTGAACCTGGAATATTTGAATCACAGGCTTGACTAGTTGACCAATTACTCCACTTGGCTTCATTAGATATGGGTATGGATATAATAAAGTAGAGGCATATCCATATACCATATTTATATAGGTTAGGTCATTTCCAAGTAAATAAATAAATGTGAATCATATTACATACATAATATGATCAAAAAAATTTATTTTAACAAATATGAATGAATAATATGGTGGAACCATATTTCATCAATACATAATGACACGATTATGTGACCCCCCCCCCCATTGTATAGATATAGAGTTTCATTGGAATTGACATAATATATAGTTTGATTGGAATAATATATGTTGGAACCTTGACCACACATATAGATTTAGATATATATTTTGAGTGAATAGAGAAATGTGCCAAGGTCTATCAATAATACTACCTATATATAGTCCACTCTATCCATTGAATGATTCTATCAATGTTAATCTATCAATGATCAATGTTACTATATTACATACACAATATGTATGGTATGACCCAATTGATCCAATGTGCATAATTCATGACATGGCACGAATAATTTTTGTGATGTGGTACATGTCCATATCATAAAATAGGCATATTTCATCTCTATATGTAACATAATGTTGATGTGATAGACATTGTATAATAGGTTTGGGTAATATAATGCAATAGATAATGTCTACCCTATTGATATAATAGTTAATTTCAAATAATTGAGATCATTGAATGAGATTCATTGCGTATAAGTTGTTTTAGTGTGGTGAGCCAATTGAGTATTGTGATTCCATTAAATATAAATATATATCATATCATTCATTTCTCAAATTACACCACATTGGCATGGATTCAGACTACATTGGGATGATCATACATAAATGTGCCCAAATTAACTAAATTTACTGTAGACACATATATATGGTGTTGTTATGTTTTTGGCTTATAAGAGACCTAATTTTAAGTAAAATAAGCATAAAATAATGGTTGGGTATGTGTTAATTAGGAATGGGACCTGTTAGCATAGCATTTATTATTACATTGTTTAATCATAGTATTTAGCTCTAATTAGGTAATACGGTTCTATAAACATTCTTTAGTATAGTTATAAACCAATTATATTTTATATGTAAACACATTATATCATTGAGTAAATCATCAAGCTTTAATCAAGAATTTATTTATCTCATCTTGTATCAGATCAAAAATGTGAAGATTGACATAGCCATGCCTAGAAACTAAGGAATAATGTATAAATGCCATACGAATGCAATGGATTAATAAAACCTATGAAGTATATAAATCAAAGAGACATGAAGGATTAGTCTTCATTGAATCTACCTTTCATTTGCCTAATTTATGGCCTTACATAACCCTGATTGACACACAATAGTCCATCTCCAACATGTAATGCTAGCATCGACACCAAAAAAAACATTGAATGCTTAGGAAACACACACCTTTTGTAATAAAAGTTGACCTAACAATAAATTAGTTATGCATGATAAAATTATATGATATCAAAAGCCTATAGAGAAAGAGTTAAATCCTTAAGCGTGATAGCCAAAAAATAAAGACACCAAGCCTAAAGGGAATCAAAAATAATTTGTTGAAGCATGATAGTAGCCTGAGCTGATGACTAGGAAGACTAAGACATGGATTAAAGCATTGGTATAAGTAGAAGTTGATAAAAATATTAAGTTCCTTCATCAATGCTTTCAAGGTTTGATCATTGAGCTAGAGTGAGTGTAAAACTAGAGGATGGCCAACACCATAAAAATAATAAGAAGGTAGCATTTGAATAAGGTACATGTTTTTTATAGAATTTTGAAGTAATAAGAAATCATGTTTGATTATTATATTTTTTAAAAAAATTATAAAGTAAAAAGTAAAAAAAAATGTCTACACCCAAACTCCTATTATCTGATGCCCAACTCCTCAAATGGTTGAATTTTTCCACATTGAAAATAAAGATGCAAATAATTATTTAGTTCGAATAATTATGGGGCATAATCACTAGTGATGTTACCCATTTGGCTAGAGTTGATGAGCAAAACAAATACAACAAGTCAAATTAAAAATCCCTAATTTTGATCACACTCAGTGTCATCGATGAGGATCAACCTCATATTTAGGATGTACCAACATTGAAATAGGATTAGGACATTCTATCCACCATATGTGAGGTGAAGAATTAGACAAAGATATTGCATCTCTAATCAAAGCTTCATAATCTTTGTATGAAAGAAGACAAGAAATTTAAGGAATTATTATGCTTGGAAGAAGAACTAAGAGAATAATTGATCGTGCTTGGAGAAATGACTGAGGAAAATATTTTATTTCTAATCACATTAAGATCTCTCCCCTCTCAATTTTGCAAATTATTCATGACACTAAACATCACAAAAAAAGTAGTGTCTTCTGAAGAACTAGTGAATTTGCTTCAACAAGAATAATCCATTCAGTATATGTAAAAAGAGTTTAAGGATAAATCCTTGATCTCTAAGAAACATGGTTCAAAATTATCAAAAATAACACAAAAATAGACACAACAATAGACAAAATATAAAAAGGTAAAAATATGGTGTCATATTTGTCACACCAATATGCATTATCAATATGGTCACCTTTCTATTAGTTCTTTGTACTAGCTAAGCTCTAAGGCCATGATCCATGGACTTCCTTATCTATATTATTCATTTATTTTATACCCTATATGCCTTACTATCAAACAACATAGGGTTCCATTCGATCCAATTTCCTCACAAGCCAAGGATCATTTTGATGTGGTACATACTGATTTGTGCAGATCCTTGCCTTATTCTTTCTAATAATTTAATTACTTTTAGCTTTTTTTAATGATTTATATCATAAAATATGTGTATTATTTATGAAGAATAAAATTTAATTGTTCACACATTTTAAGGTCTTATATCAGTTTGTTGTCACCCAATTAGGGAGATCTCTTCAACTCCTCCACTCATATTAAGGGGGAAATTCACATCAAAGGAATTCTTGGCATTCTTGAAGAAACCTAACATCATAAAACACCTAAATACTCCCTATACACCACAATAGGATGTAATAGTAGAGTGAAGTAATCATTCAATCATGGATATGGCTCATTGCATGCTTTCCACTATGAAGTTGGATGCACCATTTTGGGTAGAAGCAGTTTAGATAGTGGTATATCTTGTCAACAAGGCACCTACAAATATTTTGCATGATAATACACTGCAAGAGGTATGGAGTGGTAATAAACCATCTATATCTCATCTTAGAGTATTTTTTATACATCTTATATGCATGTAAATACTAAAAAGAGGAATAAGATCAAACCAAAGACACTCCAATGCCTTCTATTGGGGTATAATATTACCTCAAAATCATATCATCTCATGGATCTTGAGACAAATAAGATATATCAAATTTGAGATGTTGTTTGTGATGAGTCATCATTTAAATCATTTACTTAGAGGGATTCAAAACATACCACATCTCATATATTGTTCCTATAGTTAGATGATGAGAATGAAGAACCTTCTCATAAAGAATGTGAGATGCAAGGAGAGTTTTTCATTGATCTTGGAAATATGGAAGATAATTTTTTTGGAATCATAATCACTAAGAGGAAGGGATAATTTAGTGTCTTTAAACATTATTTTAATTCCTACTTAGTATTCATGAACCATCACATAACCATATAGATCAAGCAATGCATAAACAATCACCAATACAAACATGAAAAAGGATTATGAAATAAAAAACATCATGTATATGTAAAAAACTGAAGGGGAAAAAACCTAATGATCCATACAAATGTAATATAATCCTATAATATAAAATATCATAATTTGGTGAACCACCAATAGCACATGGAACACTGACACAGTTAGGCTTTAGCTAGCACCAGCTTGTAAGGAGGCACCAACAACCTAGATGACTCAACACCAACTTATCCACCTCGTTGATTTGATCACCTACATAAGACCTTATTTCTCAACCAACTAATTATGGCCACCTCTTCATCTCTTTACACTATTATCCCTCTCAAACTACCTTCTAGACCTCTTCGCATAATTAGGTCACTTCAAGACTGATTAGGTCATATGACCTTGGCATTCATATTTAGACACACTTTCATATATCCATTACTGATCCTATACATTCCTCAGATCTTATACAATACCTCCTACTCAACAATATGATATATCATTCTCTTTCTCTCTACATCCTTAAATAGGCCTAAAACTACCTTGTATATATACAAGTCTCTTGCTCATATAAATATTGGTTGGCCATATACATTTTCATATTTTTAATGTCTTTTAAATATTTCTTATAACACATTTCATATATGTATCAATAATTAAAATAGGTCATGCACAACTTAAAATACCAAATCCTCTTTTAGGCCTTAAGGAGACCTAATTCAATTAGGCCTTTATTAGCACATGTTACCCTATGATATCCTTGGAGCACTTTCAAAGCACATATATGATATAAAATCTTCATATACAATCTAAATATAACTATACTAATCTCATCTAGGATTCATAACACTTTTAGATCTGAACACCACTTGAAGTACCCCATTTATATAGTTCACAATTAGGCCTTCTCATACATAGAAAGTTTGTCTTGAACTACTAGAGATAAAAAAAAATTATATAAAAAACCATGGTAATAAATCACATATAAAAAAAACTTAATACCTTAGGATAATCACCATATTCATATTACTTCACAATTCAGGGCAAAAGAACTCAAACACTTCTCTACAAATAACCCACTTATAATTGTCAGAACACTCCAAAACCTAGTCATGAATAACTTGATCTTCAACAAAAAGAAAACATCCAATGAAAAATTATAAGTTCAAAATATTCTTTTAAATATTTATACCATTATAAAATACAAAAAATATAAGGATTATTTTTAAATATTAGTTTTGGAGACCAATCTTTTAATCTCACTATACATAGTCAAACCAGAACCAAAACATTTAAATCAATTTAAATAAATATATAACCTTATACAATGAATTTACATGACATTAAATTCCCAAAAAATAACACTATATGCATTATATACTTCAATTCATGGCATAAAGTCTCAAAATTATCACTACAACTTGCTTACCAGCTACTAATTTACCTTAAAGCATAGTGATGGTGAAAATGACCTTCAACACCTATATAAACATTTAAAAATACTTATTGTTCATGTATATTATCCTATGAGATAATCATACCATTCTTAGATAGAAATATAATATGGTCAAATTGAAATATTAGTCTTGCAGACCAATCTCATAACCTTATATCTCATTGTCTCATCTGAACCTGACAAGTCAACTTGTGAGCAAATTTTTCCCTATAATAACTAACCTATAAAACATATACCAAACATTATCATGTATTAAAATTACTTAACATATCCATGCACTTTGTTTCATCACTATCTCATGATAACACATTTATAATCATCTTGTCACTACTACCTAGGTTTCTTTTTATTTCCACCTTTAGGCCTATTAACAACTATCTAACTTGAATGACTAGTTTAACATACTTTAGGGATATTAACTATTCTTAAACCTTCATGTACATAAAATATGAGTCTCAAACTTCATCCTCCATCCATTTTCATAATTTGACATGGTCAACTTTGATTGCTACAATAAATCTTTGAGAAATATGCACTTTCTTATAGGGTCTACTCACACACCTGATAAATTTATCATGCATATAGGTTCATGGGAGAGTTAAATACAACTTAAAATATCTTACCTGATCACAAAAATCCATTATGGGTACTTTTGAATCATATATTCAACATCAGGTCACTATTAAGGTTCTAAGAGGGTTTAAACACACTTCTATTGTTAATGATTGTTGATAAATCATAACATGTTAATTCAAAAAATAATTCATGGAATTTTAATCTAGGACCCTTCCCCATATACCATGAATATATTAGGTTCCCATGTAGAGGTTTGATGAGTTGATGAGCACAAGAAAATCCTTCTCAAGCTGAGAACCCTTCATTCTGTGTACTCAAGAGTCCTCAAATCCATTTTATCATCTTAACCTTCAAATTTTGACCTATAACTTCATGAAAAAACTTGAAACAACATACCTCTTCTCTAAAAATGCTTACATGATTTTGGACATCTTGAAATTTGATCATGACCCCTCATTAGGCCATATTCTCTCTCTTTTCTCTCTAGACCTTAACATGTAAATCACATTAGGCCTTAACACTAACCTTCAAGCCTCTTTTAATGTGATTTCCACCCCACTAACATACTCAAGAAACCTATTTCATGATTATATAGTTCCATACATCCTTCATATGCCTTGAAAATAGATCATGATGCCTCATTAGGCTAAGAAGGGTCTAGAAGTGGTCTAGTTGTATACTTGATCTATAGATCCTACCCCTATAGACTCACCCTGATAATCTAATGAGTGATCCAATGCCTAACATGCATGATAAATAAATGTTATACATCCATTCATTGCTTTATGGACTCATCTCACTCATCCACCAATCTCATACCTTATCACAAGGACTTTACATACCATGACTAGTGCCATCTTTGCTCTTCACAAGTCCCTAAAACTTGACAAATGACATTTAAACACTTTTGAAATTATTTATGATTTACTTACATGATCACACAATGCCAGAAAACCTCTAACAATCTTTTGTTTACTTTCTTTTCCAAACTTCACTATGCACACCTCACAAGGTCTAGATTAGGATTCTCAAGATACTTTGTACTCAATAACTAGTACTCAAACATGCTTACCTCAATAAAATAAAATAATAACACTCTTCAGACAACACGTACACACCACTTCAACAATATTGACATCAACCTTGGCATTAACCAATATAAAAGTCATTAGGTTGCCTTCAAATTCTCTGTCAACAAAATATATATTAAGTTGACTTCAAATTCTCTCTTTTCACATGGATTCTTTGTCACATCAAGAACACAAGATCATACCTCAAATACCACTCACTATGCATCTTCACTAGATGCACCTTGACATCAATGACATTAAGTTTAACATCAATGACAACACTTCTCAACAAACTCCCCCTTTGTCATTGATGGTAAAACATTATTTACTCCGATCATTCTCTTCACCCCCAATTTGGTCAAACTTCCTTATTGAACTTTATACCCCTTTGACATTAATGACAAAGGGTCATACATAATTCAAATTTTTAAACAATTCATTCTCCCTCTTTGGCAACTACTATTAGAAATTCTTTTATGCTTGTCAATAACTATATTGGGAGCTTTTGAATAACCTAAATAGCTCCCCTCAAACCAAGAATTCATCATGCTTATGCTAACTAAAGAGTGTCTCCATGAAGCCTAATGGATTCACCCTTATCCATAGGGAACTAAAACAACACAAACTTAAGAGATTCTTAGATATCCATGTTCTAACAAGGCTGAATATCTTTTAGGATCGTTTTAGGATTGATTAATCCTTTTGGTTTGACCTCTTCATCATCCATGTGGTCAATAATATGAGATGACAATGAACATTCCTAACTTGATTTCACATCTGAAGTATGTTCTATCATAGAAAACAATCCACTTGGGATTGTCTACTAACCATGACTTACCTTTATTGTCTTTTGTTTCCATACATTGATTGGCCTTCTCTCTTGCACTCTAGGAGCTTCAAACCTCTTGTTTTGATTTGATGACCTCCTAACTTTGTTAGGACAAAATCTTGTAATGTGTCCTACATTATGATAATTATAGAAAACCACTTCATTCATACATGTTGATTGATGATTCCTTTCATAATCCTATGCATATTATTTTTTATAGGTTCTTCTACACTCTCTTGCTCTATGATAAAATTGATTACGTGAAAAATAGTAACCATTGAATGAATTAACATACCTCATAGCATTGGTGTAATTGATTTGTATCTTCATGTTGATCTTTGTATATTCATTATCTTTCTCCTTAACTTGAGCTACCTCCTTTGGTCATTTTTGAATCCAAAACCTATTTTATCACTTGTAGAATTCTAACTACTTAAGATGTGTTCTAGAGCATAAGTACTCTTTTCAAACTTTACAAAGTTCTTCAACTTGATAGATGCTTGATCCAGCTCAACTTTCAAGTATTTTATTTCAGTTTCCTAACTAGTGCATTCTTCCTCTTTAGCCTTTAGGCTTGTATTTACTATCTCCATCTATGCTTCAATCTGATTTATGGTCTCATCGTACTCATTGGATGTGTTACTCACTCTTTATTCAAACAAACCATTTTGTTATTCATATTCATTAACTAATGATCTTATTTTATGATTCTTCCTTCTTTAAAACTTAAAATCTTTTAAATTACTCACTAATTTTGCCTCAAGGTTGCCTTCACCCTCTTCTTCATCTAAATATTCATCATCTATAATGCCTTTCCCTTTTGATAAACCCTCATTGTTTGTTTCTATAGTCATGAACAAGGTTTCATTATTTTCATGTTCATGTTCATTACTATCATCATCACTATTAGATGTGCTTGTGTCACTACATCAGATGAGTTATTATCCTCTTTGGTATAGAAAATACTCCTATTCTTAAATGACCATTTCCTACCCTAATAATTTCTAAAATCTTTCTTGTATTTGTTAGTCTTATAGACCTTATTATCATCTTCATAATGTTCAATATGTTCTTTATCATACTCAACCTTATCCTTATTATGACACTTAGATGCAAAGTACCAATCTTACCATAGTTAAAACTTTTGAAAGTTAGCTTAACCTTGTACATAGTAAATTGAAACTTCAATTTCTAAGAAAAAATGGCTATTAGTTTATCATCATCAACATCTAAACATACTTCATACTTTTAATTCTTGGATTTTAACTTTTTCTCAGCTTTGAATTTTGCTTCCTTTTTGGGATGTCTTCCTTCATTTTTTCTCATCTCATAGGTAGTCAAGATGCCATGAAGCCCATTCATTTCCATCTTTTTTGAATCTTACATCTCTTTACCTAAAAACACCTTAAAATAAAACTTAGGAGTTAGATATATCAATACCTTTCAAAAAGCTCTAGAATCTATCACTTATTATCCCAATCCTCTAATGATATTGACAACTTCATCAACCTTCAATAGGTAAGATGCTATGGTTTCATCTTCATTCACCTTTAGACTTTAAAACTACCTTTGGTGGGTCCACAACTTCACCAGATTCAGCTTGGTTTCTCCTTCATAGATAATATTCAATCTATCCCATATCACCTTGGCTGACTCATGATGCATCACCTTCATACACATTAACTCTAATAGGCCACATAGAATGCCATTCATTGCCTTGAAATTGATCTCACTTTCCTTCTTGCATGTTACATTAGTTAGTGATGTAGGAGGTGTAGTGTATCCAACCATAACTAACATCCATATGTCATGACCCATTAACATTATATATGTGCTAATTCTAATTTTATTAAAAACATAATTAGTCCCATTGAGTAATGGAGCCTTACTTGTAGATAAACCACCTTGAGTTTGTTGACTAGCCATCCTTGCTTCTTAGATCTCTTTTAGGCTATTAATCATACTTTAAATGACCTAATATGATACCAAATGCTGGAATAATAATCAATAATATTGTGGGTGAACTAGTTTCTTAAAACATTCTTTTAATTCCTCCTTATCATTCATGAACCATCACATCAACATATAGATCAAGCAATGCATAATCAATCACCCTAAGAAGCATGAAACAAGATTACACAAGGAAACACATCATGTATGTGAGAAACAATTAAGGGGAAGAAAAAAACTATTGATCCTTCTAAATTTACTATAGTCATATAATATAAAAGTTCGCAATTTACTAAAGTACTAACTCTACATGGAGCACTAACCCTAACTAGTTAAGCACCAACCTAGTTGGGATTTAGGAAGCACCAACTTGAAAGGAGGAAAAAATCCCTTAGATGAATATAAAACAACTTATACACTTGATTTATTTTATCACCTACATAAAAACATTATTTTTTATCCAACTGATGATGACCACCTTTTTAGCTCTTTACACTCTTATCCCTCTCAAACTGCCTTCTAGTCCTCTTTGCTCAATTAGGTCTCTTCAAGACTAATTAGGTCATCTGACATTGATCTTCATATGCATACACACTTTAATAAATTAATTAATGATCCTATACACTCATTTGATCTTCTAAAAGGCCTCTTTCTTCTCAATAATGTGATATATCATTTGCTTACTCTCTGCATCCTTAAATAGGTCTAAAACTGCCTTGTACATATATAAACCTATTGCTCATATAGCTCTTATTCAAACATATACATTTTAAAACTTTTATTATAATTTTAATGTGTTTTATAATACATTTATCAATCATTAAAATAGGTCATCCACAACTCAAAAAACCAAAACCTCTTTTAGGCCTTAAGGACACCTAATTTAATTACGCCTTCATTAGAACATGTTACCCTATGATCTTATTGGATCACTTTAAAACCACACATGCAATATAAAAAATTAATATACCATAAAAATATATCTATAATAATCTCACTAAGGATCCAAAACACTTTTATATCCAACCACCACTTGAAACACACCATTTGTACTATTCATAATTAGGTCTTCTCATACACAGAAAGTCTGTCTTGAACTACTAAAGATTAAAAAAAAGTTATCTAAAAACCAATGGAAATAAATCACATATACAAAAACTTCATGACCTAAATATAATAACCATATGATTATTAATTCACAATTTAAGGCAAAATGACTCAAACACTTATATGCAAATAGCCCACTGAAAACTGTCAGAACACTCCAAAACCTAGTCATGAATAACTTGATCTTCAACAACTAAAATATCACTTACCATGAAAATTTATAGTTTAAAAATATAATTTTAATATTCCATTATAAATTAAAAATATTACAATTTCTAATGTCAAATATTAGTCTTTCATACCAATCTCTTGATCTCACTATACATAGTCAAACCAGAACCAGACAAGCCATTTTGGATTCAACATTTAAATCACTTTAAATAAATATAAAACATTATAAAAATAATTTATATGACACAAAATTCCAAAAAAATAACATTATATACTTCAACTCAAGGAATAAAGTCTCAAAATTATCACTGTAACTTGCTTACCCATAACTACCAATTTACCTCAAAGCGCAGTCATGGTGGCAATGGCATTCAACAGCTATATGACCATTTAAAAAAACTTTTAATGAATGTATATGATCATAATATATCATTATATCATTATAAAATATAAATATAATATGGTCAAATGGTAATATTGGTCATGGAGACCAATCTCATAACCTTATATCTCACTATCTCATCTAAACCTGATAGGTGAACTTGTGAGCAACTTTCTCACCATAATCATTGACCTCAAAAACTTATACCAAACATGAGCATGCCATAAAATTACTAAAAAACATCTACATGCACTTGTTTTAACCACTATTTCATGATAACACATTCATAATCATCTTCTCACTGTTGCTTGGGTTTCTCATTATTTCCACCATTAGGCCTGTTAGTGACTGGCTAACTTAAATAACTAGTTTAGAATATTTTAGGGATATAAAATATCTATAATAATTCATAGAAATTAAAAATGAGTCTCAAAATTCATATTCTATGTATTTTCATACTTTGACTTGGTCAACTCTGACTACTACAATAAATCTTCAAGAAATGTGTATTTTCCTATAGGGTCTCCTCACACACTTGACAACTCAATCATACTTGGAGGTGTTTGGGAGATTTTAATACAAACAATAATATATTTCCTAAGAATACCAATCCATTTTAATCATACCATCAACATCAGGTCATCATTAGGGTTCTAAGAGTGTTTAAACACACTTCCATTATTAATGATTATTCATAAAGAATAGCCTCTCAATTAAAAATATAATGCCTAGAATTTTAATTTAGGACCCTTCCCCATCTACCATGGATATTTTAGGTTCCCATGCATAGGTTTTATGAGTTTATGAGCATAAAAAAAATCCTTCTCAGGTTGAGAACCTTTCATTTTATGTACTAGAGAGACCTTAACGCACATTTCTTGTCTTAACCTTCACAATTTGAAATGAAAATTCATGAAAAAACTTCAAACAACATAATCTCCTATGACAATTCTTACATAGTTTAGATATCTTGAAATTTTATCATGACCCCTCATTAAGCCTCTCTCTCTCTCTCTCTCTCTCTCTCTCTCTCCTCTCTCTCTCTCTCTCTCTCTCTCTCTCTCTCTCTCTCTCTCTCTCTCTCTCTCTCTCTCTCTCTCTCTCTCTCTCTCTCTCTCTCTCTCTCTCTCTCTCTCTCTCGACCTTAACCTTAAAATCACCTCAAGCCTTAAAAATTACCTTCATGCATCTTTACATGTGCTCTCCACCTAACTCATATACTCAATAAACCTATCTCATGCTTAAACAATGTCATACATCCTTCATATGCCTTGACAATAGATCATGATGCCTCATTAGGGCAAGCAGGGTTTAAAAGTGGTCTAGTTGCATACTTAATTTATTGATCTCACCCCTATAGGCTCACCTTGAGAATCTCATGAGTGATCTAATGCCTAACATGCATGATAGATAAACCTTATACATCCATTTATTCTTTTGTTCACTCATCTCACCAAGACACTAAGATCATACCTTCTCATAAGGGCTTTACTTACCATGACTAGTGCCATGTCTAGGCTTCTAAAGTACTTAAAAATTGAAAATATACCTTGAAAAACTTATGAAATCATTTATTCTTTACTTACATGATTACATAGTGCCAAATAATCTCACACAAGCTTGTGCTTACTTAATTTACCAAACTTCACTATGCACACCTTTTCACAGGGTCTAGACTAGGCTTTTGGAAACACCTTATATTCAAGAACTAATACTCAAAAATGTTTACCTTAATGAAATAAAAAAATAAAACTATTCAAAAAATACTTACAAACCACTGCAATAATACTAACATCAACCTTGACATCAACCAATAGAAGATTCATTATGTTGCCTTCAAATTTTCTCTCAACGAAAGAGACATTAGGTTTCTTTAAAATTCTCTCTTGTCACATGGATTCCTTCTCACATCAAGCACACAAGATCATAAATAAAATACCACTCATTATGCATAGTCAATATATTAACCTTGACATGAATGAAATTAATCTTGACATCAATGAAAAAACATATCAACAATTTATTCATCGAATCAACAATAACATCAATGCCCAAAATGGGTAGATAGTACCATCAGGGACTAACACCTGAACTATAATCCAAATAATTTATCATAATTTTGGACCAGAAGATAGGCAATATTGGAATTTATTCTTACACTGATGGGTTCAATAGTTGATATCACCGAACCATAGATACATCAAGAGGATTTAAGTCAACCTCAGTGAAAGAAGGCCATGGATGTTGAATATGATTCCCTCATGTAAAATGGGATGTGAGAGCTTATCAATCTACCTATAGAAAATAAATCCATTGGCTACAAGTGGATTTTCAAGACAAATTACAAGGTAGATGGATTTATTAAAAAATATAAAGCATTATTTGTTGCAAAAGGGATATGCTTGGAAAGAAAGAATTGACTATGATGAGACCTTTGCACCCATTACTAAGATCAAGACCATTTTTATTTTTTCACTTGTAGTAAAAAAAGGGATGGAAGCTTTATTAGATGGAGATGAGAGTGCATTCTTAAATGGTGATCTCAAAGAAGTATACATGACCTAGCTAGAAGGCTTTCATGATGAACAACATCCATATAAGGTATGTTATGTAATTAAGTCACTTTATGGACTTAAACAAGCACCAAGAACTTGGTACATTAAAATTGACGATCATATATTATATTATAGATTCATTTTTATTGCTTCATATATTAATTTATATATCAAGAAGGTACACACAAATATTGTCATTTTTGTTTTTTATGTGGATGATTTTGTTTCATAGTAAGTTCAAATAAACTTGTTGAAGAAGTAAAGAATGACTTGAAGAAATCCTTTGACATGATATATTTGGGGATACTTCATTATTGTCTTGGCTTGGAGATATGGCAAAAGAAGAATCATGTTTTCGTATCATAGATGAAATATTCGAAGATGCTTATTGACAAATATGGGATGATAGATTTTAAACCAATATCAACTTCGATGGAGAAAGGTTTAAAACTATCTCAATTTTAGGATTCACCTCAAGTAGATGAAACTCACACTAGGTAGCTTGTTGGGATTATCATTTACTTGACTTATACTAGATCAAACATATGTTTTATTATCAGCTATGTTTCAAGATTCATGCAAGATTTATTGAAATTTCATTAGGTTATAGTGAACCATGTTTTGATATATTTTTGAGGTACACCTAATTATGGTCTCAAATATAAGAATAACATAAATTTATTCTTATATGGATACATAGAATCAGACTATGCTTTATGTGTTGATGATAGAAAATCAACCTCAGGGTATATTTTTCATCTCAGATCTGGACCAATTTCATGGATTAGTAAGATTCAATCTTTACTTTCTCTCATCCATTGAGGAAGAATACCATGCCACACAATATGTATGTGAGGCAATTGGGTTATGTCACATTTTTTTAACATAGACATTCATGAAGATTAGCCACTGGCCCTTTTCTATGATAATCAGGGAGAAAACTTGTTAAGATTCTACTATTTCATGAGAGGACCAAACACATTGAGGTCTAGTGCCATTATATTTGGGAAAAAGACTTGAACCACCACATTTAGCTCTAGTCCTTCCCAACATATTCATAGGTAGCATATATACTCACCATGTCACTTAGGAAGGTGAAATTTGATCTATTTTCAGGGTACATTTACAAAAATAATGTAATAAAGGGGGGCATGTTAGCATAGAATTTTATTAATATTACATTATTTAATCATAGTATTTAGCTATAGTTAGGTGATATGGTTCTATAATCATTATATAGTTACAATTATGAACCAAGTATATTTTGTATATAAACACTTGATATCATTGAATAAATAATCAAGATTCAATCAAGCATTCACCACTCTTAGGACCTACATTGTCCCAATCAAAATAAGTTTTCCTCAATTCAAATTGAATTGAATGGATTATGCATGATTGTGTCCCTATATTTTTGTATTTTACATAATCATAAGTGGATATGATGTGTTTATTTTTACCTATAAAGCATCAAATTGCAATTAAAAATGACATAATGTGGTGGTTTGATGTGCATGGGTCATGACCGTAACCTATTTTTCCCAAATCACACAACTTTGGCTTGAATTAAAAGTGAATTAGGGTGATTTTTCATACATATTTTATATATTTTTTTCATTTCCAATCATCACAATTGGATATGGTGTCATTGTGTCACTTTTAGAAATAATCAAGATAGTTGTAACTAAAATAAATATAAATTATTGGTTAGATGTGAAAGAGTCACATTACAAAATAATTTTTCACAATAACAAATTTTTTTATTGAATTTGAAGAGAAATGGGGTGGTCATACACAAATGTGCATGAAAATATTTGCATTTACCTTGGTCATAAGTAGATATGGTGTTTCTGTGTCCCTTTTGGCCTATAAGGGATCTAATCACAAGTAAAACCAACATGAATGAGTGGTTGGGTGTGCATGGGTCACCAATGTAACCTATGTTTCCCCATGTACACCAATTTTTTTATGAACTCAAATTCAATTAGAGTGACCACACTAAAATGTAGACTAAATTTTTTTACCTAGTCATAAATGGCTATGGTGTTCTTGTGATGTTTTTAAACAATAATAGACCTAATCTTAAGTAAAATTTGAATAAAAAGTTGGTTGGGTGTGCTTTGGTTTATAAACATTTAATTATAAAAAATCAATAAATCTTAGAAATGGCCAAAAATAATTTAAAAGATACCAAATCTTGAAAAAGGACTATATCTTTAATCAAAATGGACATTAATTACAAAAGTAATGACCCTAAATCCCTAGGTTCAATACTAAAATCTAGAAAAAGACTAAGTACTAACTATATTGGATTTTGAAAAATTATCTATTAAATCATAATTTGTACAGATGTGAGAGCAATTTTAGAAGATATAGAATGACCTTAATTTCCTATATTTATTAAAATAAATTTAAAGAATAAGGAATATAAACTTAATAATGTAAATGTCAACTTAAACATGAATGTAACATTTAATTTAGTAAACCACACCACCTCACCTTTTAATTGATCCCCATTTTAGACTCTAAGGATTCATAATTTCATCTATTAAGAACACATATGAAACATAGCACATATGTGGTTTTCTATTTGTAATTTCAACAACATGCCTTTTGGCTTGAAAATGGATTGGATTCATAAGCCTAAGGCCTAAACCTACAAACATAGAACCTAATCTGAGTTTTTTTGATTGAAAATAAGAAAATCCAACTTATATCATGATATACACTATTTATTTTAATGAAAAAATTCTTAAAATTATTAGTATGATGTTGAGCACACTCTCCTCTTTCCAGATATATGATTTTTTAAAATTTTGGACTATTTAAAGGTTCCATCTATGTTGATTTATAACAATGTAATTTTTTGGCCATTATGTGCCAAAAATATACATATCTATATATGTTTATTTATTTGTTTTATTTGTTAATTCAAATGAAAAAATGTATATGGTCACAAACTAGGGCTAATTCTGTACACATTTTTTAAAAAACTGATTTTAGTTTCTTTTAAGTATGTATATGGGGCCACATCATTGGCTATCTAATATTTTTTATTTTTCAAGATATATTTACTTAATTAATATAAAAAAAAACATTAACTAATGTTTTTAAAAAAAGATATCTCAAAAACTAGATGATATTATATAAATTTACATCAAAGAGTTTAAAACAATACTAAATGATGCTTAAATTATGAGGGGCAAAATGAATGACTATGTACCCTAATTTTTCAAAAAAAAGGAGTTCATATTTTAATTTTAGATGTTTGACCTAATTATACTTGACCAATTTTATAAGAAAAATGTTATATAAACTAGACTCAAAATGTTACAATTCATGTTTCTATCTACCAAATTTGTTCACTTAACCAACAATAATAATTATTTTCACTAGGAAGCACCATTTTGAGCCTTTTCTATCTATAGAATATGGCTCCTTTTAGTAGTTTTTTTGAGTTTGAATGCCCTCAATGGCCTAACAATGCCTCCCTTTTGTAAGTTGACTTGATTTTACCACTTAACTTGGATATTATTTAACTATCACTTGAGTTATGTGATTAATATTTACTGATATTAGTGTTCTTGTGACAAATCACCTTTGACTATGTTTAGGGCATAATTACCTTTAAATATCCCTCTTCCAATATTCAAGGTTAATTTTTAAACTTATCACAACTCTAATGTTTAATGAGAAAACATATTTACCAAGTCAAAGTTCTAAGGGGGAGCATGGTTGCATTGACACACATGAGTGCTCCTTACACTCTTTATTTTCAAGCATTTCAATTATTTGAGTTTCAGATTATATACATTGATTTACATAATTACATGCACTCGATTACATTTCATACACTAGAAAAACACACAAATTCAACTCAATAAAAAGCAAGGTTTGTTGTACACACTTAGGTACACATTTCTCATATTTTTAACTAGTAATTTCACCCTTATGCATTACTAGGTTAAAGGGGGTGAAAATTTAGATAATAAAATATGATTTATATATCATCTTAGTCTTATATATTTGAAAAATACCTATCAGGACTCTACCTTTTAGTTATATAATTTGTTACTATTGAAAGGTTCACATTCACCATCTCTTTATGCATAATTGTTTGTCTTATGGTCTGATCCTATCATTATTGATTATCCATATATAATGTATAATAAAAAGGATTAAAACATAATATATATTCTTCAGTATTATTTTGATATCCTTAACAAATTTATATCCTACTAGACACTTGTGTCCCATATAGAGACACTTGCATCATCACAAGTGTCTAAAATTAGTATATAGTGTCTATACCTCAAAACTCATCTAATTTAAAAATGTTATGAATCCAATGGGATGAATAATTTATTTTATCTAACTTTTTCATGAGATATTTTAGAAAGATATGGCACAAATACAAAAAAATACCATTAATTATTACCAAGTCATATTTAAAATCTTACTAATCACACCGCATTTCAAGAAAAACACATTTCAAGTTTTTAAAAATATTATATTATTCCCTATTTATGTATCAGTCCTAGGAGTATTCATGTTACAAGTATGAATCATTCAAAAAATATCCCATGAGAAATATTTATGAATTTACAAGCTTTATCATTTCATAAGCTAGATCATTGCATACCCTTACATGTAGCATATTTAACTCTTGTGAACATATAATCTAACACTTAAAAGAAAACTATATATGTTTGAGGCCCTCTTTAAAGAAATGGATAAGTATGATGAATTCATTGATAGAGAGGTCATTTAGGTCATCTTGACTTTATGATCCCACTAACCCATTTTTTACAAGGAAAAAATTCCTAACCTAAATTTATATGGTTTGATCCAGAAACAATTAATTACAACCTTTTCACTTGAATAAAATATATCAATAGAGAGGTG
>JARHVA010010294.1:0-10000 GCA_037957365.1 Torreya grandis | reverse complement strand
TGGCACTGACTAAGGTTTCTAATAAATCATATTAGACTATTAGATCTATTTTAAGACATAATTTAAACTATTGATACGAGAAAGTATATATGATTTTATGTAAATATAATAATGATGGAACCTTATCAAGGATTAGTTATTTTATATATTTTTAGCTATTCTAAATTTAATGGTGAGTTCTAATTTATTTCTAAAATAATCTAAATGAATCTTTATCTTGTGGGCCATAATCAATAAATTTGGGGATCCTAACCTGGTGTGTGCTAGTGTCATCATAATATAATTATCTTACCCAAATTAATTTGATAAGATTAATTATGAAATTTATTATGAGAGATTTTTGTATAAGAATGTGTATGAGTGTGTGTTTTTGGGTGAATGTGCATAAATTTTTAGCATGTTATCAGCATGTTTTATTATCTCAAAAATTAAAAAAATCATTGGTTTTGGAGTAGCATATGCGTGTATTACACATTGGTATCATAGTATGGTTTAACACTTTTAGCCTTTTAAAACAACCATGCATTTTATTAAGTTATATTAAAAATTTAATTCTTATTTATTAAGAATGATCTCCCTTACACCATTAAGTTGACAATATTATCTCTTATATTATAGGTGTAAAATATGAATAACATTAAAAATAATTGGGTAAAAGAGTACACACCTCATATTGAAGTGGTGTAACCTAAGGAATATTTTATAGATAGAGAGGAATTTGTCCTGATGAGGCCTATAAATTTGGAAACCTTTGTATCACTTAGATACCTTAATGATATGATGCCTCCATAGTAAAACTAAGTAATGGGAGTGAATCATGAACCATTCCATGATGCAAAGCTTGAACATAGTGTTCACCAACTAAGAGATCCAAAATTAGTTAATGTAATAGTGTCTATTGGGGGATCTCATGGCAGGGATGCGATGCATCAAAACATGGACGAAATCACTCATGGTCTAAAGCAATTAAGCCCTAAAAATTTCAATGGATGGAGATTTGGTATGGATGATGAGGTTTAGATATTAGATATAAAACATTATTTTTGTTTGAGAGGTTTTCTTACAATAGTAAGGTTAGATTGGCTATTTTATAATTTATAGATGAAGTAGCCTTGTGGTGGGACTACAAATAAAAAATGTAGATCCTTGACATGTCCACTATAACTTGGGAGAGGTTTGATGAATTATTCTAATGCCACTATTTTTAAGTCACATATTTCAATGATATAATTAATGAATTCCACAACCTCTATCAAAATGACACGACTGAGGAAGAATACGATGCACTTTTATTAATATTTCTTAAGTATTTTAAATACATCCACGATGAGCTAATAAAATTTAACAAATATCTCAAATGGTTTTTAGATAGCAGTGGGAATAAGTTTTTTAATTTTGAACCCACCACACTAGAAAATTCTATAAGAAATACATGATTTGTAGAAAAAGAAGCATGGTAAATTTTAACGGTGATTTTTCATTAATTAACAAATATTTAAGTCTTAAAGTTTGGTGTGTAGCTATTTCAGAGGGTGGTGAAAAATGTGGATTAGCCTAAATTATCTGGATGTAAGTTAATTTTTTAGGTCAGCTTGGCTACTATTTAAAATAAATGTAATAAATATAAATATAGTTTGTCACTCAATTAAATGATAATATGAGATTATTCACAATCATGCATAATATATAATCATTGAAGGATTGAAATTATAAATCATATCAACCTAGATATAATTAATAGGTCACTTGTGTCATTCATCAACATAGAACTTGCTTGTCTACAACATTGACACCCACCATATCCTATGTCAACCACCAATAATCCTATCATTTGATAGCACATATGGAGTTTGGAACTGAAACTATCACTCTACACAACTATTCTCCTAGAATAACTATAGAATTGAGTGATAGATATGTTTTAAAATTTGATATTAATGCCATAAATTAATAGCATTGATACTAAATAATAAAATTGCCTCTGAACAACAACATTGATGTCATTCAACAACATTATTATCGAATGGTAACAATGCTACCATATGACAGCATGGTTTTCAAATGATAGCATTATTTTTAGATGACAAAAAAATATCATATGGTAGCATTTTTGTTCAATAATAACATTTCTATCAAATGATAGTAATGCTTCGAGATGATAATAATACTATCAAGTGACATTGTTCTTATTGATTGACATCATTGATACAAAACTATAACATTATTGTGAAATAATAGTGTTGCTATTGAATGACAACAACACTACCGAGTGAAAGTAATGTTTTTAAGTGACCGTAATGATTTTGAATGACATAAATATTATCAAGTGACAATAATACTACCAAACTACAACATGGATTTTTTTAGCATCATATTTGTCATGTAACAAAAAACTCCTACTACTTGTCTATGGGTTTTCTACCCAATTGCACATCAGCATAGCTTACGCACCTAATGACATTTTTTCCTATCAATTCTCCTACTCACCTAAACACCATCCATTAAATTTCACTAGACTTTTAAAAAACATACTTACATATTTACCAAAAAAACCCAAGTTCATTTCTATACGGGCCACTAAATTTTACCCTAATAAAAAGTCAAAAGACCCAGGTTCCAAGAGAGTTTAAGGCTTAAGGGATACACAAAAGAAGGGATTTTATCCCTATCCATGTGTATGTTTTCAACATTAAAAAATATAGAAGAAATGAGTAAAACATGATAAACAAGAACACCCAAAAGATGGACTTTTGGGAATAGAACCTAACACCTGGCCACTAAATCCATAAGTGGACAACCATAATAAGGTCAACAACTTCTAGGACAAAAGAAGCAGGGTGAGAAAAATAATGTGATCACTAAGAGGTAATACAATCCAAATAACATAGAGTGTTTAATTTTTGGTGAACCACATCATGCATGATGATTCCCATAATATTGATGTATGTGATGTAGAGGTCAACTTATATTTGTCTCAAATCTATGAAAAAATAAATGTATTCCTTACACATTCATATACTTACCTCTGTTTCTATCTCCTAGCTCTAGTCCTTAATCAATGCTTTCAAAATTCTTATCTCCATAAAAACCTCTCTCTCCTTATTAATTCACTTATGCATATCTAATACATAGCTTAATATATCTCTTTTAGACCTTAGTCCATTCTTTATAACTCTTATTTTCCTACTGTAACACACTAGCCTCTCTTTGACTCAACACATAGTCACTTAGGCCACAACCTGGGTTTTCTCTGAATTTATGGTTTATTTCATATTAACACACTCAAAAAATTATTTAGATACCCCTCATTACACTCAAAAATATTTACATGCACTCTTTATAACACTTATAACATTCATTGTCTCCTTACCTTGACACAATCCTTTTAGTAGCCTTTTTGTAGGCTCTTCCTTTAGTATGGGAATGTATGGAATCATATCAACCAACCAAAATTACTTTTGGATAGTCTCTAAGGTTTTTCTCCCTTATTAAATGTTTTAGACCTTCACTCATTGGTTTTATCATCTTTTAAATCTCTTTTAGGTCCCTATTTACCTCTTTTAGGTCTGTTGTTCCTAAAATGACACACAATGCCTTATACTAGTATGGAAATGCACCATCATAACATATATACTCCAAAATCCTTTAATATTATGTAATACCTAACTGATGACAAATTTTTATGAGATTTGGTTAGTTAAATCATATAAGAAATCAATTTTGGTTTAGAAACCCTAGACATGGTTATATTATGAACTGTGTAACTCGAGAAGCATTGTAAATCATTTTCAAATGTGCTAAGGAGTTTAAAATAGCTTCACTCAATGAAAGGGGTTTATGTGAGTGTTATACACCAATTTTAATCCATAAATACCTTATAAACATCTCTATTTCCCACTTCAAAATGTTTTATCCTTGACTGTAGAGCTATAGCTTATGACACAGACTTTTTACAAACTTGAGGTTGACATCTTTATGAACTATGTATTTAAAACTAGGTGTAACTACAACAAGAGCCTCAACAAACTTTCATGGTAGCAACACAAAATTATCTAGATAGTCATTCAATATTCACACACTACTTTTGTGCAAACTCACTAACCCAGTTTTCTCCTTATTATAGAAAATAGGGTCTAAGATGATCAACTCAAAGTGTCCTTAGTAAAATAAATAAATAAAATGTGTCAAATATCTCAAGGGTTTATTATCTCATTTTATTAATTTTTAATATGCTCTCTAAATTTACCAAATACAATCTTCTCTTTGAATTCTTACCTTCACTCAGATTTCAAAACACAAAATTCAACAGTATAAATAAAACAGGGTTTGTCATAGGTTTATCACCAATATATGAGAAAGTCACTACTAGAATGTAAGTAAATTTTCCCAAAAAAATTAGAAACAACTCAACATTTATCAAATATCATAAAAACATATATTTTATTTATGTTCTCTTCATATTTCCTTTTTTCACATCCAATCTCATTGCTTATACAATGAACACAGGGATTATCAATAGGCTTCTCTTCAAACCAAGAATTGTATATTCATTTTTCTTTTGGTTTATCAACTTTTACATTTAAAATCCAAACCCCATTCACTCTTTAATCTATTAAAAAAATTACAAACTTTATTTTATTGGCAAAACTGATCTTAACTACCCTAACTTCCTTTCTTGTATGTTGAGAACTACCTAACTATTAATCTATTCATCAAAATAACTCATTATATGAGTCATGTGTGTGTTATAATATATTTAACCAATTTTTAAGGTCTAAACACACCAATTAAAACCTTGTAACTTCTTAAAACAAGATTGGAGACTCTATGAAAGTTCAAAAATTTCCAAAGAAGGATTTGGTGGGAAAGTCCAATACTACTCTAATTCAAAATTTGACAAGTTCTAACACCTAATATTGACTCCTATAAACTTAATGTGAATATAAAAACTTAATAAATACTCAATACATTTTAACTAAACCAAAGTTGACAAAATACGATGATTCTCTTACATCATACTATCAAGGAGCAAGAAAAACTTTCCATGAAAGTTATAAAGGATTTTTAACTTTGAGGTCTTATTAAGTATTCTCGATCCACCTAGATCCTAAGGCATATGTGAAACATATAGAACTTTTGGATGATTGCTCATGATTCCTCCTCTTTTTTTGTTCTTTCTCTTGTTCTTCCTCTTTCTTTTCATCTTCCAAGCAATCATAGGCAACTGTTACTCATTGCTTTGCCTCCAAATACCTACACATGAAGTAAACATGTCAAATAAAACCACCTCTTACTTTTTCCCTTGGAATTCACCTTGTTTATCTTCAAATTCTACTTGTTCTTTGGCTGCCATCTCTTCTTTATCTTGACTTAAGATTGCCTCCAATTCAAGCTCATCTACCATGACACTCTCCTTGTCTCTTATGAGACTCAAATACTCTAACTCCTTCATAATATGATGCCATATCTCATTTTCCTCTGTTGTATACTCTTCTTCATCACCTTTTCTTTCCATTGGTGCCAAAAAAGACACCTCATTTTACTCCCACTCAATTTTTTTAAGCACTCAAACTTGTGCTTCTTCCTCATATCTTTTTACTACCACCTCATAGGTCTCTTCATTCATGTCAAGCACTTAATTTATCATTATTTTAGCTTCTTTTACTTCAACTATCATGTTCATTAGTTTAATTTTACTCTCATATAACTCATTTCTAGCAATGTTCTTATTAACATACTCATCAAATGCATCATGAAAATCATTACCTTGAGCTTCTTTACTCTCTTTAATTCTTCATTTACTAGAATATGTCTCCTTCTTGCTCATCATGAGGCATGGTTATGGTGCAACCTCATTCTCTTCTTCTTCTTCATCTTCTAATGTCTCACCTTCTTCAGGTTAGCACAAGATTATGTAACCATACTCTATTATCTAATCAACTTGTTCATCCATTTTAGCATGTTGGACATGCTTCAATTCTTCACCTGTATATAAGCATCCAAAGAAATCATTAGTTATAATATTGTGAGGCTTGTTTTCCACATTGCACATTTCTCTAGGGTGCATTGATTTCATCTTTTGTCTTCTCCTCCTTTCCATCAACTATTTGAGAGGCCATCTCACCTTTATCTTGATGCACAAGTTGAATCTTGGTCTTATCTCTTCCAAGAAATTATCTAACTTTGTCATCACCTCCTTCATCTCAGTCATTTCCTTCTCTCTCTCTAACCATTTTTGGTTTTCTTTCATCCTCTTCTTGTCTATGTTCTTGTGGCATTCCTCATTCATTAACCCCTTCATCATCTTTATTATCTCTTCTCTTCTTGACAAGACTCCCATTTTGTCCTCTTGACCATTCACTTGGTCTCTCACTTGAATCTCTCTCTCTCTTGGATTCAATCTCTTTTTTCCTCACTCGGGACTTCTTTCTCACTTTTCCTCTCTCTATTACTCTTATTTCTTTCTCAAGCTCACTTTTGAGTTTCCTTTTCTTGATCTCTCACTAGTTCTTATTTATTCTCTAAGACTTCTTGGCTTAAGGGATTTTCCACCTATATTATATTCTTTTAACTATGCTTATACCTCTTAATGTACATACAACTTACAATAACATCTCATAATAGCCTTCGATTACATTCTCAACATCCTTCAACATGTACCTCACACAATTTACAGTTAGAATCAACAAAACTTAATACATACCTTAGCCTTAGAATACTCATGCGCTGATATCACATGATGCATAAGTCAACTTATATTTATCTCAAATTTATGAAAACAAGAAACATAGTACTTACACATTCATATACCTACCTTTGCTTATATCTCCTAGATTTTGTCATTTCTCAATGATTTCAAAACTATTATCTCTCTACAAACCTCTCTCTAATTCTCAATGCACTTGTGAATCTATAATAAAAAAATTACTAGGTATCTTCTAGACTTCAATCCATGCTTTATAACCCTTATTTGCCTAATATAACACACTAGCCTCTCTTTGACACAACACATATTCACTTAGGTCACAACCTAGGTTTTCTCTGACTTTATGGTTTCTATCATCTTTAAAATACTCAAATAAGTATTTATATACCCTTAATAAAACTCAAAAAATATTTCCATGTAATTTTTACAACACTTATAACATTTAATGTCTCCTTATCTTGACATAGTCCTTTTAGTAGCCTTTTTTGTAAGATTTTCCTTTAGTACGGGAATGTATGAAATCACATCAACCAACCAATACTAATTTTGGATACCCTCTAAATTTTTACTCACTTTTAAAAAGTTTTATACCTTCAATCATTGGTTTGATAATCTTTTCAAGCTCTTTTAGGTCCCTATTTACCCCTTTTAGGAATGTTCTTCCCCAAACTATACATAGTGCCTTATACTAGTACAAAAATATACCATCACAACATATAAACCAAAAAATAATTTATGATTATGTAAGGCCTAACTAATGACCAATTTTAAATAGTTTTTGTAATTTAAATCATACAAGAAATTAATTTTGGTATAGAAACCCTAGACAGGGTTACATTGTGAACTATGTAACCTGAGAAGCATTGTAAATCATTTTCAAACATGCTAAGGAGTTTAAATTAAATTTATTAAATTAAAGGGGTTTATGTGAGTGTCATAAACCTATTATAATCCATAAATAATATATAAACACCTCCAATCCTCACATCCAAATGTTCTAGCCTTGATTGTAAAACTATAGCTTAAAACACAGTCTGTTTACAAACCTAAGGTTGACATATTTATGAACTATGCATTCAAAAATAGATTTAACCAAAAAAATAGCCTTAATAATCTTTCATGACATCAATACTATTTTATTTATATATTCATTCAATATTCATACACTACTTCTCTACAAACTCACTATCTCAATTTTCTCCTTATCACATAAAATACGTTCTAAGATGATCAACTCAAAGTGTCTTTAGTAAAATAATTGAATACAATGTGTAAAATATATCAAGGTTTTATTATATAATTTTATAAAATTTTCATATGCTCTCAAAATTCATCAAATATAATCTTCACTTTGAATTCTTACCTTCACTCAGATTTCAAAACACAGAGTTCAATAATATAAAGAAAATAGGGTCTATCTTAGGTTTATCACCAATATATGAGAAAGTCACTACCAAAATGTAAATAAATTTTCCAAAATAAGAGAGAAACAAATCACCACTACTCAAATATCATAATAAATTATATTTTATTTACATTCTCTTCACATTTCCTGCTTGCATGTCCAATCTCACAGGGCTTGTCAACAGCTTTATCTTCAAACCAAGAACTATATGTTCATTTTTATTGGGGTTTATAAAATTTAAAATTTTAATCCAAACCAAATTCACTCTTTAATTTTTCCAAAAAAATTAACAAACTTTCTTTCACTGGAAAATTTGATCTTAACTACCCTAACTTCTTTTCTTGTACGTTGAGAACTACCGAACTACTAATCCATTTATAAAAATATCTCATCATATGAGTCATGTTTTTTAGAAAATATTTTACCCATTTATAAGTCATAACCACACAAATTAAAACCTTATAACTTCTTAAAATAATATTGGATCCTCTATGAAAGTTTAAAAAATTCAAAATAAGGATTTGGCAGGAAGGTCCAATACAACTCTAATTCAAATTTTGACAAGTTCTAACACCAAATATTGAGTCATGTAACCTTAACATGATTTTATAAAATTATTAAAGAATAAAAACATTTTAACCAAACCATAATTGACAAAATGTGATAATGATCCTACATCAATATGCCACTTACCTAGGATCAATATCAAAATTTTGGAAATGATAGTCGTAACTAGTATATTCAAGAAGCTATTGACACACACCAATTTGAGCACTAGGAAACTTTGTTTGAGACTTGAGGTAAGTTTGATTCTATTTTTATTTCTATATTAATATATCTTTGCTACACTATTTTATTTATTTCACTGATATTTATTATAATGTGTGGATTCACAAGCATGCAACTAGAGATATTATGCAAAATAGAGATGGCCTCAGGTGTGAAGTGACTAATTAACTCTATGGTAAATAATTTTTACTTAATTTTTATAAACCTCATCACCAAAGTGGACTTTTATTTCACAAATCTAGGGTTATATGATATGGTACTTGTAATGGATTGGTTAGACACCCATATTGTAGTGATGAATTGATTTGAGAAACATATGAAGTTCTTGGATGAGAATTATTAGATCATAGAAATATAATGGATCATGAGACCCATAAATTTTAGGTTTATTTCCCCCATGTGGCTAAAATGATCAATTTGAGATGACTATTAATTTTAGGTTCTTAGCATCTTCAAAGATGGAAATGGACCATATTTGAGAGATTTACTCATTTTATAGGACTACGCTGATGTGTTTTTTCAATATTTTTTAGGATTACAACCTAAGAGAGAGATTTATTTATCCATATAATCAGTGCCTAGAATTGAACGTCTTTCAAAGGCTCTATACAAGATGATAACCCTTAAATTATGTGAATTGAAAGTGTAGCTATAAGAGAGGATTAACACTGTATTAGTGAGACCTAGTGTGTCCTCATGAGGAACACTAGTAATATTTGTAGATAATGAGGGCACATCACTAAGACTATGCATTGACTATAGGTAATTGAATAAATTTACCAGTAGAATTATATATGCCCTACATAGGGTCGATAATTTGTTTGACCAAATTAAATGATATAAAGTCTAATTTAAAATATATTTGAGGTCATGATATCATATTATTAGAATCAAATAATGGTGACATGTCTAAGACAAAATTTTGTACTTGATATGGTCAATATGAGTTTGTAGTGGTGTCATTTGGGCTCATGGATGAATTACTGGTGTTCGTTAGTCTTATGAATAATATCTTCTACAAGTACCTAGATAGATTTTCCTTGTATTACATTATTATATTTTATATATTATTGGTCTCAATAATATTATGTGATGAATTT
>JARHVA010010293.1:167500-180000 GCA_037957365.1 Torreya grandis | reverse complement strand
AAAATATAAAAATCAAGATGATCATGTAAACATTTAAAATTCATTGCAAAGTGTCATGGTTGAGCATTGTTTATTGCTTATGAAGAGTATTATACATTTATACAATGTATTTAATTTATTTTTCTTAATAATGAATCCATAGTTAACACCCCCTCTACTAATTTTGTAGTTTCACACACTTTAATTGCATAACTTGATGGAAAAAAAATGGAAAATGGAAATTGGAACTTAGAACTTGGTGGTAGTAGATGGAGTGATATACCATTGTCATTTAATACACTATAAAGGAATGCAATGTACACCATGGGGAAATTTTATGTAGATTTTATGCACCCATCAAAGTAATTAACTCACATTTGGTTGGGTAGTTTGGACACCATTCAGTCTTATATTAGTTAATATAACCATGATAATTTTAAAACAAGAGGATGCAAATCTATATTCAACATTTATTTTAACCCTTCATCTGAAAGTGAGCCTTCAAGATTAGGTTCTGGTAACATGGAGTTATGGATTATAGATAAATTTTAGTTGGAAACATGAGGAATTTTTTGATAAAGTGTATAAATTATGCATGGGAGATGAAGGTATTACATGTGGATTATTATAATGATATCATAATATTTTCTTTCTAGACATAACTAGGGTACAACCATACAACTCAAAATAATAAATTAAAATGTAGACTCAAGGAAAATTATGATAATGGGTTGAAATTGAAGGACAAAAAGTACTAATATATAGAATATCCTATAAGGATACATGGATAGTGAGAATTTAATTGTGTAAATGACACTCGTTAAAAAAAAAAAAAAAAAGTGTAAAAAATTTCACCAATAAATCAGTGATTAGAATGGTTCAATCATCACATAATAACAATCCATTAACCGAGTATCCTTAAGATAATCAACAATAAATATCAAACCATGAACTCAACAAATTTTTAGGACTATGAGCAAACCATTTAATTGATAAAAGTCCCAACAATTATATAGAATCATAACCATAACCATAACTCATTCTTTCAATAGGAGTTTATGTGAGAAAATTGAGGTGTGGGAAAAGGAAAATAATTCTGTCCAAAACTATAAAGAGAATTAAAAACCTTTAAAAAAACCTCCATCCATGGAAATGTATAAATTTATATTATAGAGTAGACTATAACTCCTTTATCACCAAGAATGTTTGTTCAGATTTGACCCCCCATAAACCATAGCTTAAACCACAATCATCACATTAAATTTTAGTAAAGCCACAATAAGATATTTTATGATAGTTAATTCTTCATGGCACACATCATATTTAATTTTAAAACCATATATAATTTCCTATTCTAGCATTATATACAATCCATAAAGGCTCAAATTCATACTCTAAGTAGTAAGATGGAGATTCAACCACACAATCCAAAGGGAGTTTAGTAGCCATTCAATTTGATATGAAATATTTCCCATTTATTATTTTTTAGAGACCATTTATAATCATATAATAGTGGTCCATAATATAAATATAAATTAAATTAAGGAGAGTTTGTATTTCCTCGTGTTATACATGCAACATATATGTCCCCATTTTATTTGAAATCATATTCACAAAACTCTAAAATTGAGCAACCTAAAACACATTTTAGCAGACTAAAAACTACTTTGGATATAAAATGAGTAACTTTAGAAATTTTGAGACATCCTTACCTTACATCTCATTCATATTGGTTATGATATCCCACATTATTTTTAAGTAGATGGGCATGAGGTGGATTTGAATTTCTTCATCAATATAACTTATAAAATCCTCTACTAATACCTCCCTCATTTGACTCTTAGAAACTAATTTTAAATTACTCACCCGAGTCTTTGAAAAATAGGGTTCCTCTATCTTAACCACTAATATTTTGTAAATTTTTAAAATAGAATAGCCAAATCCAAAAACTTTGAACTTACACAACCATTAAAATCTTTTAGGTTAAAATGAAGAGAGGGATTCACACATACCAATCCAAAGTGGAAACCCTTGCTTTGATAGTGTAAATGAGATTATCAGATCATAGTTAAAGTAAGTAAATTAAAATACACCTAAGGAAAGGACCACCTAGATCAATCATTATATGCTACATGTAAATTCTGAAAATATCTCAAGATTATAACATGCCAACCTCACCATCCCTAAGACCATTAGTCCTATGATATAAAATTAAAAGAATTGAAATTATTTGGAGAATGGAGGATCCAAAACATTACTATTTTTTTAGGGTTATCCTAAGTCTACCACCACTATTTATTGCCCTATCAACAACTTTTTTCTATCTAAGTTTGTGTGGAGTAACTCAATCTGATTGAAATGGTTTATCAACTACATGATCTTAATGATTATAATTTAAAATTTCAAATCCCTAACAATTCCCTTCAATGTTGCATTAATGAACATTTGAGATTCCCTTTAATTTGGGTAATTTGGATGTCATTTTAGGGTGATTTGGTCTCAACTCCATTATTAGAATAAAATCCAATATCCAAAGAAGATATTGAGAGTGATTATCCCTCACAGTATCTAAAAAATGACCCACACCCTATAACACCAATATTGCCTTTAGAGGCTCCATCCAAGTTGAAATTAATGCCATATATAGCTGAAGCTTCCCAATTGATATGATGACTATATAAATAAAGATACCTTTTCTCAAGACCCTTATCAATCAAACACACATTAAACCAACCTAAAATCAATTTATCTTCCTATCTATATTTATATGCCTCTCCTATACCTTGTTATTTCACAATTTATATAATTGATTTTTATATCTTCTCAGATACCTTATCCTTTAATTGATCATTTTTGGAGAATATTCTCCTATTTCTCTCCAACCAAATTTTATAGAAAATAATAAAGGTTTCTAAGTCCCAAATCATTGCCAATTAGCTATATAAAAATTTATTTTCCCACTATTTTAAGAGATCCTCAATTGATATTGGGAAGGCACTTAAGATTATAAATTTATAGATTAAAACTCCACATACCTTCCATGTATATGGGTAATGAAAAAGTATGTGTTAATGTGTTTATTTAAAACATTTTCAATTTACACACAATGAAGGTCCAATTAATCCCCTTGTTCTTAATTGATCATAGGTCAAAATGCATTTTTGAATCCCAACCAAAATAAAAATATTTAATTTAGCTAAGTCTTTATGGTTCCATGCAAAAATGGCTAAGAATTTTCTATGCATATCCAATTTCATTCTAATAATAATGTGGTAGCTAGGTAGAACTAACAGATAACTCCCCAAAAGGTAAACCTTCCCAAATTAATTAGTCCTCTAATTGATAACTTGGAATCAATGTGTTTTCTAGATCACTCATCAATGTTTTTTCATCTTGATAATTTAGATCATTTGGGTTGTTGTGTTATTTTAAAGCTTTCCCATTGAGGGTATGTTAAAAATAATCTAAAATTTTAGAGCCCCTAATATTAATACCATAATTCATCAAGGGTCTTAAATAGAAAAATAAACAAATTCATCTGTGAGACCTAATCCAAGCATCCTACCAAAAGGAAATGTATTTAAATTACACTAGGAGTTGCCCTAAAGGTGAATGTTATGTTTGGAGGAGTGTTACATGATTTTTTGAAAAGGATAATTTTTTAAAACCAAATAAATATAAATCAACAATCGTACCTCACTAGAAATCCATGACCACTAACCCTATATTTCCTTTTCTTCATGAAGTTTTAAATAAAATTAATTTAATATTTTTGGTAGAGGTGACGGTGTAAGGGATGTAATTCATATTTGGTAAAGAGGGGTTTTTTGAATTGAAAGAGTGTGAACCACTATTCGTACCTCATTTTAAACCCATGGTTTCTTACACATCATATTTTTATGAATGAAATTCCAAACAAAAATAATATGATATTTCTAGTAGAGGTGATGATGGAAAATGAGTTATGGCCCTTTATATAATAATGATTTATTTCGGGAGAAGATGCTATATTTTATAATGAGTATGAGGAATGACAAGGCATTAACAATGTCCAAGTCCATAAAAATCATGAAAGTATTTATATATTTAAAGGCACACTAGGTGATGATGGTAAAGGATAATGACATGGTGTTTCATGGAATAGACTCAACAAAGCTTAGGTAAATACAAGAACAAACCTTTATAGCATTTCACTAATTTTACATACATACATACATATAGATATACATATATAATGTGTTGTAATATATTATACTATTATATATATCCATTAGTAAAATATATTTTTAATAGATATCAGTAGTGCTAATAATATATTATATTACATATACTATATTATTAGTAATATATATATATATATATATATATATATATATATATATATATATTAGAAAAGTATTATATGCATAATAAATAATAATATATTAAAAAGTTATTATAATATATAATTAAATATTTGTCAATATATGTAGTAATGGTATGTGTGTGTGTGTGTACACACACACACAGGAACACATATACATACATACATACATACACACATATACATACATACATACATACATACATACATACATACAACTAATATTATAATATAATATTTTTTATTTTTTGATAAGATAACTAGGGCATATCCCTAGATTAGAAAGTAAATGAAAAATAGAAAATATCAACAAAAATAACTGATTCAGAAACCTAAAATGATAACGAGGTGTTATCATCTAGAGGGGGGATAGACAAATCACACACCATCTATAAACCAAAAATAAATTCCATATATTAAACATATCACCAAGTGATTACACCACCCCTTGTTGGAAAATATAAGATTCTAAAATTACACCACTTATGCATTTATTACATATGGAAAATTAGTCTACATACTATATTAGTCAATTATAATCACCTCTACCCCATCTTAAACTATCTTCAAGACCCTATAAAAACCTTCTAGTTTCAATCCTGCTCCATGTCCCAATCTTAGTGATACCTTCCCTTCAACATCTTCTTCTACATCATAACAACCTCGGTGAATGAAGATACATTCCTTTGGGAGGTGAGTTTTTTGTCTTTATGCCATAAATATTAGGATTTTATATAACTTAACTAAACCATCTATAATGGCATAGCTATGTTAAGCTAATTTTATTCCCATAGCATGAATGACCTCAATGTCTTGTTTCTACTTATGCAGAGTGAAGGATCCTATTGCATTTGAGATAAATTTTACCATATCAATGGAATCTATAGTTTTGAAAATGTTCCTTCACCTTAGAAATTGATTAGGGTCAAGGATGAAAACATAAAATATCTTAGTTACATCCTGGCCTTTCACCTCCTCCTTTACTACAACTACTTTTCACATCTTATTTAGCCAAATCATTAAGAAAGGTTTCTTAATTTTCTTATAAAAATTATAATTTATGTGAGAAAATGCTACCTCCCTTGTCACCCTTTTTGATGTGTCCTTATTCTTGACATAAATACTCCTACCCTCATAATCATCCTCTTGTCATAGTATTTACCTCTGTACGTACTTTATGGTCACTCTTATCAATATTTTGAGGCTCTTATAAACACCACACCATATAAAGAGTGTACAACATGATCTTATGATGTCCTCTACCACTTTGAGATTATATCTCCCAACTCTTAACACACTGTAATCAATATTCCTCCTGATTATGTCCTCCTTGCCTTCATATATTTTAATGAATGCTTCAAAATTCCCATCATCTCTGTAAAACATTAAACTGAATCCTTTTCTTGATAATAATCATTTTAATCCACTTTTTCATACCCTGATTAAGACCAAATTAGAAAGGCAACTACCTACTCTTCTATCATGGAAATGACCCCTCACTTGCCCTTATGAAGTTACCTAATATCTATTTAGCTACACTTGACACCTCCTTCCCACTTTATTCTTGATCTTATGTTTTGTTTAAAGGTAAAGGTCTAAATTTTGAAAGGGTCCAACCCCTTATACAAAGGAAAGAGATAAAACAATAATAACATAACAAATATCCTCTTCCAATAGAGACAAAATAGGTTGTAAAAACATGAAAAGGTGCAAACCCAGATAGGAACCAAAATGATCACACAAAATCCCTGAGCCTCCCTAGAAATATTATTTCTATGCTCTAAGGGACATATTAAGTTGCTCCAATTCCATCTTTCATTTTATTTTTTTCTTATTTCTCACAACTATCCATTCCCCCCTTCCCCAGGATCTTGGAAGATAGGAATGGTGAATTCAAGAGTATCAGTAGGTTTGAAAGGCCTTCATCTTGTAGAGTGGATAAATGATTTATATTATGTGGTATTCTAGCCATCAAACCCTCGTATGAAACAAAACTAGCCTTTGGAAGGATTCCTACTTACTCAATTCTAAAACTAAAACTAATTTAGGTGTTTCTGACATTTCACTAACATTATCTAAGTTTCATTTTTCCTGTTATGTTTATTATAGATAGATTATACTTTTTTGATATTAATAAGTGCACCTCATTCAAAAAAAAAATTCCATTCCTTATACCTTATTTTATCCTTATCCTTGAGATGTATTGCTTCATTAACAACCTAATCTACTTCTATTACCACATATTTTATATGATTGAATTTTATAGATCCATAATTATTTATACATGTCCAAATATATTATAATAATTTCCTTAATATCCACCCATTTATTTATACTGAAAAGAGAGAATTGATCACTACTTGAGAGTCTCTTTCAATACTGACATCCTTCCATCCACACTTTTCTGCTAATTTCAATTTTAATTAAATAATTGTTTCTTCTATCATGTTTAATTAACTTTCTATTTCTTATGAAAAAATTAGTAATGGTTTTCCTTCATTGTTTCTTAGCACTTCACCTACTCCTGCTATATTAGGGTTACCTTTCAAGGCTAAAAAATTTTAGTTTTATGTTACCCCTTTTGGGTAGCCTCTAGAACTAAGCCTTATCCCTTATCATTCCTTTTATCCTCTCACTCCCATTTTTAGGACTATTATATATTAATATTTTAATATATATTACACTATATTATCACACACACACACACACACACACACACACACACACACACACACACACACACACACACACACACACACACACACACACACACACACACACACACACACACAGAGTGTATTATAATAAATATTAATTAATTTAACAAATTTAAATGATTAAAATTTTATTACACAAGTTTAAACTAAGCCAGAAAAATAACTCAAAAGGTTTATTTAATGAAATACACCTCTTTTATAATTTGATTGACTGATACAAAATGCCATATGGAAATAGATATATATCAATATTTTTTTAGTATTTTCCCAATATAGTTCTCACTAAAACTTAAAAAAACATTATATTTTTAATATTAGTGGTTATTTATCTTTATTTGATGAATAAAAGAAAGGTAAAACTATCAACAAGATAACAAGCATTGTCTATTTTAGGTAGTTTATTGGACCTAGTTTTCAATCCAGATTATGATATTCATAATTCATACAAAATCTATAGAAGTATAAAGTTTTTCAAAGTTTTAGTATATCCATACTCCATCTAAACTCTATGGTGGTATGATTTATTTCAATTTTGGCACCAACTCAACTATTATAGTTTGTGAGTTGTGAAGGCTACAACTACCATATCAAAGAGATCATGTTACACTAAAATGGATTTATGTTTTTATTTTGGTAAAACAAGGTTTTATAAATAGAAATATTTTAAATAAATAAAATTACCTCACTCTAAACCCATGGTCATTGAATATGTATCACCTTTTGTGCATGAAACATTAAGTAGAAAGAATTAGACATTTATTACAAAGCGATCCAAAGATTTCATGGTGGCGACCTATTTTATTATCCATTTTATATTATCAAGGCTAGAGGAGGATATCATGAGAGATGATTTTATGTCAATAGGGATTCACATCTGATGTGAGGCTGAAATTAGTTCTCAAATGTTGTTGACATGGAAGACAAGACATTGAGATTCTAGAATCTATATTTCAGCTTTTGTTCATTTATATTATAAATATAATTACCCATAGAGTAATTACATTAAGTTTTAGAACATATAAAACCACCATAATTGAATCCATAAAATAAGTTTCAAGACCATAAAAAAATTGCAAGAAGGGAAATATTTAATAATGTAGTAGGAGATGCTGATGAGAAATGATAGGGTATTTTAGGGAATGGACTTAAATCCCATACATCTAAACTTGAAAATTATAGTGACATGTGACATATATAAATATAATATATGCATTCTACTATAATATTTTAATTATCTAATACATGATTAATATTAATATATCACAAATATTAGATTCAATTAATGAAGTAAGGATAATTAAAATTTACAAACATTGTTTTTTTCATATAATGGATTGAATGGAGTTGGGATAAAGATTAATAGTGTGAGTTAATAAGGTGGAGTGAACACCACAAGAGGATAAGAAATGATTGAGGACATAGAAATGGGAATGAAAGCATGGAAAGTTTGTATTATGTTTGTTATTCAAACTACTACATTTTATGTAATGAATATTTATTCTTATTATATCTATTTATCATAAAATATATGATGATGGTTTATTTTTATATGTTTTTTCATGGATAATAATAAGTTATTAACATCATTTATTTTTTATTTTTGTTAACCGAGGTATCCCACTACTCTCAGACAACATTATCACTATTGTGGATCCAGTGACCTAGTGCACACTTAGATACATAGTTTGTAGGTTGAGTCCAATAGACCAATCCTTGGTGACATGCTAGTACCCTACCCAACATGCCATGATTCAATCATGATCAAGCCCATGACCTAGTGGTCATCATTGTAAAGTCATACCATTTAGGTGATACCCTAGGGGTGTATTCACATCATTTACTGATTAGTGTTGTTTTCATTTATATCAATATAATGGACCAAATACATTTTTTATTTTTTTAAGATTGATGTAGGATGTTTTTACCCTCACTAATAAGATTAAGGGAGAAATCATTAGGGAGAGGGTGGAATATCATGTAATATATGAAGAAAAGAATATAAATAAGAACTAACACACACTTTCACATTAGTTTATTGATCAATTTTTGAGTATTATATGATTTAGTTATATTTACATTTATTGTTCATTGTTTTGTTTATTCTATTGTATGTTTTTATCTAGATAGTCTATATATTATTTTTATGATGTCTTGATTTGTTATGTTTTACATACAAATCATAAATTTGTGTTATTAAACATTAAATTTTCATGCTAAGTGTATTTGAATTTGAATACATAATAATCTTTGGTTTAAGAAATATCTACATTTGATCTTACTTGATAGGAGTATGTTGTATTTGTCAGCTACTCATTCTTTTAGAATTTCATGTTGTACTACCTACTCAATCATACTATGAATAAAGTAAATTTTTTTATAAACATGGTTATTTAATTAATGCATTTTATAAATTAACTTCCTTTTAGTGGTTTAAAATCTTAAAAACATTAAATATCCATAGGGTTGTATAACCTATGGGACACATTGATGGCATTTTGGGTACCATTATAAAAAGGGATTGAAATCATTATGATTAATGTATTACCCATGAAATAGTGGTACATTATAAAATGTTTATCTTGTTTAAATAAAAATTATTCATGGTATTAGGGCTTGAGAAGGATTCATGGAAAAATGGAAAAGTTGGAAATCATTTATTATTTTGAATTTGGAGGTTAGTTTTGGGTGAAACCCTCCATGGCATAGGGAAATAATTTTTTGGAGAGGTTGAGTTAAACTCAAAATATTTATTTCATGTCATTATGAGATTTGAATTAACTATGAGTGATCACAAACCATTTGGAAGGAATGTAGGCATGAAGGTTGAGTCACAAGAACATTAGGGGGAGATAAAAATGGAAAAGGAAGAGAAAAACACATGATGAGGAGGAGAAGGAATGAAAATGGTAAATAAAGTAAGAAATAGTGTCTTAAAAGGAGAAAATCATGAAACATAAATACCATCAAGTATTATTTGTATTCATATGAAAGTATCTAAGTCCACATATATTAGTTCTGAATATTGGGTTTGTTCTTGTTTAGGAAGGTTTTTTGAATCTTTTACTTTCCTTATTGTGTTTGGCATAAAACATAGAAGACCATTATGTTTCCATTGAACTTGGTAACATGGAATACATAAGCTGGTATTTTCTCTTAAACCTTTATATTATTTAGAGGGTTGAATATATGTGTCTATCAACAAAATATGGGGTTCTTATTTTTGGTAATAAGTGAACTAAAAGAAAAAATAAATATGATTGCTCATAAGATTTTTTACATGTGATATTTAATGATAAATGTTAGTTATTTGGAATTTTTAATTAATTCATACATTGTGCCATTTACCCATATGAAATTGGGGGTGGCAGTTCGCTCTTACCTATAAGTTCATAATGGTAAAATTGTAATTAAAAAAGTGATTGTATATCTCAAAAATAAAAAATGTGTCCAGGAATTAGTATTTTGGTAGGTCTGTTATAAAAAATTGAAATCTATATTTATAATTATAGGTGGTTATTATATCCACCTATGTGCCTATGTATTGATTAATGAAAATCTCATAGTTAAACATAAACTATATAAATATGTGGGTTTGAAGTTTGTAAATATCTCAAACTAGTAACATCTTTTTTTCTTGAAATATAAATGTGAGTACAAAAAATGAATCTAATGACATTGAAAATCCTCATATTAAATGATTTAATGATGAGTGAATAATAAAGTACTTACTCAGATCTTGTTAGAATGAAATTGTTAATTATTGTAAAAATTCCAGATGGACACAAAATCAAAATTTAAATAGTTTCCTTTGTAATTTACATTAGGATTTTGAAGATGGATTTTATAATAGTGAACTAATAGGTTATACCTTTTGTTTTTAGTTTTGGATGTTATGATTGAGAAGGGATAACACATACTACATGGAGATGGTGATGAAGAGGAGATTTAAATGACATCAAAGTCAAAAATTATTAAGGGTTAGATTTATAAGATTTGAACTTAATTATTATAGTTATATAAAAATGAATTGAAATGTTAGTAAATATGATAATACCTGGTTATATTCAATAAGACTTATGAATAATTAAATAGTAACATTTTACACTTTGGCATGTTGTGTTGATTATGGATTTTTTTGGTATTATGCCCCTATAATATATAGTTGTTTGAGGGATATATGTTCTATGGTGATGTATTTGTAAGGAATTTAGATAAATTTAGAAGAAATAGCAATGAGAAATAAATATGTTTTTCCATCTAGTATCAAAGTGCCCATGATAATTGGTAAATATTTCACCTTAATACATGCATGTGGCTTATTTGAATTATGTAGGACTTGTTTAGTACTCTAAGTAATACACTAAAAAGTTTCTTATGATATTTGTGTTTTTTTGATGTTTGGTGGCTAGTGAACTTGTACACATCATCATTTTAATAAATGATTTGAGTTCATTAGTCTATAATTTTGTATGTGAAGTTGTTTTGGGTGATTATATATATCATATTAACATGATTATGCTTCTAAAAAAAATTCTTTAAATATATATAATGAAGTATGCTATAATTATTAGACTTTTTTGGGATGAATTCTTATGAATATATTCTTTTATGTAGATTTTTACAAAGTTATCTTCTACATGAAGTGATGATGACTACGGATTGGGAGGATGCCTTTGAATTAATCACTCATCATCAGTTAATGTGTAATATAATATGTATTGATAGATTTCATGTAAACATATGAAAACAATAGATCTAGAGTAAATTGGTAAATCAAAGCACAGATGTCAATTATACACAACATAAAAATTAGGTGGGAAAACCTCCAATGGAGGTACAAAACCCACCGTGATTATTCAATGTCGAAACAATTCTCCCAATACATAAAATTTTCTCTATCTCACTTCTTCATAGAATGGCCTTCACAAAAACCTTTTTTCACCCATGATATTGAAAAATCATTGAGATATTTTAATAATAGGGATAAACCCTATTTTGTATTAAAACTTAAAGGGAGGTGACCATTGTAACCAATGGGTTCAAAATTTCTAAGAACATTTAAAACATCTATAATAAATTAAATAGTAACATTTTATTTTTATTAATAGGTAATAAATAATTGATATTTTATTATTAATTTAAAAGATATTTTTAACCTATGTTAATAAATGATAAATCATTATTGTTTAATTACCTAAAATATACTAAGGGTCTTCATAATTACACCACTTAGACATTAAATATTCTAACACTTCCCTTTAATGATAAGTGGGTATAAATACCATAGTCACCATAAATGAATTATACTATGTAAAAAATTGAAGGATTTCAAAACCTTCATCATCCCATTATATCACTTTTTGAACCAAACAGAATTATAATCTATAAACTACTCAAAATTAAGTTTAGGCTAGCATGATTGTGAGACTACATCTCACGGT
>JARHVA010010293.1:117500-162500 GCA_037957365.1 Torreya grandis | reverse complement strand
TTACACTGCTAAATCTACTTAATTTCTCCCTTCCAAATCAGAGTCTCAAATAAATATGCAAGAAATATTTTATTTTAAATTTTCTACCTCTCACAGGTTATACCGGGTCAGTTTAGGTGGAAAAAATATAAGTAATTAAAAAATTATTTGTAACTTAATTGATAATGGCTTGATTGAACAATTACTCTCCCTTGGGCTTGAACACAATGATAAATTTCATATAAACATATCAACATAATATATTTAGATTAAATTGATTAAAAAAATCACACATGTCAATTATACATAGCATATAGATTAAGTGGGAAAACCTCCAATGAAGCTAAAAAATCCACATTAACTATTAAATATTGAAATAATTCCCTTAGTACATGAAATTGTCTCAATCTCAATTCTTCCCAGAATGACCATCAAAAAAACCTTTGTTCACCCAAGATATTGGGAAATCATCAAGATATTTGAATAATAGAGATAAAACATATTTCATAATAAAAATTTAATGGAGATGACCATTTTAACCAATGGGTTTAATCATCTTGAAAATGTTTAAAACATTGATAATAAATTACAGAATAATATTTTATTTTTACTGATGGTAATAAATAATGTATGTTTTATTATTTATTTACATGATATTTATAACATGTGTTAATAAATAATAAATCAAATATTAATTAATTACGTAAAATGCACTAAAGATATTTTTAATTACATCGTGTAGACATTAAATGTTCTAACATGTATCAACAAAGAGTATTGTGTTGTGAACTATGAAATAATTTCATTTGAAGTGTAAAACTATGATGAAAATCTTTTGCTAAATTAATGCTATAGTTGTATATATTTTATATCTCTTTTACTTTCTAGTTACATGTGTGTGTAATGTCATATTAGATAGATGAAATTTTTTTAGTTTGCATGACTATTTCATGTATTAGTGATTTCACTAACCATAGTTTGGGTTGATTTCTTGATGATCACATTTCTATTCTCTTCACCTTCAAGAATGGAAGGGCCACTCTTAGTGGGGAGGCGTGCAGGGTATCATTGGTATATGGTTGTAGATAAAGCATCTAGATGTTGCTCTCCCTCTCTATAACTAGATCAAAAAATTTATGAGATATACTCATAGCTATTATGAATATTTGAAGAGATGTTATATGAAAATTTTATTGTATCATTTGTATTATTTTATTTTTATATTATTATTTTAATTATCCTATACAACAGTGACTATAGGAAATTTAAAAAATTATTATTATTATATCTTCTAGTAGTGGTTGTACAGTGGATGTATACTTGAATATGGTTATTTTGATATTCATTAATGACAAATTTTTTTTTAATAATTATGTGGTGTAATTTGCTTCATATTTTTACTATTTCCATACCATTGTAATCCTATATGGGAGGAAAAAAATTATGATATGATTGAATCAGTGGATAAATTTATAATTTTTTATTGTAATTAGTATAATTTCAGCTATCAAGGACAAATATATAATGATATGTAAAATATAAATATATTTTCTTATGGTAACTCAATGGTTAATGTAAATAATTAATAATGTTCAGAGAAAAAATACTTTACAATTTTAATAAAATAACTTATTAAAGTTGTAACATGTCATGTGTAAGGCGGTGGTAAAGAAAGTTAAGGCTTTTAAGGATAGTGAAAATTGTATGGTTTTTAGTGCGTGTTATTTTTTTACCATTCAACTAATAAAGGAGTTGTTTTAGGGATTTCATACCTAGGTTCAATAATTGTTTTATCTATGCTACTAATATAACCCATTAGAGATGAGTTATTATTCTTAAGAGAGTTTTACTTGTTTTAGGAGAGGCTGAATCGACAAAGAAAAAGACTATCTTTTGTAGATATGAAATCAAAACCTAACAAAAAGAGATTGTGGGAGGTATGTTAGTTTGGATAGGACCCAATTTGTCTCTTCATGTTATTTCATACCCTCTTCCTTGATCCATTTTTTGAATTATTTCTTGTAAGGTTTTTTATCTTAGTTTTTTGAATCTTTTATCAATTTTTTAAGTTGGGAATTTTTAATCTATTTCATCTTTGTTTACTTGAGTGCTAAGGTGGGTTTGATTTTTTTGTTGAGCATGTGCAGGTTATTTTATAGGAAGCCTCTTAAATTATATCAATTAGGTTATAATGTTAAATAGAAGTGGAAGCCTCTTAAAAAATGAGAAGGTTTATTTATTGAAATACCCTTATTTTATAATCTAATTGATCAATCCATAATGCCATATGAAAATAGATATGGATCCAAATATTTTGAATCTATTCCCATTTTCATTTGCATAAAAACATACATAAACCATTGCATTTGTAATAGTAGTGATCATTATTTTTTATTTGATAAATAGAGGAAAGGTAAAACTATCAATAAGACCATAAACATGGCCTATTATTAGTATTAATTTAGAATAAGGTTTGAATAACCTAAATTTTATGCATATTCCCTCTAAATGCTTTGGCAGTCTGAAGTATTTCAAATTTAACACCACTTCAACTATTATAGTTTTTAAGTTATGGAGGCTAAAAATTCCATACAAAAGAGACTAAGTTCCATTGAAAGAGATATAATTTTTTATTTTGGTAAAAAGTAGTTTTGTGAAGAGAAATAGTGTAAATCAATTATTTTACCCCACTCAAAATCCATAACCATTAAATCCTTATCACATTTAATGCATGAAACATTAAATAATAATAATAATCAAATATTTATTGTAAATGGGTCCACAACTTTCATGGTGGTGATAAATTTGATTGTCTATTTTATATTATCAAGGGTGGATGATGACATCATTCAAAAGATGATTTTATTGTAGTAGGGATCCATGTCCTATGTGAGGCTAGAATCATTGCTAAATTTATGATGACATGGGTGATAAGACACCAATGTCTTGGAATCTATCTTTTATACTTTTTTTGTCCATGTTGTTAATATAATGACCCATGTGTTGATTATAGTAGGCTCAATAACATATATAAACACCATAACTGAAGCCCTAAAAGAAAGGGAAATGTAGTATAAAAGATTCAAGTGGTGAAATATTTTAAAGTGTGTTGGGAGAGGATGATTATGGGCAATGATAGGGTATTTCAAGGAATGGACATAAAGAATCCTATACATATACACATTCAATATTTAATGACATGTGACATCTATAAATATAATTTATGGCTTCGGTTGAATTATTTTATTTACCCAATACATGATTAATATTATAAATATTAATATATTTTATTATATAAAAAATATTATATTCAATTGATCATGTGAAGGTAATTAAAAGTTACAAACATTGATTTTTTCTTTTAAATTTGTATTATAATGAAGAGAGTGGAATTGGTAGAAAGAAGGCTATTGTGAGCATAGTGGGTGGAAAAATTTTAATAAGAGGAGAATAAGTTATAGAGGGTAAAGAAAAAGGAATGAAATTAGGAAAACATTATGGATTGTTAACTTAATGTAGGTTTTATGAGCTCTTGTTAGATATTATGATGAAAGTGAGATTGTTATAGAATAAATAGAAGATGGAGTTAAAAAATGGATTTAAACCAAATGGTGGATAAATGTAGTCATGATAAATCTAAAATAGTTGGAGTCAGATGAATCACCATGGTATATAAATTAGGTGGAGAGGAAGGCCAATGAGTTGACAAAGGCAAGAGAGTTTAAGTCTTAGGTAGTGTACATGACATCCATTATTTCATTTTATCCTATAGATCAAGTTGATGTATTTAAGGTAAATTTTAGGGAGAATGATGTTAGGCTTGATGAGTTTTGTGCAGAGTCATGTTTTAGAATGAGTAGAGTAGTTTATCCATTATCAACACACATATATAGACTACTTCCATATCCCATGCCTATTGTTGTTTTGGATTATTTCAGTCCATAAATTATGCTTTTTAATCTTTGGAAGTGTTGATGAGGTTTTGACTCACGTCATGTTAAATAATTCCTCATCCTTAATGAACAATATCTATTTTAAGTAAAAATATGACTAAGGATTTATTAAATTTTTGAATAAGTGGAATAGATGATTTATATTTTACTATGTTTTTTTTCGACTGCTACATTTTAATTTATGAATAAATTATGGGAATACCATTGTATTATCCATTCAAAAATATATAAAAAATAAACTATAGTCATACATTTTCATATATATACATACATACATACATACATACATACATACATACATATATATATATATATATATATATATATATATATATATATATATATATATATATATGTATGTATGTATGTATGTATGTATGTATGTATGTATGTATGTATGTATGTATGTATGTATGTATGTATGTATGTATGTATGTATGTATGTATGTATGTAAGTATGTATGTATGTATGTATGTATGTATGTATGAAAATATATGACTATAGTTTATTTTTTATATATTTTTGGATGGAAAATACAATGGTATTCACATAATTTATTGATTAGTGATATTTTTAGTTATATTGGTATAATGGATTAAATACTTTTAAAAATTTGTTTAAGATTGATTTAAGATAGTTTCACCCTCATTAATCAGATAAAGGGAGAGCATCATAGGGGAGAAGATGATAGAATGGTAACTATGACAATGAATCATAAAACACTATGAACTAAAACACACTCCCACATCAATTTCTTAAGAAATGTTTGAGTCCTATAGGATTTAGTTGTAATTACATTGATTGTTCATTGCTTGTCTTTCTTGTACTATTTTTTCCCTAGATATCATGTATATGAGTGTTATGATGTATTAATCATATTATGTTTTACATACGAAAAATAAATTTATGCTCTTAAATTTTTTATTTTCATGTTGAGTGAATTTCAAATTGAACACATAATATTATTTGGTTTCATAATTTTATGCATTTGATCTTGCCAAATATAACTATGTTACTTATTTTCACTCAAAAAATTGCATGCTTTATTTCCTAGTCAGTTATATTATGAATAAATTAGGTTTTTTAGTGAGAAAAAATATTTAATTAATTCATTATTTGCATAAATTTCATTTTAGTGGTTTAGGGTATTGAAACATTAAATCTTCATAGTGGTGTATAACATAGGGGAAAATTTTAGGGCATTTTGGGTGCCATTATACAAAAAACATTAATTCATTGTGAGTAATGTTTTAGCCATGAATTAGTGGTAATTATAAAATACTTGTCTTATTTAAACAAATACTAATCATAGTATTAATATTTGATAAGGATTAGTGGAAAAATGTTGAAGCTGGAAATCATTAGTTATTTTCACTTTCATAATTTTTGGGAGGACAAGTTTGGGTGAAATCCTACATGGAATATGGAACCTTTTTATTGGAGATCTTGATTTGAACTCATAAAAATTATTTCATGCCATTATGGGTCTTGAAAAGACTATGAGAGAGTGTTAAAATTTGTGGAAGGAATGTAGGCATGGAGGTCGAGTCATGAGGAAGGGGATATAAAAATGAGAAAAGGAGAAAAGGAGGACAAAATGACATGGTGAAGATAAGGTACACCATTGAAAAATACAAGAGGAAATAGTGACTAAAAGGTATAAAAACATAAAAAATAAATAATAATAGGTATTCCCTATATTTCCAAGAAAGTAACTAAGTACTTATAAATTGGGTTTGAATTTTGAGAATTTTCTTATTTGGGAAGGAATGTTGGATCTTTTATTTCCATGAGTATATTTGGAATAAAACATAGAAAACCATAGTTTTTTTCCAACCAACCTAGTAATATGGAAAATATAAGATGGGATTTTATCTTAAACTTTTAAATTACTTAGAGGTCTAAATTTATGCATCTCATAGTATGTATGGATTTATTATTTTTGGTAATAAATGAAACAAGATATAAAATAAATAGGTATCCTCACTGATAATGGTAGTAGGCTCTATAGAATATTTAATTACTTCATACATTAGTTGATTTAACCCTATGAACATGGGGGTGAGATTTCAATCTCATGTATAAGTTTATAATGGAAACCCTGTAATACAAAATGTGACCATATAGCTTGAAAATGAACACTTTGGATTGGGATTAGTATTTCGGAAAGTATGTTATGGAAAATGAATTATATATTTATATCTATAAGTGGTTATTATAACCATATATATATATATATATATGGTTATAATAACCACTTATAGATATAAATATATAATTCATTTTCTATAACATACTTTCCAAAATACTAATCCCCATCCAAAATGTTCATTATATATATATATATATATATATATATATATATATATATATGGTTATAATAACCACTTATAGATATAAATATATAATTCATTTTCTATAACATACTTTCAAAAATACTTTATATATATATATATATATATATATATATATATATATATATATATATATATATATATATATATATATATATATATATATGAAGGCAGCTCTTATAGTTAGATATAACCTATAGTAATACGTTGGTTTGAAGTTTGTAAATGTCTTGAACTATTAGCATCTTAATTTTTTAAAATATGGAAGTGGAGACATAGAAAAGACTCTAATCACCTTAAAACCACTCATATTAAATTATTTAAATCTTAGTAAATTATAAAAGAGGTACTTGGATCTTATTAAAATTAAATTATTAATTATTGGACAAAATCTAGATGTACATAAAATCATAACTTTAGTAGTTACATTTACAAGTTACTATATGATTTAAAATATGGATGGTAAAATATAAAATTAATAAGATATAGCATTTATTGGTAGTTTTGAGTATTATAAACTAGAAAGGATACCACTTAGGATGTGGAAATGGTGATCAAGACAAGATTTTAATGATATCAAAGCCAAAAATTAGTAACGGTTAGATTTATCAAATTTGAAATTGATTACCTTAATTGTATAAAAATGAATTGTAAAATCAATAAATATATTATTACATTGTTATATTCAATAATAATTATGAATAATTAAATAATATAATTTTACCCTTAGGTATATTGTGTTGATTATAGAACTTTTTGGTATTATATGACCATAATATATAGGTGTTTGAGGAATATAAGGTTTGTGGCAGCTTATTTGTAATAATTTTACATTAATTCACATGATATAGTAATGAAACATTAATATATTTTTCCACATGGTTAAGTGATGAAGATAATTGTCAAATATTCCACCTCAATATATTTATGTGGAATATATATATATGTGTGTGTGTGTGTGTGTGTGTGTGTGTGTGAATTTTTTGTTGGCATTTGTATCTCTTGTGTTAACATGATTATGATTTTGGAAAATTTACATGAAAGATCTATGAATAAGTATGTTATATTTTATTTATTTATTTTTTGATGAATTCATATGAATATTTTATTTTGTGTGGATTGTTCATATGTCATCTTTGACACTAGAAGAAGGCCTTCACATTAATCACTCATCATTAATTAACATGTAAGATAGTATTTTTAAATATAGTGTATTATGTTGTGGAATATAACCTAGCTTCATTTTAAGTCTAAAACTATAATTAAAATCTTTTGAAAAATTAATGTTATAGCTATAAACATTGTTTGTCCACTATACTTTCTAGTTACATGTGTGTATGATGTCATATTATATAGTGGAATATTTCATGATTTTAATGATTAATGCATGTATTAGTGATTATATCACATATAGTTATGCTTACGTTTTTGATGACTGCATCAACATTATCTTCCACTTTGTGAAGGGAAGGACCACTCCTAGTGGGAATGTGTGTATGGGAGTATTTTTTTATGGTTATAAGTAAATCACCTAGATGACGCTCTCCCTCTCTACAGATGGATAAGAACCTTTATGATATATACTCATGGATATAATGTGAATTTAAATATTTATAACATGGAATCTCTATTGTATCATTTGTATTGTCTTACTTTGATAATATTGTTGTTATTAACTTGTAAAACATTGTTTTTGTTATATTTTGTAGTAATGGTTGTACATTAGATGTATATATGAATATATTTATTTAGAAATTAATTATTGATGAACAATATATATATTTAGGTTCAATCTGATGTATAATATTACTATTTATGCACCATTGTAATCCCATTTGGGAGGCAAAAAATGAAAGTTTATTATATGCTTGAATCAATGGATAAATTGGTAATTTATTTTAATATAATTAGTATATTTTTAGATTTTAAGGACAAATATATAATCATGTGTAAATTTAAAATTTATGCATTTATGATAATGTAATGGTTAATGTAGATAGTGCACCATTTTTCAAAAAAAAAGTTATAACTTTTAGAAAAATAACTTGTTAACAATATAACATGTCATGTGAAAGGCATTGACAAAGAAAGTCAAGGTTTGTGGGGATGGTGAAATTAGTGTGGTTTTTAGTGCACATCAACTATTTTAACCATTTCAACTAATAAAGGATGTGTTTGTGAATGAATTCATTTTATTGGTTTAAAGTAGTAAAATAGTAAATATTCGTAGGGTTGTATAACTTAAGGGACATTTTGAGGGTATTTTGGGTGCCATTCTAAAAAGGGATTCAAAAAATTATGGTTAATGTATTATAACTTAATTAGTGTTACATTATAAAATATTTATCTTATTTAAATAAAAATTAATAATGTTATTAGGGTTTGAGAAGTATTTGTGGTAAAATGGTGAAACCAAAAATCACTAGTTAGTTTGAATTTTATAATTTTTGGGAGGATGGGTTTGGGTGAAACCCTACATGGTGTAGGGATAAATGTTTTGGATAACTTGAGTTCAACTCAAAATAATTATCACATGATTTTATGGGTTTTGAATTGAATGTTAGTGAGCAATAGTTTCATAGAAGGAATGTAGGCATATAGGTTGAGTCATGAGGAGATCAGTGGGAGATAAAAATAAGAAAAAGAGGAGAAAAGCACATGATGAGGAGGAAAAAGAATTAAAATGGGAAATATATAAGGAAATAGTGTTTAAAAACGAAAAAACTATGCAAAAATAAAGACCAATGAGTATTATTTGTATTTATAGGCAAGTATCTATGTCCATATAACTTAGGTCTTAATATTGGCATTTTTCTTATCTAGGAAGGAATGTTGAATCTTTTATTTTCCTTATTTTATTTCACATAAAACATACTAAAATAGATATGTTTACAAAAAAAATGGTAATATGTAAAATACAAGCTGTGATTTTATCTAAAACCTATTTTTTTATAGGGTTGAATGTATGTGTCTATCAACAAAACATGGTGTTCTTGTTTCTAGTAATAAGTGAAATAAAAGAGAAAATAATTAGGGTTTCTCATTAGGTTATTTTCATGTGAGATTTGCTGATATATGTAGGTTCTCTATAATTTTTAATTAATTTATTCATTAGCCCAATTACCCCTATGAAATTGGGGGTGACAGTTTGCTCTTACCCACAAGTTCATAATGGTAAACCTATAATAAAAATGTGACTATACAACTTGAAAATAAACAATGTCGCCTGGGATTAATAAATTGGTAGGTATATTATATAAAAGTAAATCTATATTTATCCATATAGGTGGCTATTATAACCACCTACATGCATAAGTATTGATGAATTAAACTCTCATAGTTAAACATAATGTATAACAATACATGGGTTTGAAGTTTGAAAATGTCTCAAACTAATAACATCTTATATTTTTATGAAAGATGGAAGTGGAGACAAAAAATTAATCTAATCACCTTGAAAATACTCGTATTAAATGATTTGAATCAGAGTGAATAATAAACCACCTACTCAGATCTTGTTATAAATAAATTGTTAATCATTGTAAAAACTATAGATGTACTTAAAATCAAAATTTAAATAGTTTCCTTTGTAATTTACATTAGGATTTTAAATATGGACTATATAATATAAAACTAATAGGTTGTATATTTTGTTTTCAATTTTGAGTGTTATGAATGAGAAGGGATAACACTTAGTATGTGGAAATGGTGATGAAAAGGATATTTAAATGATATCAAAGACATAAATTAGTAAGTTTGAGATTTATTGGAGTTGAAATCACTTATCTTAATTATATAAAAATAACTTATTAAGTTAGTAAATATAAAATTATGTGGTTATATTAAATAAGACATATGAATAATTAAACACTAGCATTTTACCCATTGGTATGTTGTGTTGATTATGGAAATTTTGGGTATTATACCCTTATAATATATAGGTGTTTGAGGGATTTTTTTTGTGGTAACTTATTTATAATAACTTTAGATGCATTCAAGATAAATAACAATGAAAAATTAATATGTTTTTCCATCTATTATCAAAGTGACCATGATAACTGAAAAATATTTCACCTTATTATATGGATGTGGGTTATTTGAATTATATAGGATTGGTTTAGTAATCTAGGTACTACACTAAAAAAATATTTATGTTATTTTAATGCTTGGTTCCTAGTGAACTTATAAACATGATTATTTTGATAAAAGATTTGAGTTTGTTATTTTATAATTTTATATGTGATGTTATTTTTGGTGATCATATATCTCATATCAACATGATTTTACTTCTAAAAACTTTGCTTGAAATATATCTAAAGAAGTATATTATAGTTATTAGGCTAGTTTGGGATGAATTCCTATGAATACATAATTTTATGTGTATTTTTCACAAGTCATATTCTTCATTAAGGGATGATGAGTGATGATTGATAAGATGCCTCTGCATTAATCACTCATCATTGATTAATGTGTAATATAATATGTTTCAGTAAAGATTATTATGTTGTGGACTATGACCCAGATTCATTTGATGTGTGAAACTATAATGAAAATATTTGGCTGAAATAATATTATAGCTGTAAATTTTTTTTGACAATTTTCATTTCTAGTTACATGTGTGTGTGTGTGATGTCATATTAGATATAATAATATTCCATGGTTTGTATAATTTTTGTATGTATTAGTGATGTACCAAACATAGTATTAGCTACTTTCTTGATGATCACATCACCACTATATTCACTTTCATGAAGGGAAACTCCACTCCTAATGGGGAGGTGCGTGGTGTACCATAAGTCTATGGTTAGAGGTAAAACACCTATTTTATACTCTCCTAGTCTAAAATTAGATCAAATCCTTTATGAGATATACTCATGGATATTATGAAGCTTTGAAGAGATATTATACATAAACATTATTATATCATTTTTATTATTCCACTTTTTCATTATTTTTACTATTATCCTATACAGCAATGGCTATAGGAAAAAGGGTAAAAAACTATTATTGTTATATTATTTAGTAGTGGTTGTATATTAGATGTATATTTGAACATGGTTATGTCTAAATTAGGTGTAAAATGTCAACTTGTGAATATAAAAAAACTCATTTCCTAACTAATAATATTGAAATGCACATAACCAAGCATAATATAAACTCACTCACTATCCCTTTTTGACATGAACCCATGACATAAAAGCCTCCACTTATACACCTATTAACCCTATTGTGGATCCCTAATTACGACCCTAAAGGAAAACTAAGATGATACATGTTGTATAACTAAAAATATACAAGGATTCATATGTCATCACTCACACAAGGGATTACCACCCATTGACTCCAATTTCCATGCACATTATAGATACATATATCAAAACTAATCTTGTTTATATAGGAAATTATGGTTTAGATATATAATTTAGAAAGATGTTTTCACACATTTTTATTATTGAGTTACTTAAAAAATATGTTTCCCATCATTATACATTTTTTGATGCCTTAGTATTAGGTCACGTAGCCAACATCACACCTCCAAATTAGGCATAAAATAATCACATTGAATTAGAAATATTTCCACCATAGTAGAGCTAGAGGGAAGGTGGTTAATTTAATCACCTTATAATCCTTCTTATAGATGATGAGACATACAAGATGGGGATCCATCCTTATATTTTTAGGTTTGAATTTATAAAAACTATGTGAAGAGAGAAATGGTCTATGGTGGGGTGGATATAAAAATGATCATTCCATAATATCAATAATATGAATATCATAAAAGTGTTCATAATTTGTCTTGAAACTTTATATTATAATAGATAATGAAAATGGATAAGTTTTTATGTTTATATCAAATTGGTTGGGTCCATATTTGTTGATTGAATATTTTAATAATGGAACATTTTGGTTGTGAACCTTAGATGCCAAGGAGTTCAATGAATACATGATATATTTACATCTCAAACATTTTTACATTGAGATATTAAATTTTAGTTTAAACTTTTGCATATTTAAATAAAACTTCCATTATCCATATGTTGATTTACATTTTGATTATTTTATATAATTATTCTTTGGCTATGAGTCTCAATAATAAAGACTTTCAAAATGTAATATATCATCCTATATCATTTTTCATGACACCTTATTGCACTTAGAAAAATAAATAAAAGTTAGCATGACATAAAGTCTTGTCTTAGTTATCATAAGCCCTTTTCACCTCATTCCTCTATACTTTCTTGAAAACATAGGAATTCTAGCCTACAACCTAGTATATAAACTTGCCATGATATAATTCCCTTTCATGGTTATTTTCAAGAAAAAACACTATAATTCTTAAATTATGTAACCTTATCTACATATATTTGTCCTTGATGATGAGCCACTGCATCTTACTAGTTACATGAGTCAAGATTTGGGGGTAATAAAGACACTAATATAAACTCAAGCTTATGTAAATAAAATAAATATCACACCTCTCACCCTTACCTAATACTTAGTGTTTATCCCTTGTATCCTATTAGTTGTGTGGGGTTAGCATTGTTGGGAGATGTCGTTACTCACCTAAATCTAGCCTTTGGTGATGAGCCCATGCATATTACTAGTTACATGAGGATAAGTGCAAGGGGTTAAAAAATCTAAGTAAAAGAAAACCTAATTTAGAATGTATCTTAAAATCAATAAAATTCCACAAAAATATTTGTTATATGTATATTTCAAAAGAATAATATCATTCCTCTTCCCAATTCTTGGATGTTTGACCATCTCTTGATCTAAGTCTAGACAAAAACAACCAACAAAAATAGTATTCTATAGGCTTAGCAAGAAGTACACTTTACCCTTACACTATCTTCAAGACCCTATAAAAACCTTCTAGTTTCAATCCTGCTCCATGTCCCAATTTTAGTGCTACCTTCCCTTCAACATCTTCTTCTACATCATAACAACCTCGGTGAATGAAGACACATTCCTTTGGGAGGTGAGTTCCTTGTCTTTATGCCATAAATATTAGGATTTTATATAACTTAACTAAACCATCTATAATGACATAGCTATGTTATGCTAATTTTATTCCCATAGCATGAATGACCTCAATGTCTTGTTGCTACTTATGCAGAGTGAAGGATCCTATTGCATTTGAGATAAATTTTACCATATCAATGGCATCTATAGTTTTGAAAATGTTCCTTCACCTTAGAAATTGATTAGGGTCAAGGATGAAAACATAAAATATCTCCGTTACATCCTAGCCTTTCACCTCCTCCTTTACTACAACTACTTTTCACATCTTATTTAGCCAAATCATTAAGAAGGATTTCTTAATTTTCTTATTAAATTTTTTAGTTATGTGAGAAAATGCTACCTCCCTTGTCACCCTTTTTGATGTATCCTTCTTGACATAAATATTCCTACCCTCATAATCATCCTCTTGTCATAGTATTTACCTCTATACGTTCTTTATGGTCACTCTTATCAATAATTTGAGGCTCTTATAAACACCACACCATATAAAGAGTGTACAACATGATCTTATGATGTCCTCTACCACTTTGAGATTATATCTCCCAACTCTTAACATACTGTAATCAATATTCCTCCTAATTATGTCCTCCTTGCCTTCATATATTCTAATGAATGCTTCAAAATTCCCATCATCTCTGTAAAATATTAAACTGAATACTTTTCTTGATAATAATCATTTTAATCCACTTTTTCATACCCTGATTAAGACCAAAGTAGAAAGGCAACTACCTACTCTTCTATCATGGAAACGACCCCTCAATTGCCCTTATGAAGTTACCTAATATCTATTTAGCTACATTTGACACCTCTTTCCCCACTTTATTCTTGCTCTTATGTTTTTTTTAAAGGTCAAGGTCTAAATTTTGAAAGGGTCCCACCCATTATACAAATGAAAGAGATAAAAAAATAATAACATAAAAAATATCCTATTCCAATAGAGACAAAACAGGGTGTAAAAACATGAAAAGATGCAAACCCAGATAGGAACCAAAATGATCACACAAAATCCCCGAGCCTCCCTAGAAATATTATTTTTATGCTCTAAGGGACATATTAAGTGGCTCCAATTCCATCTTTCATTTTGTTTTTTTCTTATTTCCAACAACTATCCATTCCCCCCTTCCCCAGGATCTTGAAAGATAGGAATGGTGAATTCAAGAGTCTCAGTAGGTTTGAAAAGCCTTCATCTTGTAGAGTGGATAAATGATTTATATTATGTGGTATTCTAGCCATCAAACCCTCGTATGAAACAAAAGTAGCCTTTGGAAGGGTTCCCACTTCCTTAGTCAATTCTAAAACTAAAATTAATTCAGGTGTTTCTAACATTTCACTAACATTATCTAAGTTTCATTTTTCCTGTTATGTTTATTATAGATGATAATTTTTTGATATTAATAAGTGCACCTCATTCAGAAAAAAAAAAATCCACTCCTTATACCTTATTTTATCCTTATCCTTGAGATGTATTGCTTCATTAAAAACCTAATCTACTTCTATTACCACATATTTTATATGATTGAATTTTATAAATCCATAATTATTTATACATGTCCAAATATATTATAATACTTTCCTTAATATCCACCCATTTATTTATACTAAAATGAGAGAATTGATCACTAGTTGAGAGTCTCTTTCAACACTGACATCCTTCCATCCACACTTTTCTGCTAATTTCAATTTTAATTAAATAATTGTTTCTTCTATCATGTTTAATTAAATTTCTATTTCTTATGAAAAAATTAGTAATGGTTTTCCTTCATTGTTTCTTAGCACTTCACCTACTCCTGCTATATTAGGGTTACCTTTCAAGGCTAAAAAAATTTAGTTTTATGTTACCCCTTTTGGGTAGCCTCTAGAACTAAGCCTTATCCCTTATCATTCCTTTTATCCTCTCACTCCCATTTTTATGACTATTATATATTAATATTTTAATATATATTACACTATATTATCACACACACACACACACACACACACACACACACACACACATAGTGTATTATAATAAATATTAATTAATTTAACAAATTTAAATAATTAAAAATTTATTACACAAGTTTAAACTAAGCAAGACAAATAACTCAAAAGGTTTATTTAATGAAATACACCTCTTTTATAATTTGATTGACTGATACAAAATGCCATATGAAAATAGATATATATCAATATTTTTTTAATATTTTCCCATTATAATTCTCACTAAAACTTAAAAAAACATTATATTTTTAATAGTAGTGCTTATTTATCTTTATTTGATGAATAAAGGAAAGGTAAAACTATCAACAAGATAACAAGCATTGCCTATTTTAGGTAGTTTATTGGACCTAGTTTTCAATCCACATTATGATATTCATAATTCATACAAAATCTATAGAAGTATAAAGTTTTTCAAAGTTTTAGTATATCCATACTCCATCTAAACTCTATGGTGGTATGATTTATTTCAATTTTGACACCAACTCAACTATTATAGTTTGTGAGTTGTGAAGGCTGCAACTACCATATCAAAGAGATCATGTTACACTAAAATGGATTTATGCTTTTATTTTGGTAAAACAAGGTTTTATAAATAGAAATATTTTAAATAAATAAATTTACCTCACTCTAAACCCATGATCATTGAATATGTATCACCTTTTGTGCATTAAACATTAAGTAGAAAGAATTAGACATTTAGTACAAAGGGATCCAAAGATTTCATTGTGGTGACCTATTTTATTATCCATTTTATATTATCAAGGCTAGAGGAGGATATCATGAGAGATGATTTTGTTTCAATAGGGATTCACATCTGATGTGAGGCTGAAATTAGTTCTCAAATGTTGTTGACATGGAAGATAGGACATTGAGATTATAGAATCTATATTTTAGCTTTTGTTCATTTATATTATAAATATAATTACCCATAGAGTAATTACATTAAGTTTTAGAACATATAAAACCACCATAATTGAATCGCTAAAATAAGTTTCAAGACCATAAAAAAATTGCAAGGGAAATATTTAATAACGTAGTAGGAGATGCTGATGAGAAATGATAGGGAATTTCAGGGAATGGACTTAAATCCCATACATCTAAACTTGAAAATTATAATGACATGTGACATATAAATATAATATATGCATTCTACTATAATATTTTAATTATCTAATACATGATTAATATTAATATATCACAAATATTAGAATTAATTAATGAAGTAAGGATAATTAAAATTTACAAACATTGTTTTTTTCATATAATGGATTGAATGGAGTTGGGATAAATATTAATAGTGTGAGTTAATAAGGTGGAGTGATCACCACAAGAGGATAAGAAATGATTGAGGACACAGAAATGGGAATGAAAGCATGGAAAGTTTGTATTATGTTTGTTATTCAAACTACTACATTTTATGTAATGAATATTTATTCTTATTATATCTATTTATCATAAAATATATGATGATGGTTTATTTTTATATGTTTTTTCATGGATAATAATAAGTTATTAACATCATTTATTTTTTATTTTTGTTAACTGAGGTATCCCACTACTCTCAGACAACATTATCACTATTGTGGATCCAGTGACCTAGTGAACACTTAGATACATAGTTTGTAGGTCGAGTCCAATAGACCAATCCTTGGTGACATGATAGTACCCCACCCAACATGCCATGATTCAATCATGATCAAGCCCATGACCTAGTGGTCATCATTGTAAAGTCATACCATTTAGGTGATACCCTAGGGGTGTATTCACATCATTTACTGATTAGTGTTGTTTTCATTTATATCAATATAATGGACCAAATACATTTTTTGTTTTTCTAAGATTGATGTATGATGTTTTTACCCTCACTAATAAGATTAAGGGAGAGATCATTAGGGAAAGGGTGGAATATCATGTAATATATGAAGAATAAGAATATAAATAAGAACTAACACAGACTTTCACATTAGTTTCTTGATCAATTTTTGAGTATTATATGATTTAGCTATATTTACATTTATTTTTCATTGTTTGTTTATTCTATTGTATGTTTTTATATAGATAGTCTATATATTATTTTTATGATGTCTTGATTTGTTATGTTTTACATACAAATCATAAATTTGTGTTATTAAACATTTAATTTTCATGCTAAGTGTATTTGAATTTGAATACATAATAATATTTGGTTTAAGAAATATCTACATTTGATCTTACTTGATAGGAGTATGTTGTATTTGTCAACTACTCATTCTTTTAGAATTTCATGTTGTACTACCTACTCAATCATACTATGAATAAAGTAAATTTTTTATAAACATGTTTATTTAATTAATGCATTTTATAAATTAACTTCCTTTTAGTGGTTTAAAATCTTAAAACCATTAAATATCCATAGGGTTGTATAACCTATGGGACACATTGATGGAATTTTGGATACCATTATAAAAAGGGATTGAAATCATTATGATTAATGTATTACCCATGAAATAGTGGTACATTATAAAATGTTTATCTTTTGTAAATAAAAATTATTCATGGTATTAGGGCTTGAGAAGGATTCATGGAAAAATGGAAAAGTTGGAAATCATTTATTATTTTGAATTTGGAGGTTTTTGGGAGGTTAGTTTTGGGTGAAACCCTCCATGGCATAGGGAAATTATTTTTTGGAGAGGTTGAGTTAAACTCAAAATATTTATTTCATGTCATTATGAGTTTCGAATTAACTATGAGTGATCAAAAACCATTTGGAAGGAATGTAGGCATGAAGGTTGAGTCACAAGAAGATTAGGGGGAGATAAAAATGGGAAAGGAAGAGAAAAACACATGATGAGGAGGAGAAGGAATGAAAATGGTAAATAAAGTAAGAAATAGTGTCTTAAAAGGACAAAATCATGAAACATAAATGCCATCAAGTATTATTTGTATTCATATGAAAGTATCTAAGTCCACATATATTAGTTCTGAATATTGGGTTTGTTCTTGTTTAGGAAGGTTTTTTGAATCTTTTAATTTCTTTATTCTGTTTGGCATAAAACATAGAAGACCATTATGTTTCCATTGAACTTGGTAACATGGAATATATAAGCTGGTATTTTCTCTTAAACCTTTATATTATTTAGAGGGTTGAATATATGTGTCTATCAACAAATATGGGGTTCTTATTTTTGGTAATAAGTGAACTAAAAGAAAAAATAAATACGGTTGCTCATAAGATGTTTTACGTGTGAAATTTAATGATAAATGTTAATTATTTAGAATTTTTAATTAATTCATACATTGTCCCATTTACCCGTATGAAATTGGTGGTGACAGTTCGCTCTTACCTATAAGTTCATAATGGTAAAACTGTAATTAAAAAAGTGATTATATATCTCAAAAATAAACAATGTGTCCAAGAATTAGTATTTTGGTAGGTCTGTTATACCAAATTGAAATCTATACTTATAATTATAAGTGGTTATTATATCCACCTATGTGCCTATGTATTAATTAATGAAAATCTGATAGTTAAACATAAACTATAGAAATATGTGGGTTTGAAGTTTGTAAATATCTCAAACTAGTAACATCTTTTTTTCTTGAAATATAAATGTGAGTACAAAAAAATGAATCTAATGACTTTGAAAATCCTCATATTAAATGATTTAAAGATGAGTGAATAATAAAGTACTTACTCAGATCTTGTTAGAATGAAATTGTTAATTATTGTAAAAATTCCAGATGGACACAAAATCAAAATTTAAATAGTTTCCTTTGTAATTTACATTAGGATTTTGAAGATAGATTTTATAATATTGAACTAATAGGTTATATCTTTTGTTTTTAGTTTTGGATGCTATGATTGAGAAGGGATAACACATACTACATGGAGATGGTCATGAAGAGGAGATTTAAATGATATCAAAGCCAAAAATTATTAAGGGTTAGATTTATAAGATTTGAACTTAACTATTATAGTTATATAAAAATGAATTGAAATGTTATTAAATATGATAATACCTGGTTATATTCAATAAGACTTATGAATAATTAAATAGTAACATTTTACACTTTGGCATGTTGTGTTGATTATGGATTTTTTTGGTATTATGCCCCTATAATATATAGTTGTTTGAGGGATATATGTCCTATGGTGATGTATTTGTAAGGAATTTAGATAAATTTAGAAGAAATAGTAATGAGAAATAAATATGTTTTTCCATCTAGTATCAAAGTGCCCATGATAATTGGTAAATATTTCACCTTAATACATGCATGTGGCTTATTTGAATTATGTAGGGTTTGTTTAGTACTCTAAGTAATACACTGAAAATTTTCTTATGATATTTGTGTTTTTTTAATGTTTGGTGGCTAGTGAACTCGTACACCTCATCATTTTAATAAATGATTTGAGTTCATTAGTCTATAATTTTGTATGTGAAGTTGTTTTGGGTGATTATATATATCATATTAACATGATTATGCTTCTAAAAAAATTTCTTTAAATATATATAATGAAGTATGCTATAGTTATTAGAATTTTTTGGGATGAATTCTTATGAATATATTATTTTATGTAGATTTTTTGAAAGTTATCTTCTACATGAAGTGATGATGACTACGGATTGGGAGGATGCCTTTGAATTAATCACTCATTATCAGGTAATGTGTAATATAATATGTATTGATAGATTTCAATTAAACATATGAAAACAATAGATCTAGAGTAAATTGTTAAATCAAAGCACAGATGTCAATTATACACAACATAAAAATTAGGTGGGAAAACCTCCAATGGAGGTACAAAGCCCACCATGATTATGCAATGTTGAAACAATTCTCCCAATACATAAAATTTTCTCTATCTCACTTCTTCATAGAATGGCCTTCACAAAAACCTTTGTTGACCCATGATATTGAAAAATCATCGAGATATTTTAATAATATGGATAAACCCTATTTTGTATTAAAAATTAAAGGGAGGTGACCATTGTAACCAATGGGTCCAAAAATTCTAAGAACATTTAAAACATCTATAATAAATTAAATAGTAACATTTTTTTTTTATTAATAGGTAATAAATAATTGATATTTTATTATTAATTTAAAATATATTTTTAACCTATGTTAATAAATGATAAAGCATTATTATTTAATTACCTAAAATATATTAAGGGTCTTCATAATTACACCACTTAGACATTAAATATTCTAACACTTCCCTTTAATGATAAGTGGGTATAAATACCATAGTCACCATAAAGGAATTATACTATGTAAAAAATTGAAGGATTTCAAAACCTTCATCATCCCATATATCACTTTTTGAACCAAACAGAATTATAATCTATAAACTAGTCAAAAGTAAGTTTAGGCTAGCATGATTGTGAGACTACATCTCATGGTTTCTCATAAATAATCACTAAGGATATTTGGAGCCTTTTATAACATAAAGACCTCCATTAAAAATTATGATTTTAATATATTGACGTACAAAAGTAAAATTTCCACACAAATTTTATAATTACATAACTTCCTCAAAAAGTTTATAGTTCTTTATAATGAGAATAAGTATAGAGAAAGAGAAGAAACACATGGTCATATGGAATTGGCATTTTCATGAAAAATCCATCATAATGAAAACTCTGAGAGGCCCAATATTGTATGAAATTGAAAAAACTTGGTAGCACCAAGTGTATTTATGAAGATATCTACCACTAATTCATCCATAAGACAAAATTGTAGATTTATATCACCATTGATGAATTTCTTTCAGATAAAATTTACATGAACATTGATATACTAAAATTTTAGGTGTTGTGCACCTACACAAAACTTAAATACATCTTCCAAAATAGATTTATGATAGCATGGTACAATTATCCTCACATTAAGCAAATATATAAAAATATGACATATGTTTTTATATGGTAAAACAAATTTAAAAAAATCAAATCATTTTAAGGAAAACAAGTTAAATTATTTGATTATAAATTTAGCTAAAAACATAAATTGTCAAATGCAATTCATTATTAGACATCTATAATATTTACAAGATGAGCATCCACAACTGTTATGTGATGCGAATACAATAATTTACTAATAATATGATACTAAATTCAGCAAAACATTAGATATCCTATTAGAAATAAGTCATTTTATCATTTGAGTTTAATCAAAAAATTTGCATATTTTGATATGATTCAACAAAAGTTTAGGTATAAACTCTCATACATCAACTATGGGTAATTTTAGCATAATATGCAATCATAGAATAACATAGATGTAAAACTAAAACAAATAACTTTAGATATGTATGAATATAATGTTTAGTAAAGTAAATGATGAAGAGATAATAATACAAACTTCATTTACACTTTTCATTTCATAAAATATCTTGTTATCAAATTAATCATATAAATATGTTAACATAAATAATCATATGATAATATATTCAAATAAAAGTATCAAAGCATATCAACATTAAATTGTCTCAATAATCGAAAGAAAACATTAAAACACAAAATATCCAACCTTCTTAATCATGATCATTTTACCAAATGTAACAAATAAACATGATCATTTTGTCAAATTAAATATGGTGTTATATATATAATGTATTTCCATTCTAACTCATATATATATATATATATATTCTTTGCTTTATAATCTAAGACAAATATATCTATTACAATATAATTGTAATAAATATTTTTTAAGAGTAAACTAAATATTTTTCTTAACAAAATGTAGATAGGACACTATCAATATAGTTAGTATCTCTAAAGTAACAACAAAATATTTTTATCAAATAAAATGAAAAGCTATGATAATATATGTATTTTTAGGTAGAAAAATGTAAATATTAATTAGGAATTTTATTTATAATATGTACAATAGTATTCAAGGCTTCGACCCATAAAAACTTAGGAACATTTTCAGCTTACAATATTATTTTAGTCATTTCTATGATGGTGCAATTTTTCATTTTAGCAGTACCATTTTGATAAGGAAAATAAAGAGTTTTTAGTTTCCTTTAAATACAAAAATTAATGTAAAAAGAATAATTTCTTTTACTAATATATTCACCACCATTACCAATTTTTAATCTCTTAATAAAAAAATCACATGAATTTTTAACACTAGCTTTAAATTTATTAGATTTAGAAAAAACATCAAGTTTTTTTAATGAATTATGACCACATCATTATAGTGTAATCATCAATAAAATTAATAATGTACAATAAACCATAAAGAGATACAATTTTAAGAGGTCTTACAACATCACTATGAACCAATTCTAAAGGATGTGAGAAACTCACATCATGATTCTTGGGAAAGGGGTTAGTATGGTGTTTACCATGTAAACAACCCTCACAAATCTTATAATGAGAGGACATAAAAGGAATTTCAAAAAAAAAAAATTCTTAGACATATCATGTAAATTTATATATTTAACATCTTAATATTTCATGTCATAATTGAGATTCATTCTTGTTATGTGATAAAATAAAACATATAGAAGAAGGAGAAAATATATATAAACTATTATTTTGGACACCTTCAATACTGAAAGAACTAGATTGATTTATAATGGAGTAGTTATATTTGAGCAATGTTACAATGAAATTATAATTTGTGAGTTAAGAACAAGATATTAAATTATTTTAAAGCTTAGGTATATAGAAAATATCATTTATAGTAATATTTCAAAAAAAAAAAATTCTCTATTTAGTTATTTATAAAAATGAATTACTCATAAGTAAATTATTTCATATATATCTCTACAATCACACATAATAGTAGATAAGCAAGTTATATGATGCGATTCATCACTATCTAAAATCCATTTATTTTTATTTCAAGTAAATAAAGTAACATATAAAGTAATAACATTATGATCTTTGATTGTTAGTCTCATTAGGGTTTTGATTCTTCTACTTGTTTTTTTTAGATTTATTCTTTTTGTTATTTTTAAAAGATTGATTTTTCATTGTATCCTTATTTTTATAAAAAAATTCTCTTCTATAACCAAATTTATCACATAGATTATAATTTATATTAAACTTAGGTTATGATTCTTATTACCACATTTTTTATTCTCATTTTTGCCTTTAACAAAATTAGGGTTAAATTTATAGGTTTTATTTTTATCAAAAATATTTAAGGTGATAAAATTTTGAGTGACATTCTCTTTAGATAAAAATTTATCATAACTTTATCTTATTGAATTAGGAGAGTAGACAAAGTGGTAACATCAAAAATATCTTCCTCAGTTTGATACTTAGAATTCAAAATTGAAATAATTTTTTTAAAATACTCATGAATATTTAATTAAATGATAAAATGAATAAATTTATCTTGAATTAAATTAAAAATATATCTATCTAATTAAAATATAATATTTTTAATTTTAACAAGAAAATTTACAACTTTGTCATCACCTTTCATATATGTAATTAGTAATTCAAGGATTAACTTAATAATCTTTAAGAGATGAGTTCTATCGTGAATGGATTCATTGAGTTTCCAAGTATTTATAGGATACTTAACATTACTAATATAGAAAATTAATTCATCCTTAACACTCTATAAGATAATGGACATAGTTTCTTGTGATTTCTATTAAAATGCATTGTTAAGTTCAAGGGCCACATGTCATCTAGAAGGGACTTTTTCAATCTCAATGATAATATTTCATAAATTTTGGGATATAAATTTAGATTTGACATGAATTTTATATATATTATAATTATTCTCATTAAATATTTTTGATTTATCTAAAACAAATTTAGGTGAAGCCATAGCTTCCCTTTAAGACTGATAGTAAATAAATACTTTAAAATAAACCTTTTTAATGTTAATTTAAGTTTATTTGATATTCAAAAATAAGTTTTAAGTACAAACACATAATAATTTTTCAATTTAATGCTAGACCAATCAATTTTCTTTTGAAATATTATGATAAAATAGGGTGTCACAAGTGTCACAAAAATACACTAATATAAGTATAATTTTTAAGAAAATAACCTTTCAAATGAATTTTTATATTATTTTTAAAAAATAAATAAACTAAAAGTGCAAATTAAATGAAAGATCTAATTAGATGCAAAATAATTCAAAAAATTTAAATGAAATTGTAATCATCTAGGTGTCGAAAGAGTCACAGTTAGAATGACCACCTAGACACTATTATTAAAAAAATTAATAATAAGAGGTTTCAAAAAATAAAATGAACCATGTATGTGTGTTTATAAGGTTTAAAAACTTAGGGATCAATAGATTACACAACTATGTTTGACAAAATATTCACTAGGTCAAAATTCAAAACAAGTTTCACAGGGCAACTAAAGTTTTAAAAGCATGAAAAATTGCCATACAACTAAAAAATAAAATAAAATTTAAATTATATTTAAATATTTGATTTGACCAAGTCTAAAAATATTAAATTTAAGGGATTTTAAACTTTGGAGCTCCTTAGTTGTAAATTTTAACAAAATTATAACAACCAATTCATCTATGAGATTATTCAAAAGATTATATGCATACTTTTATATTTATATTTTTTATTTATTTTTTAATAATAAAAATATATATATTTTATATGCATGTAAAAATTAGTAAATAAAAATTACCATGTTTTTTGAAATTATTTTTATTTTGAAAATGATAACTCATCAAGAGGGTCCCACCCCAACCTTCTTGAAATAAAGGTAATTAATAATTCATGTCTTTAATAAATAATTTGTAAAACTAGTACTAAAATTTTATTTTCAAGTTGTAGGCAAGATGGAGATTAATGGTGCTTATGTGCATCTTTAGCAGCTCATATTTCCTTCCACAGGCCTCTGCTTACCATAAAATTTGTCTAAGACTTCTAATTTTTCAAGTTAAAGCTATTTAAACCTTCAAAATATAATCTTTAGATTAGAATTAGATTTTATAAATATGATTGGCTGTACTTGGCACCCATGGGAGAGAACAAAATAATATCTTGAAAGAATGATCCATAGGCTCTTACAGAGGCTTAGACAGACAATAAAATATGAAGATTTAACATTTTAAGTAATCAAACATGTTGTAGAGATTAAAATATGAAGTTTTGACTAATTTTTAGCCAAAAAAAACCATACAAAGGTTACATAATGGTTAGTTTGGGGAGGAAAAAGTATAATGAGCCAAACATGTCCTTATCAGGGTCTATAGAGACTTTAGATTGCTAAATCTACTTAATTTCTCCCTTCCAGATCATAGAGTCTCAAATAAATATGCAAGAAATATTTTATTTTAAATTTTCTACCTCTCATAGGTTATACCAAGTTAGTGAAGGTGGAAAAAATATATTAAGTGGGAAAACCTCCAATGAAGCTAAAAAATCCACATTAACTATTAAATATTGAAATAATTCCCTTAGTACATGAAATCGTCTCAATCTCAATTCTTCCCAGAATGACCATCAAAAAAACCTTTGTTGACCCAAGATATTGGTAAATCATCAATATATTTGAATAATAGAGATAAAACATATTTCATAATAAAACTTTAATGGAGATGACCATTTTACCCAGTGGGTTTAATCATCCTGAGAACGTTTAAAACATTGATAATAAATTACAGAATAATATTTTATTTTAACTGATGGTAATAAATAATTTATGTTTTATTATATATTTACATGAGATTTATAACATGTGTTAATAAATAATAAATAAAATATTAATTAATTACGTAAAATGCACTAAAGATATTTTTAATTACATCGTGTAGACATTAAATGTTCTAACATGTATCAACAAAGAGTATTGTGTTGTGAACTATGAAATAATTTCATTTGAAGTGCAAAACTATGATGAAAATATTTTGCTAAATTAATGCTATAGTTGTATATATTTTCTATCTCTTTTACTTTCTAGTTACATGTGTGTGTAATGTCATATTAGATAGATGAATATTTTTTAGTTTGTATGACTATTTCATGTATTAGTGATTGCACTAAACATAGTTCGGGTTGATTTCTTGATGATCACATTACTATTCTCTTCACCTTCAAGAATGGAAGGGCCACTCTTAGTGGGGAGGCATGCAGGGTATCATTGGTATATGGTTGTAGATAAAGCATCTAGATGGTGCTCTCCCTCTCTACAACTAGATCAAAAATTTTATGAGATATACTCATAGCTATTATGAATATTTGAAGAGATGTTATATGAAAATTTTATTGTATCATTTGTATTATTTTATTTTTATATTATTATTTTTATTATCCTATACAACAGTGACTATAGGAAATTTAAAAAACTATTATTATTATATCTTCTAGTAGTGGTTGTACAGTGGATGTATATTTGAATATGGTTATTTTGATATTCATTAATGACAATTTTTTTTAATAATTATGAGGTGTAATTTGCTTCATATTTTTACTATTTCCATACCATTGTAATCCTATATGGGAGAAAAAAATTAAAAAATTATGATATGATTGAATCAGTGGATAAATTTATAATTTTTTATTGTAATTAGTATAATTTCAGCTATCAAGGACAAATATATAATGATATGTAAAATATAAATATATTTTCTTATGGTAACTCAATGGTTAATGTAAATAATTAATAATGTTCAGAGAAAAAATACTTTACAATTTTAATAAAATAACCTATTAAGGTTGTAACATGTTGTGTGTAAGGTGGTGGTAAAGAAAGTTAAGGCTTTTAAGGATAGTGAAAATTGTATGGTTTTTAGTGCGTGTTATTTTTTTACCATTCAACTAATAAAGGAGTTGTTTTAGGGCTTTCATACCTAGGTTCAATAATTGTTTTATCTATGCTACTAATATAACCCATTAGAGATGAGTTATTATTCTTAGGAGAGTTTTACTTGTTTTAGGAGAGGCTGAATCGACAAAGAAAAAGACTATCTTTTGTAGATATGAAATCAAAACCTAACAAAAAGAGATTGTGGGAGGTATGTTAGTTTGGATAGGACCCAATTTGTCTCTTCATGTTATTTTATACCCTCTTCCTTTATCCATTTTTTGAATTATTTCTTGTAAGGTTTTTTATCTTAGTTTTTTGAATCTTTTATCAATTTTTTAAGTTGGGAATTTTTAATCTATTTCATCTTTGTTTACTTGAGTGCTAAGGTGGGTTTGATTTTTTGGTTGAGCATGTGCAGGTTATTTTATAGGAAGCCTCTTAAATTATATCGATTAGGTTATAATGTTAAATAGAAGTGGAAGCCTCTTAAAAAATGAGAAGGTTTATTTATTGAAATACCCTTATTTTATAATCTAATTGATCAATCCATAATGCCATATGAAAATAGATATGGATCCAAATATTTTGAATCTATTCCCATTTTCTTTTGAATAAAAACATAAATAAGCCATTGCATTTGTAATAGTAGTGATCATTATTTTTTATTTGATAAATAGAGGAAAGGTAAAACTATCGATAAGACCATAAACATGGCCTATTATTAGTATTAATTTAGAATAAGGTTTGAATAACCGTAATTTAATGCATATTCCTTCTAAATGCTTTGGCAGTCTGAAGTATTTCAAATTTAACACCACTTCAACTATTATAGCTTTTAAGTTATGGAGGCTAAAAATTACATACAAAAGAGAATAAGTTCCATTGAAAGAGATATAATTTTTTATTTTGGTAAAAAGTAGTTTTGTGAAGAGAAATAGTGTAAATCAATTATTTTACCCCAGTCAAAATCCATAACCATTGAATCCTTATCACATTTAACGCATGAAACATTAAATAATAATAATCAAATATTTATTGTAAATGGGTCCACAACTTTCATGGTGGTGACAAATTTGATTGGCTATTTTATATTATCAAGGGTGGATGATGACATCATTCAAAAGATGATTTTATTGTAGTAGGGATCCATGTCCTATGTGAGGCTAGAATCATTGCTAAATTTATGATGACATGGGTGATAAGAAACTAATGTCTTGCAATCTATCTTTTATATTTTTTTTGTCCATGTTGTTAATATAATAACCCATGTGTTGATTATAGTAGGCTCAATAACATATATAAACACCATAATTGAAGCCCTAAAAGAAAGGGAAATGTAGTATAAAAGATTCAAGTGGTGAAATATTTTAAAGTGTGTTGGGAGAGGATGATTATGGACAATGATAGGGTATTTCAAGGAATGGACATAAATAATCCTATACATATACACATTCAATATTTAATGACATGTGACATCTATAAATATAATTTATGGCTTCGGTTGAACTATTTTATTTACCCAATACATGATTAATATTATAAATATTAATATATTTTATTATATAAAAAATATTATATTCAATTGATCATGTGAAGGTAATTAAAAGTTACAAACATTGATTTTTTCTTTTAAATTTGTATTATAATGAAGAGAGTGGAATTGGGAGAAAGAAGGCTATTGTGAGCATAGTGGGTGGAAAAATTTTAATAAGAGGAGAATAAGTTATAGAGGGTAAAGAAAAAGGAATGAAAGTAGGAAAACATTATGGATTGTTAACTTAATGTAGGTTTTATGAGCTCTTGTTAGATATTATGATGAAAGTGAGATTGTTATAGAATAAATAGAAGATGGAGTTAAAAAATGGATTTAAACCAAATGGTGGATAAATGTAGTTATGATAAATCTAAAATAGTTGGAGTCAGATGACTCACCATGGTATATAAATTAGGTGGAGAGTAAGGCCAATGAGTTGACAAAGGCAAGAGAGTTTAAGTCTTAGGTAGTGTACATGACATCCATTATTTCATTTTATCCTATAGATCAAGTTGATGTATTTAAGGTAAATTTTAGGGAGAATGATGTTAGGCTTGATGAGTTTTTTGTAGAGTCATGTTTTAGAATGAGTAGAGTAGTTTATCCATTATCAACACACATATATAGACTACTTCCATATCCCATGCCTATTGTTGTTTTGGATTATTTCAGTCCATAAATTATGCTTTTTAATCTTTGGAAGTGTTGATGAGGTTTTGACTCATGTCATGTTAAATAATTCCTCATCCTTAATGGACAATATCTATTTTAAGTAAAAATATGACTAAGGATTTATTAAATTTTTGAATAAATGGAATAGATGATTTATATTTTACAATGGTTTTTTTCGACTGCTACATTTTCATTTATGAATAAATTATGGGAATACCATTGTATTATCCATCCAAAAATATATAAAAAATAAACTATAGTCATACATTTTCATATATATATATATATATATATATATATATATATATATATATATATATATGTATGTATGTATATATGTATATATGAAACTGTATGACTATAGTTTATTTTTTATATATTTTTGGATGGAAAATACAATGGTATTCACATAATTTATTGATTAGTGATATTTTTAGTTATATTGGTATAATGGATTAAATACTTTTAAAAATTTGTTTAAGATTGATTTAAGATAGTTTCACCCTCATTAATCAGATAAAGGGAGAGCATCATAGGGGAGAAGATGATAGATGATGGTATCTATGACAATGAATCATAAAACACTATGAACTAAAACACACTCCCACATCAATTTCTTAAGAAATGTTTGAGTCCTATAGGATTTAGTTGTAATTACATTGATTGTTCATTGCTTGTCTTTCTTGTACTATTTTTTCTCTAGATATCATGTATATGAGTGTTATGATGTATTAATCATATTATGTTTTACATACGAAAAATAAATTTATGCTCTTAAATTTTTTATTTTCATGTTGAGTGAATTTCAAATTGAACACATAATATTATTTGGTTTCATAATTGTATGCATTTGATCTTGCCGAATATAACTATGTTACTTATTTTCACTCAAAAAATTGCATGCTTTATTTCCTAGTCAGTTATATTATGAATAAATTAGGTTTTTTAGTGAGAAAAAATATTTAATTAATTCATTATTTGCATAAATTTCATTTTAGTGGTTTAGGGTATTGAAACATTAAATCTTCATAGGGGTGTATAACATAGGGGAAGTTTTTAGGGCATTTTGGGTGCCATTATACAAAAAACATTAATTTCATTGTGATTAATGTTTTAGCCATGAATTAGTGGTAATTATAAAATACTTGTCTTATTTAAACAAATACTAATCATAGTATTAATATTTGATAAGGATTAGTGGAAAAATGTTGAAGCTGGAAATCATTAGTTATTTGCACTTTCATAATTTTTGGGAGGTCAAGTTTGGGTGAAATCCTACATGGAATATGGAACCTTTTTATTGGAGATCTTGATTTGAACTCATAAAAATTATTTCATGCCATTATGGGTCTTGAAAATACTATGAGAGAGTGTTAAAATTTGTGGAAGGAATGTAGGCATGGAGGTCGAGTCATGAGGAAGGGAATATAAAAATGAGAAAAGGAGAAAAGGAGGAGAAAATTACATGGTGAAGATAAGGTACACCATTGGAAAATACAAGAGGAAATAGTGACTAAAAGGGATAACAGCATAAAAAATAAATAATAATAGGTATTCTCTATATTTACAAGAAAGTAACTAAGTACTTATAAATTGGGTTTGAATATTGAGAATTTTCTTATTTGGGAAGGAATGTTGGATCTTTTATTTCCATGATTATATTTGGAATAAAACATAGAAAACCATAGTTTTTTTCCAACCAACCTATTAATATGTAAAATATAAGATGGGATTTTATCTTAAACTTTTAAACTACTTAGAGGTCTAAATTTATGCATCTCATAGTATGTATGGAGTTATTATTTTTGGTAATAAATGAAACAAGATATAAAATAAATAGGTATCCTCATTGATGATGGTAGTAAGTTCTGTAGAATATTTAATTAGTTCATACATTGGTTGATTTAACCCTATTAACATGGGGGTGAGATTTAAATCTCATGTATAAGTTTATAATGGAAACCCTATAATACAAAATGTGACCATATAGCTTGAAAATGAACACTTTGGATTGGGATTAGTATTTTGGAAAGTATGTTATAGAAAATGAATTATATATTTATATCTATAAGTGGTTATTATAACCATATATATATATATATATATATATATATATATATATATATATATATATATATATATATATATATGAAGGGAGCTCTTATAGTTAGATATAACCTATAGTAATACGTTGGTTTGAAGTTTGTAAATGTCTTGAACTATTAGCATCTTAATTTTTTAAAATATGGAAGTGGAGACATAGAAAAGACTCTAATCACCTTAAAACCACTCATATTAAATTATTTAAATCTTAGTAAATTATAAAAGAGGTACTTGGATCTTATTAAAATTAAATTATTAATTATTGGACAAAATCTAGATTTACATAAAATCATAATTTTAGTAGTTACATTTACAAGTTACTATATGATTTAAAATATGGATGGTACAATATAAAATTAATAAGATATAGCATTTATTAGTAGTTTTGAGTATTATAAACTAGAAAGGATACCACTTCGGATGTGGAAATGGTGATCAAGACAAGATTTTAATGATATCAAAGCCAAAAATTAGTAAGGGTTAGATTAATCAGATTTGAAATTGATTACCTTAATTGTATAAAAATGAATTGTAAAATCAATAAATATATTATTACATTGTTATATTCAATAAGAATTATGAATAATTAAATAATATAATTTTACCCTTAGGTATATTGTGTTGATTATAGAACTTTTTGGTATTACATGACCATAATATATAGGTGTTTGAGGAATATAAGGTTTGTGGCAGCTTATTTGTAATAATTTTACATTAATTCACATGAAATAGTAATGAAACATTAATATATTTTTCCACATGGTTTTAAAGTGATGAAGATAATTGTCAACTATTCCACCTTTATATATATATATATATATATATATATATATATATATATATATATATATATATATATATATATATATATATATATATATATATATATATATATATATATATATATATATATATATATATATATATATATATATATATCTCTGTGTGTGTGTGTGTGTGTGTGTGTGTGTGTGTGTTTGGGTTATTTAAATTATGTAGGATTGGTTTAGGTACTCCAAGTTATGTAGTGAAATATTTCTTATGTTATTTGTGTTCCCTTGATGTTTCATATCTAGTGAACTTTAAAAAATGGTTAATTCTTTGAGTTCATTAGTCTATAATTTCGTATGTGAATTTTTTGTTGGCATTTGTATCTCTTGTGTTAACATGATTATGATTTTGGAAAATTTACATGAAATATCTATAAATAAGTATGTTATATTTTTTATATTATTTTGGGATGAATTCATATGAATATTTTATTTTGTGTGGATTGTTCATATGTCATCTTTCACACTAGAAGAAGGCCTTCGCATTAATCACTCATCATTAATTAACATGTAAGATAGTATTTTTAAATATAGTGTATTATGTTGTGGACTATAACCTAGCTTCATTTAAAGTCTAAAACTATAATTAAAATCTTTTGAAAAATTAATGTTATAGCTATAAACATTGTTTGTCCACTATACTTTCTAGTTACATGTGCGTATGATGTCATATTATATAGTGGAATATTTCACGGTTTTAATGATTAATGCATGTATTAGTGATTATATCACATATAGTTATGCTTAGGTTTTTGATGACTGCATCAACATTATCTTCCACTTTGTGAAGGGAAGGACCACTCCTAGTGGGAATGTGTGTATGGGAGTATTTTTTTATGGCTATAAGTAAATCACCTAGATGACGCTCTCCCTCTCTACAGATGGATAAGAACCTTTATGATATATACTCATGGATATAATGTGAATTTAAAGATTTATAACATGGAAACTCTATTGTATCATTTGTATTGTCTTACTTTGATAATATTGTTGTTATTAACTTGTAAAACGTTGTTTTTGTTATATTTTGTAGTAATGGTTGTACATTAGATGTATATATGAAATATCTATTTAGAAATTAATTATTGATGAACAATATATATATTTAGGTTCAGTCTGATGTATAATATTACTATTTATGCACCATTGTAATCCCATTTGGGAGGCAAAAAATGAAGGTTTATTATATGCTTGAATCAATGGATAAATTGGTAATTTATTTTAATATAATTAGTATATTTTTATATTTTAAGGACAAATATATAATCATGTGTAAATTTTAAATTTATTGCATTTATGATAATGTAATGGTTAATGTAGATAGTGCACCATTTTTCAGAAAAAACTTATAACTTTTAGTAAAATAACTTGTTAACAATATAACATGTCATGTGAAAGGCATTGACAAAGAAAGTCAAGGTTTGTGGGGATGGTGAAATTAGTGTGGTTTTTAGTGCACATCAACTATTTGACCATTTCAACTAATAAATGATGTGTTTGTGAATGAATTCATTTTATTGGTTTAAAGTATTAAAATAGTAAATATTCGTAGGGGTGTATAACTTAAGGGACATTTTGAGGGTATTTTGGGTGCCATTCTAAAAAGGGATTCAAAAAATTATGGTTAATGTATTATAAATTAATTAGTGTTACATTATAAAATATTTATCTTATTTAAATAAAAATTAATAATTTTATTAGGGTTTGAGAAGTATTTGTGGTAAAATGGTGAAACCAAAAATCACTAGTTAGTTTGAATTTTATAATTTTTGGGAGGTTGGGTTTGGGTGAAACCCTACATGGTGTAGGGATAAATGTTTTGGATAACTTGAGTTCAACTCAAAATAATTATCACATGCTTTTATGGGTTTTGAATTGAATGTTAGTGAGCAATAGTTTCATAGAAGGAATGTAGGCATATAGGTTGAGTCATGAGGAGATCAGTGGGAGATAAAAATAAGAAAAAGAAGAGAAAAGTACACGATGAGGAGGAAAAAGAATTAAAATGGGGAATATATAAGGAAATAGTGTTTAAAAACGAAAAAACTATGTAAAAATAAAGACCAATGAGTATTATTTGTATTTATAGGCAAGTATCTATGTCCATATAACTTAGGTCTGAATATTGGCATTTTTCTTATCTAGGAAGGAATGTTGAATCTTTTATTTTCCTTATTTTATTTCACATAAAACATACTAAAATAGATATGTTTACAAAAAAAATGGTAATATGTAAAATACAAGCTGGGATTTTATCTAAAACCTATATTTTTATAGGGTTGAATGTATGTGTCTATCAACAAAAGATGGTGTTCTTGTTTCTAGTAATAAGTGAAATAAAAGAGAAAATAATTAGGGTTTCTCATTAGGTTATTTTCATGTGAGATTCATTGATATATGTAGGTTCTCTATAATTTTTAATTAATTTATACATTAGCCCAATTACCCCTATGAAATTGGGGGTGACAGTTTGCTCTTACCCACAAGTTCATAATGGTAAGCCTATAATAAAAATGTGACTATACAACTTGAAAATAAACAATGTCGCATGGGATTAATATTTTGGTAGGTATATTATATAAAAGTAAATCTATATTTATCCATATAGGTGGCTATTATAACCACCTACATGCATAAGTATTGATGAATTAAATTCTCATAGTTAAACATAATGTATAACAATACATGGGTTTGAAGTTTGAAAATGTCTCAAACTAATAACATCTTATATTTTTATTAAAGATGGAAGTGGAGACAAAAAATTAATCTAATCACCTTGAAAATACTCGTATTAAATGATTTAAATCAGAGTGAATAATAAACCACTTACTCAAATCTTGTTATAAATAAATTGTTAATTGTTGTAAAAACTATAGATGTACTTAAAATCAAAATTTAAATAGTTTCCTTTGTAATTTACATTAGGATTTTAAATATGGACTATATAATATAAAACTAATAGGTTGTATATTTTGTTTTCAATTTTGAGTGTTATGAATTAGAAGGGATAACACTTAGTATGTGGAAATGGTGATGAAAAGGATATTTAAATGATATCAAAGACATAAATTAGTAAGTTTGAGATTTAATGGAGTTGAAATCACTTATCTTAATTATATAAAAATAACTTATTTAGTAAATATAAAATTATGTGGTTATATTAAATAAGACATATGAATAATTAAACAATAGCATTTTACCCATTGGTATGTTGTGTTGATTATGGAAATTTTGGGTATTATACCCTTATAATATATAGGTGTTTGAGGGATTTTTTTTGTGGTAACTTATTTATAATAACTTTAGATGCATTCAAGATAAATAACAATTAAAAATTAATATGTTTTTCCATCTATTATCAAAGTGACCATGATAACTGAAAAATATTTCACCTTATTATATGGATGTGGGTTATTTGAATTATATAGGATTGGTTTAGTAATCTAGGTACTACACTAAAAATATATTTATGTTATTTTAATGCTTGGTTCCTAGTGAACTTATAAACATGATTATTTTGATAAAAGATTTGAGTTTGTTATTTTATAATTTTATATGTGATGTTATTTTTGGTGATTATATATCTCATATCAACATGATTGTACTTCTAAAAACTTTGCTTGAAATATATCTAAAGAAGTATATTATAGTTATTAGGCTAGTTTGGGATGAATTCCTATGAATATATAGTTTTATGTGTATTTTTCACAAGTCATATTCTTCATTAAGGGATGATGAGTGATGATTGATAAGATGCCTCCACATTAATCACTCATCATTGATTAATGTGTAATATAATATGTTTCAGTAAAGATTATTATGTTGTGGACTATGACCCAGATTCATTTGATGTGTGAAACTATAATGAAAATATTTGGTTGAAATAATATTATAGCTGTAAATTTTTTTTGACAATTTTAATTTCTAGTTACATGTGTGTGTGTGGTATGTCATATTAGATATAATAATATTCCATGGTTTGTATAATTTCTGTATGTATTAGTGATGTACCAAACATAGTATTAGTACTTTCTTGATGATCACATCACCACTATATTCACTTTCATGAAGGGAAACTCCACTCCTAATGGGGAGGTGCGTGGTGTACCATAAGTCTATGGTTAGTGGTAAAACACCTATTTCATACTCTCCTAGTATAAAATTAGATCAAATCCTTTATGAGATATACTCATGGATATTATGAAGCTTTGAAGAGATATTATACATAAACATTATTATATCATTTTTATTATTCCACTTTTTCATTATTTTTACTATTATCCTATACAACAATGGCTATAGGAAAAAGGGTAAAAAACTATTATTGTTATATTCTTTAGTAGTGGTTGTATATTAGATGTATATTTGAACATGGTTATGTCTAAATTAGGTGTAAAATGGCAACTTTTGAATATAAAAAAACTCATTTCCTAACTAATAATATTGAAATGCACATAACCAAGCATAATATAAACTCACTCACTATCCCTTTTTGACATGAACCCATGACATAAAAGCCTCCACTTATACACCAATTAACCCTATTGTGGATCCCTAATTAGGACCCTAAAGGAAAACTAAGATGATACATGTTGTATAACTAGAAATATACAAGGATTCATATGTCATCACTCACACAAGGTATTACCACCCATTGACTCAAATTTCCATGAAAATTATAGATACATATACCAAAACTAATCTTGTTTATATAGGAAATTATGGTTTAGATATAGAATTTAGAAAGATGTTTTCACACATTTTTATTATTGAGTTACTTAAAAAATATGTTTCCCATCATTATACATTTTTTGATGCCTTAGTATTAGGTCACGTAGCCAACATCACACCTCCAAATTAGGCATAAAATAATCACATCGAATTAGAAATATTTCCACCATAGTAGAGCTAGAGGGAAGGTGCTGAATTTAATCACCTTATAATCCTTCTTATAGATGATGAGACATACAAGATGGGGATCCATCCTTATATTTTTAGGTTTGAATTTATAAAAACTATGTGAAGAGAGAAATGGTATATGGTGGGGTGGATATAAAAATGATCATTCCATAATATCAATAATATGAATATCATAAAAGTGTTCATAATTTGTCTTGAAACTTGATATTATAATAGATAATGAAAATGGATAAGTTTTTATGTTTATATCAAATTGCTTGGGTCCATATTTGTTGGTTGAATATTTTAATAATGGAACATTTTGGTTGTGAACCTTAGATGCCAAGGAGTTCAATGAATACATGATATATTTACATCTCAAACATTTTTACATTGAGATATTAAATTTTAGTTTAACCTTTTGCATATTTAAATAAAACTTCCATTATCCATATGTTGATTTACATTTTGATTATTTTATATAATTATTCTTTGGCTATGAGTCTCAATAATAAAGACTTTCAAAATGTAATATATCATCCTATATCATTTTTCATGACACCTTATTGCACTTAGAAAAATAAATAAAAGTTATCATGACATAAAGTCTTGTCTTAGTTATCATAATCCCTTTTCACCTCATTCCTCTATACTTTCTTGAAAACATAGGAATTCTAGCCTACAACCTAGTATATAAACTTGCCATGATATAATTCCCTTTCATGGTTATTTTCAAGAAAAAACACTATAATTCTTAAATTATGTAACCTTATCTACATATATTTGTCCTTGATGATGAGCCACTGCATCTTACTAGTTACATGAGTCAAGATTTGGGGGTAATAAAGACACTAATATAAACTCAAGCTTATGTAAATAAAATAAATATCACACCTCTCACCCTTACCTAATACTTAGTGTTTATCCCTTGTATCCTATTAGTTGTGTGGGGTTAGCATTTTTGGGAGATGTCGTTACTCACCTAAATCTAGCCTTTGGTGATGAGCCCATGCATATTACTAGTTACATGAGGATAAGTGCAAGGGGTTAAAAAATATAAGTAAAATAAAACCTAATTTAGAATGTATCTTAAAATCAATAAAATTCCACAAAAATATTTTTTATATGTATATTTCAAAAGAATAATATCATTAATCTTCCCAATTCTTGGATGTTTGACCATCTCTTGATCTAAGTCTAGACAAAAACAACCAACAAAAATAGTATTCTATAGGCTTAGCAAGAAGTACACTTTACCCTTACACTATCTTCAAGACCCTATAAAAACCTTCTAGTTTCAATCCTGCTCCATGTCCCAATTTTAGTGCTACCTTCCCTTCAACATCTTCTTCTACATCATAACAACCTCAGTGAATGAAGACACATTCCTTTGGGATGTGAGTTCCTTGTCTTTATGCCATAAATATTAGGATTTTATATAACTTAACTAAACCATCTATAATGACATAGCTATGTTATGCTAATTTTATTCCCATAGCATGAATGACCTCAATGTCTTGTTGCTACTTATGCAGAGTGAAGGATCCTATTGCATTTGAGATAAATTTTACCATATCAATGGCATCTATAGTTTTGAAAATGTTCCTTCACCTTAGAAATTGATTAGGGTCAAGGATGAAAAAATAAAATATCTCAGTTACATTCTAGCCTTTCACCTCCTCCTTTACTACAACTACTTTTCACATCTTATTTAGCCAAATCATTAAGAAGGATTTCTTAATTTTATTATTAAAATTTTTAGTTATGTGAGAAAATGCTACCTCCCTTGTCACCCTTTTTGATGTATCCTTCTTGACATAAATATTCCTACCCTCATAATCATCCTCTTGTCATAGTATTTACCTCTATACGTACTTTATGGTCACTCTTATCAATAATTTGAGGCTCTTATAAACACCACACCATATAACGAGTGTACAACATGATCTTATGATGTCCTCTACCACTTTGAGATTATATCTCCCAACTCTTAACATACTGTAATCAATATTCCTCCTGATTATGTCCTCCTTGCCTTCATATATTCTAATGAATGCTTCAAAATTCCCATCATCTCTGTAAAATATTAAACTGAATACTTTTCTTGATAATAATCATTTTAATCCACTTTTTCATACCCTGATGAAGACCAAAGTAGAAAGGCAACTACCTACTCTTCTATCATGGAAATGACCCCTCAATTGCCCTTATGAAGTTACCTAATATCTATTTAGCTACAATTGACACCTCTTTCCCCACTTTAATCTTGATCTTATATTTTTTTTTAAAGGTAAAGGTCTAAATTTTGAAAGGGTCCCACCCCTTATATAAAGGAAAGAGATAAAACAATAATAACATAACAAATATCCTATTCCAATAGAGACAAAATAGGGTGTAAAAACATGAAAAGATGCAAACCCAGATAGGAACCAAAATGATTACACAAAATCCCTGAGCCTCCCTAGAAATATTATTTTTATGCTCTAAGGGACATATTAAGTGGCTCCAATTCCATCCTTAATTTTGTTTTTTTCTTATTTCTCACAACTATCCATTCCCCCCTTCCCCAGGATCTTGGAAGATAGGAATGGTGAATTCAAGAGTCTCAGTAGGTTTGAAAAGCCTTCATCTTGTAGAGTGGATAAATGATTTATATTATGTGGTATTCTAGCAATCAAACCCTCGTATGAAACAAAACTAGCCTTTGGAAGGGTTCCTACTTCCTTAGTCAATTCTAAAACTAAAACTAATTCAGGTGTTTCTAACATTTCACTAACATTATCTAAGTTTCATTTGTCTTGTTGTGTTTATTATAGATAGATGATACTTTTTTGATATTAAAAAGTGAACCTCATTCAAAAAAAAAAATTCCATTCCTTATACCTTATTTTATCCTTATCCTTGAGATGTATTGCTTCATTAAAAACCTAATCTACTTCTATTACCACATATTTTATATGATTGAATTTTATAGATCCATAATTATTTATACATGTCCAAATATATTATAATACTTTCCTTAATATCCACCCATTTATTTACACTAAAATGAGAGAATTGATCACTATTTGAGAGTCTCTTTCAACACTGACATCCTTCCATCCACACTTTTCTGCTAATTTCAATTTTAATTAAATAATTGTTTCTTTTATCATGTTTAATTAAATTTCTATTTCTTATGAAAAAATTAGTAATGGTTTTCCTTCATTGTTTCTTGGCACTTCACCTACTCCTGCTATATTAGGGTTACCTTTCAAGGCTAAAAAAATTTAGTTTTATGTTACCCCTTTTGGGTAGCCTCTAGAACTAAGCCTTATCCCTTATCATTCCTTTTATCCTCTCACTCCCATTTTTAGGATTATTATATATTAATATTTTAATATATATTACACTATATTATCACACACACACACACAGAGTGTATTATAATAAATATTAATTAATTTAACAAATCTAAATAATTAAAAATTTATTACACAAGTTTAAACTAAGCCAGACAAATAACTCAAAAGGTTTATTTAATGAAATAAACCTCTTTTATAATTTGATTGACTGATACAAAATGCCATATGAAAATAGATATATATATATATGAATATTTTTTTAGTATTTTCACATTATAATTCTCACTAAAACTTAAAAAAACATTATATTTTTAATAGTAGTGCTTATTTATCTTTATTTGATGAATAAAGGAAAGGTAAAACTATCAACAAGATAACAAGCGTTGCCTATTTTAGGTAGTTTATTGGACCTAGTTTTCCATCCACATTATGATATTCATACTTCATACAAAATCTATAGAAGTATAAGGTTTTTCAAAGTTTTAGTATATCCATACTCCATCTAAACTCTATGGTGGTATGATTTATTTCAATTTTGGCACCAACTCAACTATTATAGTTTGTGAGTTGTGAAGGCTGCAACTACCATATCAAAGAGATCATGTTACACTAAAATGGATTTATGTTTTTATTTTGGTAAAACAAGGTTTTATAAATAGAAATATTTTAAATAAATAAATTTACCTCACTCTAAACCCATGATCATTGAATATGTATCACCTTTTGTGCATGAAACATTAAGTAGAAAGAATTAGACATTTATTACAAAGGGATCCAAAGATTTCATGGTGGCGACCTATTTTATTATCCATTTTATATTATCAAGGCTAGAGGAGGATATAATGAGAGATGATTTTGTTTCAATAGGGATTCACATCTGATGTGAGGCTGAAATTAGTTCTCAAATGTTGTTGACATGGAAGACAGGACATTGAGATTCTAGAATCTATATTTTAGCTTTTGTTCATTTATATTATAAATATAATTACCCATAGAGTAATTAAATTAAGTTTTAGAATATATAAAACCACCATAATTGAATCCCTAAAATAAGTTTAAAGACCATAAAAAAATTGCAAGAAGGGAAATATTTAATAATGTAGTAGGAGATGCTGATGAGAAATGATAGGGTATTTCAGGGAATGGACTTAAATCCCATACATCTAAACTTGAAAATTATAGTGACATGTGACATATATAAATATAATATATGCATTATACTATAATATTTTAATTATCTAATACATGATTAATATTAATATATCACAAATATTAGATTCAATTAATGAAGTAAGGATAATTAAAATTTACAAACATTGTTTTTTTCATATAATGGATTGAATGGAGTTGGGATAAAGATTAATAGTGTGAGTTAATAAGGTGGAGTGATCACCACAAGAGGATAAGAAATGATTGAGGACACAGAAATGGGAATGAAAGCATGGAAAGTTTGTATTATGTTTGTTATTCAAACTACTACATTTTATGTAATGAATATTTATTCTTATTATATCTATTTATCATAAAATATATGATGATGGTTTATTTTTATATGTTTTTTCATGGATAATAATAAGTTATTAACATCATTTATTTTTTATTTTTGTTAACCGAGGTATCCCACTACTCTCAGACAACATTATCACTATTGTGGATCCAGTGACCTAGTGCACACTTAGATACATAGTTTGTAGGTTGAGTCCAATAGACCAATCCTTGGTGACATGCTAGTACCCCACCCAACATGCCATGATTCAATCATGATCAAGCCCATGACCTAGTGGTCATCATTGTAAAGTCATACTATTTAGGTGATACCATAGGGGTGCATTCACATCATTTACTGATTAGTGTTGTTTTCATTTATATCAATATAATGGACCAAATACATTTTTTATTTTTCTAAGATTGATGTAGGATGTTTTTACCCTCACTAATAAGATTAAGGGAGAAATCATTAGGGAGAGGGTGGAATATCATGTAATTTATGAAGAATAAGAATATAAATAAGAACTAACACACACTTTCACATTAGTTTCTTGATCAATTTTTGAGTATTATATGATTTAGTTATATTTACATTTATTGTTCATTGTTTTGTTTATTCTATTGTATGTTTTTATCTAGATAGTCTATATATTATTTTTATGATGTCTTGATTTGTTATGTTTTACACACAAATAATAAATTTGTGTTATTAAACATTTAATTTTCATGCTAAGTGTATTTGAATTTGAATACATAATAATCTTTGGTTTAAGAAATATCTACATTTGATCTTACTTGAGAGGAGTATGTTGTATTTGTCAACTACTCATTCTTTTAGAATTTCATGTTGTACTACCTACTCAATCATACTATGAATAAAGTAAATTTTTTATAAACATGGTTATTTAATTAATGCATTTTATAAATTAACTTCATTTTAGTGGTTTAAAATCTTAAAAACATTAAATATCCATAGGGTTGTATAACCTATGGGACACATTGATGGAATTTTGGGTACCATTATAAAAAGGGATTGAAATCATTATGATTAATGTATTACCCATGAAATAGTGGTACATTATAAAATGTTTATCTTTTGTAAATAAAAATTATTCATGGTATTAGGGCTTGAGAAGGATTCATGGAAAAATGGAAAAGTTGGAAATCATTTATTATTTTGAATTTGGAGGTTTTTGGGAGGTTAGTTTTGGGTGAAACCCTCCATGGCATAGGGAAATAATTTTTTGGAGAGGTTGAGTTAAACTCAAAATATTTATTTCATGTCATTATGAGTTTTGAATTAACTAAGAGTGATCAAAAACCATTTGGAAGGAATGTAGGCATGAAGGTTGAGTCACAAGAAGATTAGGGGGAGATAAAAATGGGAAAGGAAGAGAAAAACACATGATGAGGAGGAGAAGGAATGAAAATGGTAAATAAAGTAAGAAATAGTGTCTTAAAAGGACAAAATCATGAAACATAAATACCATCAAGTATTATTTGTATTCATATGAAAGTATCTAAGTCCACATATATTAGTTTTGAATATTGGGTTTGTTCTTGTTTAGGAAGGTTTTTTGAATCTTTTACTTTCCTTATTGTGTTTGGCATAAAAAATAGAATACCATTATGTTTCCATTGAACTTGGTAACATGGAATATATAAGCTGGCATTTTCTCTTAAACCTTTATATTATTTAGAGGGTTGAATATATGTGTCTATCAACAAATATGGGGTTCTTATTTTTGGTAATAAGTGAACTAAAAGAAAAAATAAATACGGTTGCTCATAAGATTTTTTACATGTGAAATTTAATGATAAATGTTAGTTATTTGGAATGTTTAATTAATTCATACATTGTCCCATTTACCCGTATGAAATTGGGGGTGGCAGTTCGCTCTTACCTATAAGTTCATAATGGTAAAACTGTAATTAAAAAAGTGATTATATATCTCAAAAATAAACAATGTGTCCAGGAATTAGTATTTTGGTAGGTATGTTATACAAAATTGAAATCTATATTTATAATTATAGGTGGTTATTATATCCACCTATGTGCCTATGTATTGATTAATGAAAATCTGATAGTTGAACATAAACTATAGAAATATGTGGGTTTGAAGTTTGTAAATATCTCAAACTAGTAACATCTTTTTTTCTTGAAATATAAATGTGAGTACAAAAAATTAATCTCATGACATTGAAAAGCCTCATATTAAATGATTTAAAGATGAGTGAATAATAAATTACTTACTCAGATCTTGTTAGAATGAAATTGTTAATTATTGTAAAAATTCCAGATGGACACAAAATCAAAATTTAAATAGTTTCCTTTGTAATTTACATTAGGATTTTGAAGACGGATTTTATAATATTGAACTAATAGGTTATACCTTTTGTTTTTAGTTTTGGATGTTATGATTGAGAAGGGATAACACATACTACATGGAGATGGTGATGAAGAGGAGATTTAAATGATATCAAAGCCAAAAATTATTAAGGGTTAGATTTATAAGATTTAAACTTAACTATTATAGTTATATAAAAATGAATTGAAATGTCAGTAAATATGATAATACCTAGTTATATTCAATAAGACTTATGAATAATTAAATAGTAACATTTTACACTTTGGCATGTTGTGTTGATTATGGAATTTTTTGGTATTATGCCCCTATAATATATAGTTGTTTGAGGGATATATGTTCTATGGTGATGTATTTGTAAGGAATTTAGATAAATTTAGAAGAAATAGTAATGAGAAATAAATATGTTTTTCCATCTAGTATCAAAGTGCCCATGATAATTGGTAAATATTTCACCTTAATACATGCATGTGGCTTATTTGAATTATGTAGGACTTGTTTAGTACTCTAAGTAATACACTGAAAAGTTTCTTATGATATTTGTGTTTTTTTGATGTTTGGTGGCTAGTGAACTCGTACACATCATCATTTTAATAAATGATTTGAGTTTATTAGTCTATAATTTTGTATGTGAAGTTGTTTTGGGTGATTATATATATCATATTAACATGATTATGCTTCTAAAAAAATTTCTTTAAATATATATAATGAAGTATGCTATAGTTATTAGACTTTT
>JARHVA010010293.1:102500-112500 GCA_037957365.1 Torreya grandis | reverse complement strand
AACAAGTTTCACAGGGCAACTAAAGTTTTAAAAGCATGAAAAATTGCCATACAACTAAAAAATAGAATTAAATTTAAATTATATTTAAATATTTGATTTGACCAAGTCTAAAAATATTAAATTTAAGGGATTTTCAACTTTGGAGCTCCTTAGTTGTAAATTTTAACAAAATTATAACAACCAATTCATCTATGAGAATATTCAAAAGATTATATGCATACTTTTATATTTATATTTTTTATTTATTTTTTAATAATAAAAATATATATATATTATATGCATGTAAAAATTAGTAAATAAAAATTACCATGTTTTTTGAAATTATTTTTATTTTGAAAATGATAACTCATCAAGAGGGTCCCACCCCAACCTTCTTGAAATAAAGGTAATTAATAATTCATGTATTAAATAAATAATTTTTAAAAATAGTACTAAAATTTTGTTTTCAAGTTGTAGGCAATATGGAGATTAATGGTGCTTATGTGCATCTTTAGCAGCTCATATTTCCTTCCACAAGCCTCTGTTTACCATAAAATCTGTATAAGACTTCTAATTTTTCAAGGTAAAGCTATTTAAACCTTCAAAATATAATCTTTAGATTAGAATTTGATTTTATAAATATGATTGGCTGTACTTGGCACCCATGGGAGAGAAAACAAATATATCTTGAAAGAATGATCCATAGGCTCTTACAGAGGCTTAGACAGATAATACAATATGAAGATTTAACATTTTAAGTAATCAAACATGTTGTAGAGATTAAAATATGAAGTTTTGACTAATTTTTAGCCAAAAAAACAATACAAAGGTTACATAATGGTCAGTTTGGGGAGAAAAAAATATAATGAGCCAAACATGTCCTTATCAAGGTCTACAGAGACTTTAGATTGCTAAATCTACTTAATTTCTCCCTTCCAGATCATAGAGTCTCAAATAAATATGCAAGAAATATTTTATTTTAAATTTTCTACCTCTCACAGGTTATACCAGGTCAGTTAAGGTGGAAAAAATATAAGTAATTAAAAAATTATTTGTAACTTAATTGATAATGGCTTGATTGAACAATTACTCTCCCTTGGGCTCGAACACAATGATAAATTTCATATAAACATATGAACATAATATATTTTGATTAAATTAATAAAAAAAATCAAATATGTCAATTATACATAACATATAGATTAAGTGGGAAAACCTCCAATGAAGCTAAAAAATCCACATTAACTATTAAATATTGAAATAATTCCCTTAGTACATGAAATCGTCTCAATCTCAATTCTTCCCAGAATGACCATCAAAAAAACCTTTGTTCACCCAAGATATTGGTAAATCATCAAGATATTTGAATAATAGAGATAAAACATATTTCATAATAAAACTTTAATGGAGATGACCATTTTAACCAATGGGTTTAATCATCCTGAGAACATTTAAAACATTGATAATAAATTACAGAATAATATCTTATTTTTACTGATGGTAATAAATAATTTATGTTTTATTATTTATTTACATGAGATTTATAACATGTGTTAATAAATAATAAATAAAATATTAATTAATTACGTAAAATGCACTAAAGATATTTTTAATTACATCGTGTAGACATTAAATGTTCTAACATGTATCAACAAAGAGTATTGTGTTGTGAACTATGAAATAATTTCATTTGAAGTGTAAGAATATGATGAAAATATTTTGCTAAGTTAATGCTATAGGTGTATATATTTTCCATCTCTTTTACTTTCTATTTACATGTGTGTGTAATGTCATATTCGATAGATGAATATTTTTTAGTTTGTATGACTATTTCATGTATTAGTGATTGCACTAAACATAGTTCGGGTTGATTTCTTGATGATCACATTACTATTCTCTTCACCTTCAAGAATGGAAGGGCCACTCTTAGTGGGGAGGCGTGCAGGGTATCATTGGTATATGGTTGTAGATAAAGCATCTAGATGGTGCTCTCCCTCTCTACAACTAGATCAAAATTTTTATGAGATATACTCATAGCTATTATGAATATTTGAAGAGATGGTATATGAAAATTTTATTGTATCATTTGTATTATTTTATTTTTATATTATTATTTTTATTATCCTATACAACAGTGACTATAGGAAATTTAAAAAACTGTTATTATTATATCTTCTAGTAGTGGTTGTACAATGGATGTATATTTGAATATGGTTATTTTGATATTCATTAATGACAATTTTTTTAAATAATTATGAGGTGTAATTTGCTTCATATTTTTACTATTTCCATACCATTGTAATCCTATATGGGAGGAAAAAAATTAAAAAATTATGATATGATTGAATCAGTGGATAAATTTATATTTTTTTATTGTAATTAGTGTAATTTCAGCTATCAAGGACAAATATATAATGATATGTAAATTATAAATATATTTTCTTATGGTAACTCAATGGTTAATGTATATAATTAATAATGTTTAGAGAAAAAATACTTTACAATTTTAATAAAATAACCTATTAAGGTTGTAACATGTCATCTGTAAGGTGGTGGTAAAGAAAGTTAAGGCTTGTAAGGATAGTGAAAATTGTATGGTTTTTAGTGCGTGTTATTTTTTTACCATTCAACTAATAAAGGAGTTGTTTTAGGGATTTCATACTTAGGTTCAATAATTGTTTTATCTATGCTACTAATATAACCCATTAGAGATGAGTTATTATTCTTAAGAGAGTTTTACTTGTTTTAGGAGAGGCTGAATCGACAAAGAAAAAGACTATATTTTGTAGATATGAAATCAAAACCTAACAAAAAGAGATTGTGGGAGGTATGTTAGTTTGGATAGGACCCAATTTGTCTCTTCATATTATTTTATACCCTCTTTCTTGATCCATTTTTTGAATTATTTCTTGTAAGGTTTTTTATCTTAGTTTTTTGAATCTTTTATCAAATTTTTAAGTTGGGAATTTTTAATCTATTTCATCTTGGTTTGATTTTTTGGTTGAGCATGTGTAGGTTATTTTATATGAAGCCTCTTAAATTATATCGATTAGGTTATAATGTTAAATATAAGTGGAAGCCTCGTAAAAAATGAGAAGGTTTATTTATTGAAATACCCTTATTTTATAATCTAATTGATGAATCCATAATACCATATGAAAATAGATATGGATCCAAATATTTTGAATCTATTCCCATTTTCATTTGCATAAAAACATACATAAGCCATTGCATTTGTAATAGTAGTGATCATTATTTTTTATTTGATAAATAGAGAAAAGATAAAACTATAGATAAGACCATAAGCATGGCCTATTATTATTATTAATTTAGAATAAGTTTTGAATTACCGTAATTTTATGCATATTCCCTCTAAATGCTTTGGTAGTCTGAAGTATTTCAAATTTAAAACCACTTCAACTATTATAGTTTTTAAGTTATGGAGGCTAAAAATTCCATACAAAAGAGACTAAGTTCCATTGAAAGAGATATAATTTTTTATTTTGGTAAAAAGTAGTTTTGTGAAGAGAAATAGTGTAAATCAATTATTTTACCCCACTCAAAATCCAAAACCATTGAATCCTTATCACATTTAATGCATGAAACATTAAATAATAATAATCAAATATTTATTGTAAATGGGTCCACAACTTTCATGGTGGTGACAAATTTGATTGGCTATTTTATATTATCAAGGGTGGATGATGACATCATTCAAAAGATGATTTTATTGTATTAGGGATCCATGTCCTATGTGAGGCTAGAATCATTGCTAAATTTATGATGACATGGGTGATAAGACACTAATGTCTTGGAATCTATCTTTTAGATTTTTTTTGTCCATGTTGTTAATATAATGACCCATGTGTTGATTATAGTAGGCTCAATAACATATATAAACACCATAACTGAAGCCCTAAAAGAATGGAGAAATATTTTAAAGTGTGTTGGGAGAGGATGATTATGGGCAATGATACACACACACACACACACACACACACACACACACACACACACACACACACACACACACACACACAGATATATATATATATATATATATATATATATATATATATATATATATATATATATATATATATATATATATATATATATATATATATATATATATCTGTGTGTGTGTGTGTGTGTGTGTGTGTGTGTGTGTGTGTGTGTGTGTATCTGTGTTTGTTTGGGTTATTTAAATTATGTAGGATTGGTTTAGGTACTCCAAGTTATGTAGTGAAATATTTCTTATGTTATTTGTGTTCCCTTGATGTTTCATATCTAGTGAACTTTAAAAAATGGTTAATTATTTGAGTTCATTAGTCTATAATTTCGTATGTGAATTTTTTGTTGGCATTTGTATCTCTTGTGTTAACATGATTATGATTTTGGAAAATTTACATGAAAGATCTATAAATAAGTATGTTATATTTTTTATACTATTTTGGGATGAATTCATATGAATATTTTATTTTGTGTGGATTGTTCATATGTCATCTTTCACACTAGAAGAAGGCCTTCGCATTAATCACTCATCATTAATTAACATGTAAGATAGTATTTTTAAATATAGTGTATTATGTTGTGGACTATAACCTAGCTTCATTTAAAGTCTAAAACTATAATTAAAATCTTTTGAAAAATTAATGTTATAGCTATAAACATTGTTTGTCCACTATACTTTCTAGTTACATGTGCGTATGATGTCATATTATATAGTGGAATATTTCATGGTTTTAATGATTAATGCATGTATTAGTGATTATATCACATATAGTTATGCTTAGGTTTTTGATGATTGCATCAACATTATCTTCCACTTTGTGAAGGGAAGGACCACTCCTAGTGGGAATGTGTGTATGGGAATATTATTTTTTGGTTATAAGTAAATCACCTAGATGACGCTCTCCCTCTCTACAGATGGATAAGAACCTTTATGATATATACTCATGGATATAATGTGAATTTAAAGATTTATAACATGGAAACTCTATTGTATCATTTGTATTGTCTTACTTTGATAATATTGTTGTTATTAACTTGTAAAACGTTGTTTTTGTTATATTTTGTACTAATGGTTGTACATTAGATGTATATATGAATATATTTATTTATAAATTAATTATTGATGAATAATATATATATTTAGGTTCAATCTGATGTATAATATTACTATTTATGCACCATTGTAATCCCATTTGGGAGGCAAAAAATGAAGGTTTATTATATGCTTGAATCAATGGATAAATTGGTAATTTATTATAATATAATTAGTATATTTTTAGATTTTAAGGACAAATATATAATCATGTGTAAATTTTAAATTTATGCATTTATGATAATGTAATGGTTAATGTAGATAGTGCACCATTTTTCAAAAAAAACTTATAACTTTTAGTAAAATAACTTGTTAACAATATAACATGTCATGTGAAAGGCATTGACAAAGAAAGTCAAGGTTTGTGGGGATGGTGAAATTAGTGTGGTTTTTAGTGCACATCAACTATTTGACAATTTCAACTAATAAATGATGTGTTTGTGAATGAATTCATTTTATTGGTTTAAAGTATTAAAATATTAAATATTCGTAGGGGTGTATAACTTAAGGGACATTTTGAAGGTATTTTGGGTGCCATTCTAAAAAGGGATTCAAAAAATTATGGTTAATGTATTATAAATTAATTAGTGTTACATTATAAAATATTTATCTTATTTAAATAAAAATTAATAATTTTATTAGGGTTTGAGAAGTATTTGTGGTAAAATGGTGAAACCAAAAATCACTAGTTAGTTTGAATTTTATAATTTTTGGGAGGTTGGGTTTGGGTGGAACCCTACATGGTGTAGGGATAAATGTTTTGGATAACTTGAGTTCAACTCAAAATAATTATCACATGCTTTTATGCATTTTGAATTGAATGTTAGTGAGCAATAGTTTCATAGAAGGAATGTGGGCATATAGTTTGAGTCATGAGGAGATCAGTGGGAGATAAAAATAAGAAAAAGAGGAGAAAAGTACATGATGAGGAGGAAAAAGAATTAAAATGGGAAATATATAAATAAATAGTGTTTAAAAAGGAAAAAAACTATGCAAAAATAAAGACCAATGAGTATTATTTGTATTTATAGGAAAGTATCTATGTCCATATAACTTAGGTCTGAATATTGGCATTTTTCTTATCTAGGAAGGAATGTTGAATCTTTTATTTTCCTTATTTTATTTCACATAAAACATACTAAAATAGATATGTTTACAAAAAAAATGGTAATATGTAAAATACAAGTTGGGATTTTATCTAAAACCTATATTTTTATAGGGTTGAATGTATGTGTCTATCAACAAAACATGGTGTTCTTGTTTCTAGTAATAAGTGAAATAAAAGAGAAAATAATTAGGGTTTCTCATTAGGTTATTTTCATGTGAGATTCATTGATATTTGTAGGTTCTCTATAATTTTTAATTAATTTATACATTAGCCCAATTACCCCTATGAAATTGGGGGTGACAGTTTGCTCTTACCCACAAGTTCATAATGGTAAACCTATAATAAAAATGTGACTATACAACTTGAAAATAAACAATGTCGCCTGGGATTAATATTTTGGTAGGTATATTATATAAAAGTAAATCTATATTTATCCATATAGGTGGCTATTATAACCACCTACATGCATAAGTATTGATGAATTAAACTCTCATAGTTAAACATAATGTATAACAATAAATGGGTTTGAAGTTTGAAAATGTCTCAAACTAATAACATCTTATATTTTTCTGAAAGATGGAAGTGGAGACAAAAAATTAATCTAATCACCTTGAAAATACTTGTATTAAATGATTTGAATCAGAGTGAATAATAAACCACTTACTCAGATCTTGTTATAAATAAATTGTTAATCGTTGTAAAAACTATAGATGTACTTAAAATCAAAATTTAAATATTTTCCTTTGTAATTTACATTAGGATTTTAAATATGGACTATATAATATAAAACTAATAGGTTGTTTATTTTGTTTTCAATTTTGAGTGTTATGAATGAGAAGGGATAACACTTACTATGTGGAAATGGTGATGAAAAGGATATTTAAATGATATCAAAGACATAAATTAGTAAGTTTGAGATTTATTGGAGTTGAAATCACTTATCTTAATTATATAAAAATAACTTATTAAGTTAGTAAATATAAAATTATGTGGTTATATTAAATAAGACATATGAATAATTAAACAGTAGCATTTTACCCATTGGTATGTTGTGTTGATTATGGAAATTTTGGGTATTGTACCCTTATAATATATAGGTGTTTGAGGGATTTTTTTGTGGTAACTTATTTATAATAACTTTAGATGCATTCAAGATAAATAACAATTAAAAATTAATATGTTTTTCCATCTATTATCAAAGTGACCATGATAAATAAAAAATATTTCACCTTATTATATGGATGTGAGTTATTTGAATTATATAGGATTGGTTTAGTAATCTAGGTACTACACTAAAAAAATATTTATGTTATTTTAATGCTTGGTTCCTAGTGAACTTATAAACATGATTATTTTGATAAAAGATTTGAGTTTGTTATTTTATAATTTTATATGTGATGTTATTTTTGGTGATTATATATCTCATATCAACATGATTGTACTTCTAAAAAATTTGCTTAAAATATATCTAAAGAAGTATATTATAGTTATTAGGCTAGTTTTGGATGAATTCCTATGAATATATAATTTTATATGTATTTTTCACAAGTCATATTCTTCATTAAGGGATGATGAGTGATGATTGATAAGATGCCTCTGCATTAATCACTCATCATTGATTAATGTGTAATATAATATGTTTCAGTAAAGATTATTATGTTGTGGACTATGACCCAGATTCATTTGATGTGTGAAACTATAATGAAAATATTTGGTTGAAATAATATTATAGCTATAAATTTTTTTTGACAATTTTAATTTCTAGTTACATGTGTGTGTGTGATGTCATATTAGATATAATAATATTCCATGGTTTGTATAATTTCTGTATGTATTAGTGATGTACGAAACATAATATTAGCTACTTTCTTGATGATCACATCACCACTATATTCACTTTCATGAAGGGAAACTCTACTCCTAATGGGGAGGTGCGTGGTGTACCATAAATCTATGGTTAGAGGTAAAACACCTATTTTATACTCTCCTAGTCTAAAATTAGATCAAATCTTTTATGAGATATACTCATGGATATTATGAAGCTTTAAAGAGATATTATACATAAACATTATTATATCATTTTTATTATTCCACTTTTTCATTATTTTTACTATTATCCTATACAACAATGGCTATAGGAAAAAGGGTAACAAACTATTATTGTTATATTCTTTAGTAGTGGTTGTATATTAGATGTATATTTGAACATGGTTATGTCTAAATTAGGTGTAAAATGTCAACTTGTGAATATAAAAAAACTCATTTCCTAACTAATAATATTGAAATGCACATAACCAAGCATAATATAAACTCACTCACTATCCTTTTTTGACATGAACCCATGACATAAAAGCCTCCACTTATACACCTATTAACCCTATTGTGGATCCCTAATTAGGACCCTAAATGAAAACTAAGATACTACATGTTGTATAACTAGAAATATACAAGGATTCATATGTCATCACTCACACAAGGGATTACCACCCATTGACTCCAATTTCCATGCACATTATAGATACATATATCAAAACTAATCTTGTTTATATAGGAAATTATGGTTTAGATATATAATTTAGAAAGATGTTCTCACACATTTTTATTACTGAGTTACTTAAAAAATATGTTTCCCATCATTATACATTTTTTGATGCCTTAGTATTAGGTCACGTAGCCAACATCACACCTCAAAATTAGGCATAAAATATCACATTGAATTAGAAATATTTCCACCATAGTAGAGCTAGAGGGAAGGTGGTTAATTTAATCACCTTATAATCCTTCTTTTAGATGATGAAACATACAAGATGGGGATCCATCCTTATATTTTTAGGTTTGAATTTATAAAAACTATGTGAAGAGAGAAATGGTCTATGGTGGGGTGGATATTAAAATAATCCCCTTTTAATATATTTAGAATACTAGTTATGGAGAAACTAATTACTGTACCAATTGAAACACCTTATAGGTTAACAATAGCCTCAAGTCTACCTTTATTGGGATGATCATACTCCTAATCACCTTGGGTCATAAAAGTATGTTAACATAATTTTTCATGATTTATTGGGATGTAAAATATGATATGATCTTAGGAAGGCCTTGGATCTAGAGGATGAAAGTGATCCCTTTCACCTTGTTTTAACAGATTAGATTCCTTCACCTAGGGAAGGTTTTCTTTCGCAAGGAGATCCTAAGCCCTTTGAGACCCTTAAAACTAACCTCAACAAGAATTCACAGCTTCATATCAACTATCACCTACCTAGTAAAAGTGTTGTGAATCCCCCACCTTAATCCAAAGATAAGTAACCCATATCAAGCACAACATATACCTTGAATTCAAGTTATGAAATAACCAAAACCTCAACACATGATAAACATGAGGAAAAATGGATTAAGATAATGGAAAATATTAAGTGAGGAAATTCCCATGATAATGCCAACCATCTCAACTAAGTCTATGAATAAAATCATTACCATCCTAGACAATTATGAGCCTATAAAACTCACATTTTATCCATAAAGGATCAGAAATTATAGTCCTCACATCCCTCTTGGTCTACAGGCTCTCAAATCCATTATTGTATTCCACCATGTTAACATGGTGGAAGTCTTGGGGCATGAGGATAAGCTCACAATAAAACCTAATAACCCATTTAATCTATGAATTTAATTAATTAATTTACATAAAGAGGCAAATTTTAGGTTAGATGTTAGATTAGATAAAGAAACCACTTACCTTCCCCCTACCTCACCAATGCTTGATGAAGGAACTCATATTTTGACCATGAACACTTTGTAAACAAACA
>JARHVA010010293.1:0-92500 GCA_037957365.1 Torreya grandis | reverse complement strand
GGTTAAATAAATTCCACCATGATAATAACCTATTAGAAATAATATTATGCCACACCATATTCAAAAATATCAAACACCTCCCACACTTCAATATTTTTAACCACAAAATAGCTAACCTCAATACTACAATATTAACCAAGGTGGGTATTAGGGAGATGTCAAAAGTGGATATAAGGGAGGATTTCATGGAGGTTGAGGAAATTACTAGGGGGAGGATACAATCAAAATTATAACTATGTTTATAACTAGTACAGATCACCGCCAACTAGTTAGAAGTGCAAAAAAGTGGAACATATTGTTAGAAAACACATTAAATAATTATATACAATGTGGATTCTATCATAAAAAATGTCCAGGACTCAATATCATGCCCTAAAGTGGTATAATTATATAATAATGGTAATATAAATACTGGGGAGTTAACGTAGACTCCCCAAATAGTTTTTTTAAAACATTAATATAGCTATCAATAGGATAAAATAAAAAATAATGATGTAATGAAGTTCACTGAAAACTAGGAGATGATAGGACTATTATAGTGGAATAAATTTCAATAAAACATACATCTATGTCTAGGAAAACTATAAAATGTAGATAAGTATTAATAGAATATAAAGAGATACCATGGAAAAAGGGTTTCAATATTATTAATGATGATTCAAAATGTAGGGTGGCAATAACCACTCACATCAGATTAAAAACTAATAGAGAAAAGAATTAACTAGTGATTCCAAAGAATAATCAAAGCCAAATAATGGAAGGGAAAAATCTAGCATCGATGAACATGACCACATAGTGGAATTTTTTTCAAAAATAATATAAGGTAAACAAGATAAAGATCAACTCAAAATGAGATATTATAATGAAGAGGAGATTGGGGATTTAAAAAGATGATAAAACTAATTAATAAACAAGATCTAGTGACTAAATTATCATAATTTATAAATAATATAATATGTAACAAATAGAGCATAAAGTACAAATAATTGATAAGAACTAGAATAAAAATAAAAAGAGTAAATTTTGAATGAGTAAAAAATGTAAGAAAACTGCCATTTTACTCAATATTGAGATAAAAGGCCATGAGGTCAAAAAACATTTATTGGACCTTGGCATAAACACAAACATCCCATCATGAATCACATTAAGAGACTTGGTAAAACACAACTATATGTTGTAACACATGATTTTAAATGGATGATGGCATACCACGCTCACCAATTAGAACCTTGAAGTATGTGGAAGTAAACTTAATGGGAATGAAAAAAATAGACTTTTAAGTGATAGATATGTATGATACATGCTACATAGACCTATTAAAATTATAATGGTTCATTAAACTCCTAATAATAGGAAATTACATTCAAAGTAAATGGATTGGTAGTCCATGTCCACTAGAAATATGAATGGGAGTTGATTTGTTGGAGGAGTTATGGTTGGATGATGAGGAAATAGATTTATATGGTCTTGTTATGTATATAAACTCATTAAATACAAAAAAATGTAGATGACTTTGAACCAAATGATGAGGTTGAAATATTAATAGGAGAAGATGAAGCATGATCATCAAATTGTTTATGTAAATTTTGTATATGAAGGTTAATTTTGGTCAAATAAGTTCTCCTATGAAGGACTATAAGTTGTATTAGGATTTGTAAGGTATTGTAAAGGTAATATGTATTATTAGGGGTATTAAAAGTGTCGATATGCCTTGTAGATAAATTTTAAGGGTATAGATCTTTTGAAGGTCGAAGATATATTCACTTATTTGCATGTGAAGAATAACTCGTCATATCTTTAGGAAAAGATAATTCTACAATAATAGTGGAGAAGAGAGTTGGTTGAGAAAGACTTTTTATTCTCAAGACTATGTTTGGGGGGATAGTTGAGGAAAGTTAGGTTCCTAGCCTATCAAGAGGTAACAAATAAAAGTCTTCATATGAAAAAGAGGAAGAATAATGCAGATTTGTATTTATATGAAGAATTTAAAGGTAGATAAGGCAAAAAAAGGCCATTAGGCTTGATTATTTATAAGATTGAAAGTACATTTGAATATATAAAATAGATGTTCTATTAATGCAATAGTTTCTCTAAATTTTTATAAGGTGTGAGAAAGTGAAGAGAGTCTAAGACAAATATTATATATGAATCATTAATGTTGATCATTGGTTTCTTTTTTGGCATGCATATCATACACGCATTTTGATTCCTTAATTGTCAAACCTTTTATAAGCTACAAAGAGAAGAGGCGGAAAATGCTATCCAATATTCACAACATATCATACACTTAAATACAAGTCAAAAATTTAAGCCATATTTTAATAATATTGCATGGATCAATAAAATATCATAAGAGTAATAAAAATACAATGGCTTATGCAAAATCTTCAGGTATGAGGAATACCAATAAGCTATAAGTAGAACAATGGGGTAAGTTGACTCCATTACAAGGTTACAAGTTATTTGTATTCTGTTTATATATGAGAATGGCATATTTCATGTTTACAAAGTTAATATGGATCTAAAAAATATTGAAGGTGATAGTATATTACTGTGTAAAGAAGCTTTAAAGGTTTTCATAGTAGTAGAGCTGATATAAGGACCTAGATAAATGTATGATGGTGATTATTTAATCAATATGTATAATTGAAAAGTCTATTGATTTGTAAGACAATCTATAATAGTCTCTAATATGTTTGTGTTGAATTAATTATCATAAATAATGCAATTAGAAATTATATTTTCCCAAGTTGTCTTTTGAAATCATGGTAAAGGTATGTCTTAAGCTATTTTGATGCATAGTTGTTATTTTAGAAATACGTAAATTTTACATTTTGAAGTAACCTTGAGTTCAAAGAATAAGAGATTGTATTGTTTGAATGCTTATGTATAAGCATGATAATGTCTAAATGATTGGAAAATGATTAGAGAAGATCTTAAGCCCTGATAGAAACATAGGTAAGGTGAATTTGATAAAAAATTTAAATCTATTAATAAAGTCCACAAAGCTCTCAGATTCCATGAAATGGTGTAAACTTTAAGGTAGAAATAGTAAAGATAAATTTATTTTAGTTGATGGAGAGAGAGTGTGTGTGTATAATTGAGCATGTATTTGTTTTAAGATTTGATCTTTATAATCAGATGATATAAGTACTTTAAATAATCTTTGTATTTGATAGTATGTATGTGACCAAATATATTAACATAGTATTTGAAATGCTTGAGTAATGAGAGTTTAAAAGATTGATTATAGAATGATTTTACATTGTGAATGTGTGTTCATGAGAATATTGATCATTTTGAAGATTTCTATTAGAGCCTAGGTTAAGCTCTTTATAATTGCTTTAGTGCTAATGTTCTAGTGATCAGTTGTTGGTTCTTATAGAGAAATTAAAAGGTAGTCAAAGCCTAGAAAGACTAAGAAGGAATAGGAAAATCTAGGAAGACTTGAAAAAAAAAGATGAAGGGCTTGTGAAGCTTTGAAATAGATCAAAAGTGATTCCTCTGAGAGAAGATCCAAGAAGAGGGCTTGGATAAATCATCTAAATTCCAAGGTCAAAAAGACTTGGATGAGATAGGAGAGATGAAGAAAGAAGACTTGCTAAAGATAGTGAAAGAGGTGTTTAAGGAACTACCAAAAGTTAATATCTCTAATAAAAAGAAACAAAAGAGAAAAAACAAAAAGAAGAAAAGTTACAAAGAGAAAGAGATGAGATCAAACAAGAGATATCCATGATAGAATTCATGGTATAAAATATGTAAAACCCATGGCATAGATGGGTGATGAAGAATAACGTAAGATGACCAATAAATTTGATGATGGAAAGAAGAAGAAGGAAAAGGCTAAGGATTTTCTTGAAAAGAGAAATGATTATGAAATGTAAGCAAGGGGATAAGCAAAAGAGTGAAGAGCTTGAGGAATAATTTCAAATTGAATAAGATCAATGTTTTATGGATGATTTGGATCTCATCATTAAAAATATAGATCAACAGTAGCATAATTAGACCACCCAAGAGGCCAAGTGGCCTATTGTTATTATATATAATATTTCTTTTGATGTTTTGTTTAAAGGTAAAAGAGTTGAACGAGAAGCTTGTGAGTCAAGAAATGGAATCATTAAAAAAGAAGATGAATCACCTCATGAGAGAGTGATTAGACAAAAATAAAAGGAGGCTTACTATAAGGCCTAAATAGTTGAGTACATCAAGGAGGATTAGTTATATCTCCATCATAAGGAGTTGATTAAACAAGAAGAGCCAATCCTCACTCAGGAAGATGAGAGAGAAGAAGATTATGATACTGAAGATAAAGAGATGAAAAATAAAGACTCAAGGTATAATACAAAGTAATCAAAGTTACCTTTTTATGTTGCTAAGATGCTAACACCTGATGAAGAATATTTCCTTAGAGAGATAGAAAATTATAAACAATAAGTTGCAGATGAAGGAAGGTTGCTAGGAGAGCAACAAAACAATATTTTTAAATATAAGGATATAGATCAACTAATGGAGAAGATGGAAGCTTTCAATAATTCCATAAATAGTGAATAAGAGAACAAGTTTTGTCTTAAAATAAAAATCTAAGAAGTAGACAAATGGGTTGAGACCATTGAGTCTCAAAATGATGAAATTAATGTTGTCTGGAGAGAGATCTCAAGCTCTCAATTTTTTGATTCTAATATTTTATTTAAGTTTGTATATATAAGTTTTATTGAGAAAAATGTGGAGAAAATTGAGAAGAGAGATATTCTAAGAGCTCAAAATAAAAGAATAGAAGTTGATATCCTCATTCAAGAGGATCAACTTGCAAAGAGAAGGACTGAAGAGAGGATGAGGCCCCAAAGCATAGCATGGGGAGAGAAGACAAAAAGCAAGAAGAAACACAAGTGTGGCAATAAGGAACATGCACACTTGTATGGGAGATTGAATAAGGAAGATAATTTAAGAGTTTAAATTATAAGTGGGTATGTGAAAGATGCTCACAAGTTGAAGCTCATGAAACACTTTGAGCCTAGATTTTTGATGTAGGGGCATTAACTTATTTATGTAAATTTTATATATGAAGGTTAATTTTGGTCAAATAAGTCCTCATATGAAGTATTATAAATTGTATTAGGCTTTATAAAGAATTCTAAAAGTTAATATGTCTTATTAGGGGTATTAAAAGTGTCTATAAGCCTTGTAGATAAATTGTAAGGGTATAGATATTGTGAAGGTCAAGGATACATTTTCAAAGATATATTTACTTATTTAAATGTGAGGAACAACTCATCATATCTCTAAGAAAGGATAATGCTAAAATAATAGTAGAGAAGAGAGTTGGTTGAGAAAGACTTGGTCTTCTCAAGACTATGTTTAGGGGGATAGTTGAGGAAAGATAGGCTCCAAGCCTATTAAGAGCCAAAAAATAAAAGTATTCATGTGTAAAAGAGGAAGAAAAATGCAGAGGTGTATAAATATGAAGAATGTAAATATAGATAAGGCAGAAAAAGGACTTTAGGCGTGATTGTTTATAGGATTGAAAGTATATTTAAATATATGAAATAGATGTTTTGTTAATGCAATAATTTATTTGAATTTTTATAAGGTGTGATAAAGTGAAGATATTACAATATAAATATTATATTTGAACCATTAATTTTGATCATTGGTTTATTTTCTAGCATGTATATCATACACACATTTTAATTCTTCAAATTTCAAACCCTTTCCAAGCTATGGAGAGAAGAGGTGGAAAATGTTATTCAACATCCACAAAATATCATATGCTTAAATACAAGTCAAAATCTTGAGACATATTTTAATAATATTGCATAGATTGAGAGAACATCTCAAGAGTAAGAAAAAGACAATGGCCTATGAAAAATCTACAGATATGAGGAATACTAATAAATTACAGCCAAAAAAGTGAGGGAATTTGACTCCATCACATGGTTATAAGTTATTTGTATTCTATTTGTATATTAGAATGCACTTATTTCATGTTTTTGAAGTTAATATGGCTCTAAATAATATTGAAGGTGCTAATATATGATTGTGTAAAGAAGATTTAAGGTTTGTGTAGTAGTAGAGCTGATATAAGGACCTAGATAGATGTATTATAGTGATTATCTAATCAATATATGGAATTGAATTTTTTTTTGAGTTTTAAAATGATCCACAATAGTCTCTAATATGTTTGTGTTGAATTCATTATAAAAAATAATGCAACCAGGAATTTTTATGCTCCCAAATTATCTTTTACAATCATGACAGAGGTATTACTTAAGCTATTTTGTTGCATAGTTGTTATTTTGGAAACACGTAATTTATATATTTTAAAGTAAGCTTGGGTTCAAATAACAAGATATTTTATTTTTTTCATGCTTATGTATAAGAATGATGAAGTCTAAATGATTGGAAAATGAGTAGAGAAGCTCTTAAGACCCGATACAAACCAAGGTGTAAGGAAAATTTGATAGTTTTTAAACTCTATGAATAAAGTCCAAAAAGCTTTCAAAATCTATGAAAAGATGTAAACTTTAAGGTAGAAATAGTAAAGATAAATTGATTTTAGATTATGGAGAGAGTGTCTAGAATTAAGTGTGTCTTTGTTTTAAGATATGATCCTTATGATCAGATGATATCAATGTTTTATAGAATCTTTGTATCTTATATTATGTATATGACCAACTCTATCAACATAGTATTTGAAGTGCTTGAATAATGAGAGTTTAAAAGAGTGATTATATAAGGATTATACATTGTGAATGTGTGTTCATGAGAAAGTCGATCATTTTGAAGATTGCTATCAAAAGAAGAGGTAGAAATAATGTTAAAGGAAGTTATGTTATATTATAAAAACACCATATAGATGGATAAAATTATTTTATTAAAAAATAAACTACCATAGAAAATAAGGATTTTCTATGTAGAAAAGACTTACCATAAAAACTTACCCAAATTCGCTACTATTGGAATTGTTGTGGACTATTTACAACAGATGATAAGTATATTCCCCAAGAGTAAATAAGGTTGAAGGCCATTCATGAAATGTTAACTATTACTACCAAAAGGTGGTAGAACACTCATTAAGCCACCATATAAATTTAGAATACCTTTAAGTTATTATTCAAAACAAGGTTTAGTAAGTCATTAAGTTAATTTGTAGAAATATAAAACTATGTAGGAACAACAAGTCCAAGAAGACACATTAAACAATGTGAAAATGAATGGATTAAAAAGGATAAAACTAATAGATGCCTTTGATCATTATTATTTTACTGGACATTATATGCATTTATAAAAACATGGTACTTACATAATGAGATACAAAAAGGAACCAATAGATGAGAGGACTTAAAAATTATTTTTGAAAAACTTTAAACTGATAGGATTTGGATAATAGAGTCTATCAAGCATTTCATAAAATAAAAACTTTTTTTGAAGGAAGAATCTACTACAAAGCAACAATTTTCCAAAATAAAAATATAATAAACAAGGTTAGGACATATCTATTATTTGGAGTAGATTGGCATGATTTTAAGAGAGTTACCAATAACCGTGGAAAGACAATAAAAATAAAATAACTTGAGAATATTAAGTATTAGAAAAGAAGAAGGGGATGAGGAATACAAAATATAAAACATAAAATTAGATATTGAGGAAGGATAAATACAACTCTTTGACACCATGGAAGATAAAATATAACATTTATACCAATCACTTAAAATTAAGGAAGAGAATATAGTCACAGAAGTTAATCCTAAGATGGAAAAAGTAGGAAACTACTGGGCAAAAGAAGAGGTAGAGCAAATATTAGAGTTATTAAGGAAAATTGAAGACTTATTCCCAAGAATGTTTACTCAACTCAAAGTAATCAAGGAAGATATTTGTACTATGAAAATCTAATTAAAATAAGATATTAAATGATTACAAAAATAATTGTATAGATTGAATCCTAATGTTAATGTAAAAGTCAAAACTAGGTTGGATAAGATGGTAGTTAGTGGTATAATAACCCCTATGGAATATACATAATAGATAAGTCCCATGGTATTCAGAACAATAAATCTGGTGAAATACTCATATGTGTTGATTACAAAGACTTGAATAAGGCTAATCTGGATGATTTGTTTCCAACATCTTTTACTAAATATATATAAGAAAGTGTTATAGGAAAATATATTTATTCATTATTGATGGATTCTCAAAATAAATGTTAGTCTATAATAACACTAAAGTATCAATTAAAGACTAATTTTTTCATAGAATGGGTATCCTTTATGTAAATAATCATGTCCTTTGGATTGAATAATGTACCAACTATGTTTGGTTACATAATGGTGAATGAATTTATGGATTTCATAAATGAGTTTTTGAAAGTGTATCTTTACAAATAGATGGTGTATGATTTAATCAGTGACCATGTCCAAGTGTTGTAGTTGATGTTCTAAAGATGTATACAAATTAACATTTATCTTAATCTCAAGAAATTCATATTTACCACATATTTTGGTTCTTTATTGGGAAACATAATATGTAAAGAAGGGTTTATGGTAGATCTACATAAAACTATAATCATTGTAAACTTATCAACACCCAAGATAGAAGTAAGGTAAAACAATACTTGTTTATATAGGATATCACCACCAGTTCATAAGGAACTCCACTTCTATAATTTCACCCATACAGGGATAGTTGAATAAGTAACATCATCAACCCCTATATTAGTCAAAAAATGTTAGGAATAATTTGATGCATTGAAAAATAAAATTGTGGATACCTCAAAACTATTTTTAATAAACTAAGAGATCCCATTATATGTCCATGTTGATGCCTCTATAATTGTAATAGGAGTGGTAGTAGCACAACCCTAATGCAATATAGATCATCCAATATCATTTTCTATCATCAAATTATCCAAGGTGTAAATTAATTATTCAACGAAAAAACTAAAGACACTCACTATGGTGTATGTATGTGGTTCATAAATTTAGACATTACCTAGTGGAAAATATTTTTACATACCATGATCTATCTAAATATTTAATCAATAGACCAGTATTACATGGACGAATTTTTTTTTGTCTTATGTTATTTCAAGAATTTGATTTCAATATTTTGGTCAAACCTATGAAAGTAAACAACAGACTTAACTACCTCTATATAATTAGTATAAGAGAATACATAGGACCAATCAAGGATGAGTTTCTTGGCTATCATTTTTTCTATTTGGATTCAATAACCAAATATATATAAATTATTACATGATTTCTTTCCAATTTGAGATTCCATAAGATAAAAAATATTACAAAGAAAGATATTGATGATGTAGGAATTTCCATTAACACTAGTTGTAAGATAATATTATAAGTGAATATATATGGTGTTGTAGAGAGTGGCATCAGTGCATGAAAATAATAATATATTAGGAGAAGAATATTATGGATTTTAAGGAGGGAACAACTCTAGGGAATCAATGGGTAGTAAAATACTATTAGCAGGCCTATGGTGACCAACACACTTCAAATATTCACACTAATATGAAATATATTATGACATATTCCAACAAGTATGCAAAACCAATGCCAGAGATGAGATGCCCTTACACATAGTGTTAGGTTTATCCATATCCTATAGATTAGAAATTTATTTTATAGGTCCTATTGGATGAGTGAAAATAAATATAAATAGAAGATCCATTATTATTGGGACTGGATACTTGATAAGATGAAAAGAAATAATGCCTACAAAGGATTTCATAACCAAGGCTATGAAAATGTTCTTATATAAAAATATAATCACATGGATTGGATGTCCATTAATCATAATGAGTGATCAAAGTAAGTATATCATTAATAATACAATTCAAGAACTTCTTAAGCACATATTGGTCAAACATAATAGGAGCATTCCTTACCACCCTCAAGTAAATTACATTGTTGAGGAATTTAATAAGGTGTTAGAGAAGGTATTAACCAAATTATTTAATAAAAATATTTGGGATTGGGGTACTAAGAGACTAATACTACTATGGGCTTATTTCACTACCCACAAAAGATTAACTAATTACATCCCCTTTGAATTAATATACGGTCTAGAAGCAATAGTACCAATGGAATAAATACTACCAAGTTTAAGAACTATGATGATATATAAATTTAATAATAAGGGTTATATTTAAAGATTAATATAAATATAAAAATTTGTTGAAAAGAGATTTCTGGAAACATATAACTAGACCTAAGAGATAATATGCTAAAAATATTGGCATGAGAAGCATATTAGGGTCAAGGAGTTTTAGATTCAAGATAAAGTCTTATTATATAATAGTAAATACAAAAAAAAGGTAAAGTTAAAGATAATATGGATTGTAACTTTTATAGTGGAAGATATACTAGAATAAGGGCAATAAAACTAAAAACACTTTCATGCACACGTAGGAAAGAGTTTATGGATGTATCTCGATTGGAACTCTAGACTGTATACAACTATGGTGAAAGGTTATAAATAGTAAATAAATTTTATGAGGTGACATTAATCCTTATATCAAAGTGAATTTAGGTATAGTTTATCATGATACCCTATACTATATGCTTAATTTTTTGGTAGTAGATCATATTACCTCTCCATTAGGTTGAAATTGTCCTCCTAGATGGACAAGTTGAATAAGGATACTATAGTGTCCAAAAACCAATAGTTTTTATACCTACTTTTATTTGTTTCAAAACATCCTAGTGGGATAAATAAGAAGAGTAAGAAGTTGGAAGAAAGGGGTGATGAAAATAATAGATAATTTTGAAAAGGATAAAATAATTTTGAAAAAAATTGGAAAAAACATATAAACAAGTTTGAAAAACAAAGTAGATAGATTAAAAAAACTTTGAAAAAATGAAAAAGTAATAAAAGTAAAAATATATATACCCAAAATAAATAATGAATATATGGATAGAGGTAGTTAAATAAAATAAATATGGAATATAAATAAGTATAGTAGTGAAATAATAATGTTGGAAATATACAAAACTAGTTGTGTTTATTTCGACAAATCAATATATGGCACAAATTAGTTTGAAAATTAAAAATACAAAATAAAAAGATCAAATGAGAGGATGATGACAACTACAAAAATAATCATAAAGATGCTAAAACTGATGATGTCAGAAAGATAAGATCAAAATAAATGAATAAAATAAATAAAAAGACAATTAGAATGAATTCCAAAGTAGATGAAAGGGATGAAATGGATGGGAAATAATAATTCTAACTTAATGAATGAACTAAATTACATGATTAATGGATAGATTGGACACATTATAAAGCAAGGTTTTCATTGATGAGAAATTACACAATCATTTGAGTACAAACAATCTATAAAAATATTGTGTTAAGTGTTTATACTTTGTTTAGTTTATTTTATCATATACTTAGAGCAAAAAAAGATGGATATTCCTAAGGTTATCACTATAGAATATATCAAACAACCAATATACAATAAACACTTGATAAAATCAAAATTTTTGGATCCATTAGGGTATTTTTCTAAAGTTTCATCTCTTATAACACATGGAGAAGATACTCAAAAATACATTAAGTCACACTTAATGGAAATTGAGAAAAAAGTTTTGGAGATAAAAAGAAATGAAATGATGATAATAAACCCATAAAATCAATATTTGGAGTATAATTTAGGATCCAACATCATACCAATGATGTAAATAGACATATAGAGTGATTTTCCATACTTTGGTTTGATGATGAAAATAAAAAATGTGATGCCTAGTTGAGCTCATGAATATATTCTATACCTAGACAACCCTACCAAACTAACTTAGATGTAATTCATAAAGTGACTAGACTAATGCATGAGAGACATAAAATATATAAGTATGATGAAAATAATAATGTGAGCAAAAAATTAATAACATTGATTATAGGGACAAATTTTAATCACCCAACCCTGTTAATTCAAAACATCAATGATCCTAAGGTTAGCATTGAAATAAAGGTCATTTATTAAAATGTATAATACATAGACAAACAAGACTCAAAAACTAAAAGAATTGTGTAGATAACATATGATATGAACTCCATAGGCATGTAATATAATTTAACCAATACACTTCACAAATAAAACCTGAATAACCTCTATAAATTAAATAAAGGTAGACATATCTATGACGTTTGTTATGGTTCACTTCTCTTAGTGCTATCTATGTATTTTACACATACTATTCCTATACACAAGGGGATACTAGAATGGAATTTAGGTAAACCTATATGATTCTAGATAATATATACAGTGAAAGGTATCCTTGTAGTGTATGAGGTGGAAAATTTTATTCAATGGGAGTAAATGATTATGAAAATGGTAGATGTGATTTTATACATGTCCAAAAAATATCCAAAAATACTATACATAGGTCAAATTATTAGTGGATATAGATAATATTTACATTGAGCCTTTTACTACAAAAGTCTCCCCTTCCACCTTTTCCCCATGAATTTAGTGATGAACAAGTGGAGATGGTAATTATTAGAGCTCATATCTTACCATTATATCCTAGGGCACAAAACATATTTAATTAATTAGGGGTGAGTTATAAGCATAGGGAGGAAGAATAGGAAACCTATGGAAGTAAAACACTATTATAGAAGGCGGTTTTGGGTACATCACAGATAAACCTTAGTATTTGTAGATATCCAAGTTGAATAAATAGATCATATAATTGGATCCCTATGTTGAAAAAGAAGACAAAGAAGACAAGAAATTTATATTTAAGTTTTAAACTTTAGGAGAGATGTTTAGAGAAGGATAAAAGACAAGAAATTAAACCCCCTCATATTCATTAAGGAAAATAAAAACTATATCAATAGATGGGACATCATCCAAAAATAATTTAGACAATAGAATAACAAGAGGTGTCCCTTAAAACATATTTAACAACTAGGAAAACTTTGTTGTATATGAGTGGAGTAAAAATAAGTAGAATTTCCTCACTATATGCACTCTAAAAAGAGAAGGAAAAATAAAAAGTAGTGAAAATCAAAGGTAAAAATGGAGACTTCAATAACATATTCTAAAACAGACTCCTCAAAATAAGGAAACTAAGAGGAAGCTAAAAAATGTTAGGAAAAGGATGATACTATAGAGGTGTTTGATATGAAAACTTTTTTATAATGTAACAAAATAAATGAGGAATATGTATAGTCAGAAACTTGAATAGAAATGCAAATAAAGAACATGGACATATGGTATTCAGATCTATCATATACTCCTTAGATTTAAGACCATTTAAATTATATCACATAATAATAGGAATCCTAACCTATTTACATGAAATAATCATACAAACAAAGGATAAGAGCAAAGATTCTCAAATGACTATAGCAAAATATCAAGATGAGACTCCAAATAAAACCATAAAATAAGCAATTGTGTCTCCATTCAACTAGAAAAGGTTGATAACACTATAAAAGGTGGAGTGAAAACAAAATAAAGTTAAAAAATAGTCTCAAAATCATGGAAAAAATGAAAAGAACTATAACAAGATAAATAACTAGAAAACATGGTAATTCAACAAAGAAAATAACAAGATAAGGAATTATAAGAAGAAAAAAGATCCAAGAAATTATAGAATATGCTACCCAAAATATGAAATAATTATTGGAAAAAGTGAAGGAATAGAAAGAAGAAGTTGAGGGAAGGAAAGTAGATAAAGAACATAAATTAAATTTGAAAGTAAAAGAAGAAAATAATAATAAACCAAAATAATTTGAAATAATAAAAATGAGGTAGAGAAGAAAAGAAAAGCACATGAGTAAAACAGAGTAAAAGAGGGCAAATGAATAAAAAGTAGAAGAGGAGGAGAACATAAAGAAAAATTTAGAATAGAGGAGGAAAAGAGAAGGTTATTTTAGGTGGATAAGAGAAAAGAAGAGGAAAAATAAAAAATAGAACAAGAAACAAAGGGGAAGGGTGAAGAGGTGACTAGTCCCTCTATAAGTTATGGTGTATGAGGGGGCACTTTTAAAATTTCAACACATAATATTTTAGGAATAATGGGAATGGGATAGATTTGTAAAGTAACTACTATGGACCCCCTGAAGAGGATAAAATGATAATTAATAAGGCACAAACAAGCCACATCCACATCATGATGCCCATAATCATTCTTTAGCTTACTAGAAGAGGGAAAACTCATGTGTCCTTACAAAAACTAACCCTAATAGAAACAATAATTTATGCAACTCTTATTTGGAGTGAAAAAGGAGATGGATGATGTGATTTGTGATATTTGAATAAGGAATTAAAACATGTCTTAATGAATTAACCAATATTCAACCACAATATGATCTTGATACAACCTTGTAGATAGAGAAATAATTGGAGGACATAATGGAAAATTTTATTAATCATGTAGGAGGTATAGTTGATAAAATCCTAATAAAAATTGAGGCTATTGAGGAGTATAATGAATATTTGTTAAGGAAACTCAAAGGTGAAAATAAAATAAAGATAATAAAATACAAGAATAAATTAGGGAAACTATAGGAGATAATGGAAGATGCAAGTACGTAATTTTCTTAATTACATAGCTAGCCCCTTTGGACACAAGATAAAAAGATAAAACCATAAGAAATGGAAAAAAAATGAGTGATGTTTAGACTATCTTTGGGTCCCAACACATCCTATCCACAATATATCAATCCAAAATGATATATATGCATGAGTAGAATAAGGAGATATAATTACAATGAATATTAGTCCATGAAGATATGGAGGATTATGGAACTTACATGAGCACCTAGATGAAAAATATGGAGGTAAAAATTAAAGACCATGAAAATTATTTATAAATACTAGCGAATGCTCTAGTTCCAAAGGATATAGATATGAAAGCAAAGGAGAAAATGTCTTTTTAAAAAACATTTATGGAATAAAAGTAAATCATTTTGAACTGGGAGAATCTTTTTAAAGAGATGATGAACAAATATGGGAAGCATCTACCGAAGGTTGGGGGTTCCACCTTGTAATTATAAAATTTTGAAAAGTCAATTTTGTTACAATTAGCCTAAAATTTTGATTTTGTAAATATCAATACTTTAGATTTGTCTCAAGGATGAGGTAATGATATAAAATTAGGGTAAATGTTAGTAGTATTATTAGTTAGCTAAGGTCCAAATTATAGATACCATAAAACCTTTTCTTTTACTGTAGAATTAGAATACTTCTATAGGCTAACAAAATAGAATCTTATATCAATTGGGTAATGTGGTAAAAATTTGACCCTTGTGGTAACATGGGATAATCTAATTAGAGAAATGAAGTAAGGTATAAGGTATTAATTCAATATTTATACCATAACATTTTAATAAAGTAGATACAACATAAAGAGAAATGAAGTACAGTAGTGCAAAATATTAAGAGGTTATAAAGCATAGAAACATTTTTAATAGAATAAGGTGGTATAGTGTAAAGATATATCAAAACATTGTATTTTTTGGTTATAATATGAATGTTAATGAAATAGTTAGAGCAGGAATTATTGTGTATTGTGTACTGAATCCTATGAATGAGAACACCTATCTATTTTATTTTATGAATTCATGAAATAATTGTTTATAAAAAATACTAACCCCTATATCACATTGGTTTTAATTGATGTTAACTCTATAGCCAACTAATTCATATTTTATTTTGATATCTTTCGAGAACCAAAAGGTGTTTTTCTATGTCCTAGTAAGTTGATAGGTCACAAAGTAACCTACTCAAAAGTAAAATGATACCCAATTATGAAAATTGAAGTATCTCTACCCTATCAATAGTTTTTCACTTTCCAACCATCAATGAAGTTAGAACCTATGAAAATTACTACTATTCCCTCACCTTACTCTAATGAATGTATAGTCACTAAAATCCAATAGGATTAACTTTAAGACTCATTATAAATTCACCCATTCCAATGAAAATTTATAAAAGTAATAAAAACCTAGTAAGATTCAATCGAACTTAACCAAAACTCATCAAAATTTAGCAAATTCATCCAAATTTTAGAAAAATGGTAATATACAACAAGTTCTAACCCATGGAAATATTATCACCTTATGTAGGTGATGGTTACATAATATCCAATAATTATAGATTGAAAGTTACTTATCATCCACATGAAGATTATATAACCATTGTAATCAACTCATATAAATTTAATTATTTTATTAGTCATATAAACTTATAGTGATAGAAAGATAACCATCAATCTATAAAGACCACTGGTTTTATAAGTTGGCCATGGCTTAACCTAACCCCTATTTTAGCCAAAAATTCACCAAAACATAGAAAAAATACATCTTCCTGTCCGAAATTCTACCCTCAACTCAACTACATATTTTTAAAAAGCTTTTAATGAATCAAATCATGATTTTCACTCTCTCTCTCTCTCTCTCTCTCTCTCTCTCTCTCTCTCTCTCTCTCTCTCTCTCTCTCTCTCTCTCTCTCTCTCTCTCTCTCTCTCTCTCTCTCTCTCTCTCTCTCTCACACACACACACACACACACACACACACACACACACACACTTGATTCCCCTTTTCTACTTGTAGGTCATAAGGGTGTCTGTGATGGATTCACTATAGTAGAAAAGTAAGTGAGATAAGTTTCATAATTCCCAATTTCTTTTCAATATGCCACTACTCAATAAAATATTCTAATTAACTCATGTTGAAGGATCTAATTTATTCAAAAATATGTACGCACCCAAATTTTTCATGGTGTAACATTTCATGACAAATCTAATAACAATGTAATGATCTCTAGTAAAAACTTGATCAGACATCATCCTCTCCATTTTATTAGCCGTTTTCCACTTTTATGACATTTGAAAACCTTATTATTTTTAATTTTGGTAATTTTATTAAATTTTTTAAAAAATACTTTGTGATGAAACCAATGTGGCAATTCCATTTTCATAAACTGCCATGCAAAAAATGTAACTACCACAGTGATTTCACAAACCATCCTGATAGTTCACAGATCCATTATGGCTTCTATGGTGTTTTCATTTTGCCACCTGCATAAGGTGGTGGTTCACCACTTTATAAAAGTTTTAAATTTTTTCTCAAGACTTGCGTATTCAATTTTTTTAAACTAATTTTGATTATCTTTTTATTTTTACTTCTTAATTTCACATTATTGACTACCAAATTCACTCTTATTCTTATTTTATGAATCTCATTGACCTATAATTTAACTTCACCAAACTCCCATTCAGCTTTTAATTAGCTTCTTATCCCAACTATTTCTTCCTTATTACAAATATTTCACTTTTATGACAAATTCTTATCCAAATTTTGTATTTTTAGTTGAAGCTCAAAATATTTAAAATCTATATCCCCCACACTTGTGTTTTTTAAGAAGGTTTATCTTAGCCTACAATCATCTTTTAATCATTTTCACATGAATCTTGGAAAATGGAATTCATTGATCTTATACTCTATTCTTTGTTGTTTAGGAATCAATCTAATTAGAATTAAATACATTCTTATATAATTTTTTGTTTATTTTATTGGATTAGTTTTTCATCCTCTTTCTCAAATATTTCCTAAGGTATTCATTAAGAAAATGATCTAGTTACCTAAGAATTAGAGACTCATCAAAAACTTCATCTTTTGTTGATCTCAATATTGATCAAGGTAGAGGATTCTATTTTGATTGTGTTCCATTCATTTGTTAGATTGAATTAGTTTTCTTAGTTTTATAATAAATTTTAATATTTATAAAACTTAGAAAACTTTATTAAAAAAATATATAATATAATAAAATAAATTCACTCTTGCATTGAAAAACATAGTTTGATTTTCCTTAATTACATTTGTATATCAAAATAAAAAAGAAGAATAGAACAATAGCATTTGTATTAGATATAGGATAAATTAGTTGAATTAAAACAATAATTAAATCCAAATAAAATAATTTCACTTTAAGTTTTCTCAATATCTTACACTCACAAGAGAGATCCATAAGCACGCTCACACCAAAAGCTATAAAATAAGGAAATGAGAAACTTGTAGATTAGATCTTATATATGTATTTTCGTGATAAAATAAAATTGTTACAAAACATAAAATCATAACTTTAAATTGTAAAATTAATTCAATAACAATAATGAAATAGTGTTTTAATGAAATATGAAGGAAAACCATGAATATTCATATAAGGGACATAAGAAAGTTATGCAAAAAGTATAATATGAAAGCACAAAATTAAAATGTATAATATGGAAGCATAAAATTAAACAAGATTTCAAGTGGGAAAATTAAAATCATATAATTAAAATAGAATACTATTGATTAGAAAAAGAAGCAAGTGCTTAATTTAAGGAATACAAAGTAAAAATGAATAGAAAATAAAGATTGTTCATAAATAATTAGTAAGTAAAACTAAACAAGAATACTATGAGAATTAAACAAGTCATAATAATCATTATAACGTATATAAATTGTAATATAAATATTATCAAGAGTTAAATGAAGGTGTTGAGTTGTCTGTGAATTAAGAATTGATAAAACATTGTCATCATCATTATCTTTATATTGCTCCACATTATTTAATAATTGATCTTTCTAGTTGATGTTATTTTTAATAATTCAATTTATTTTAATTGTTTTGTTTGTGTATGTAATAACAATAAATTATGATTGTTACATTATTTTTGGGATAGATTTATGTACATAAACCTAAGGGGTCTCTTACTTTAAGTATAAATCTTATTTGTCTCTTTTGAATTATCTCATGTAACAAATTTTGTTGAACATTTTTTTTTGAAAAGTTGATATATTTTTCTACTATAATAATTTGGTATTCATGTATAAACTTTAAAATTTATTGTAAAAAAAAAAAATTATTTTATTCAATATATTTAAAGTTTTTCAAAAAAATATATCATAACAAAATCTGTTATTAAATAAACATAAAAAAAAGTTTTGAATTATCTTAATATCATACCTATTTTAATAAACAAAATAATACAATAAATAAATTATAAAATAAAAAATCACTAAAAATATTCAAACTTGAATTATTATTTCATTCCTTTTATTTCTTCTTTAAAAATCTTTTATAAATCATCATTATATAAACTATTACTTGAAATCTCTATGATTATCCCTCCTCCCTCTCTCCCCCTATATATATAATAAAACTATCCATAAGCCTTAACAAGTTACCTCCACCAAAATGACCATTTTTATTAAATATGTTACTCTTTTACACGAATTAAAGTAAGTACATTCACGAACCAACTAATTAGCATTTTACAGACTTCTGCACATGTATGAATTCGGTGGTTTTGCACATATATTAAATCGATTTCATTTATCAATTTATTTGTAAGAAATGGTATTGAATATATACCGCCAGACTTTAACACGCATTCAACTAATTTCATTGTGAAAAATGACAGTCAATTTATTTGCAAGCTTTTGCAGGTAGTTGATACTACCTATCCGTAAAAGGTTTAGAGTCAAGATCCCATGGAATTGAAAAGAATATGGCTGTAATAAAGGCTAGTCTTCTATCCTTGTAAAGTTAATGTCGTTGTCTACTTTACTGTCTATATTGGTCATCTTTCACACAATACACTCTTACTTTCCAGTCTATGTGGAAACTAGAAAGCAGCGGCGAACCGTCCTGTAAAATCCTTTGTACACTTTTTTAACTAAAATTTCTGTAAGATAGATATGTGTTAATTTATCTATTATGAGACATTTAAAATTGTTTAAAATTTTTGAATCTTTCAAAATTGGGAAACTCACAATTATACAATATTAACATCTTTATCTATATTTTTGAATTATATATTTAACAACATATCGAATTTTTCTATATTTTGAATTATATATTTAACAATATATCAAATCTACGTTAAGATAGATCTGTGTTAGTTTAAAATTATTTGAAGGATATATAGAAACGAAAAAGAATGGAATTATGTGCGCAAGCTGCAGGAGGCAGCGGAAAAAATGATCAGAGTCGTGTGTGCCGGCTCCTTATTTTCCATCCACAAACCCTGAAAAGTTTGTAATTGGGCAGAGAATTTTTGGAATCAATCATGTCGTCAAAACTCTAAATTTAATTGCATGACCATTTATGTTTTCGTTGTTGGTTTCTTTTCCTCTAATAGTGAAACTCGTGGATGTGATGTGGTGGTGGTGTTGTTTTAGGGTTCTGCGGATTATCAAAGAGCAGATGCAGTGAATAGCATGGTGTATGAAGTAAATGCAATGGTGAAGCACCCCATCCATGGGAGTACAAGTGCAGTTCATCACCTGTAAAAACAAATTCCTGAGCTATATATAAAAAAAAACACACACACACAGGTCAAGATTTAGAACTAAAATATAATATATTATTATATAAAAATTAATGTTTGAAATGAATTATATTAGGTTATGTTTCAATTTTGGTATATAATTTCATAAGTGAAATAGAGTGGTTTTATTATAAATATGCATGTGAAAATTTTGACAAAAAATAATTAAGATTTGATTCATATATATGTGTTTTAAAGAAGTTTTTTCTTCAAATTTATATATTTTGAAAATTTTGAAACAAAATAAATACCCTGTTTCTAAAATGTTACCATTTCACATTTTCAACGAATTCATATGAGATCAAGTTTCCTTAAGGCATTGACATATCACCCATATTCAAAGTCTAATATTTATACGATTATCAAGATGGGTAAAATGATGATGCAGAGGAGGAATTGATATCTTGAGTAGTTGATTAGAGAGTGCAAGTACCAAAGAAGGAGAGATGAGATATAGTCCATCTTTGACTCTAAGGTACTCAAGAGGACACATAGGAAAAAATATAAGTAATATTTTATGTGTTTGAATAATATTAAAATAGATATCTCTACATGGTTAGATCTCACATAGATTGGTCATTATGACCATACTCTCAAATATTTCCATATGTGAGTAAGAGCTCACATTTTATAATTTACTAGCATGTATGAAGTAGGAGCATCATTGGTGAGTAACAATATTAAATCAACTAAAATAAACTTAGTTTAAATAAAATAGTTCCAACTTGTAGCACATGGTACATGCACAAAACTTGTCACTTATATAAGTCAACATGAATGTATAAGGAGCATAAGATATTCATGCAAAATTTAGGTGCAACAGGTTCATTTTAGTTGATGTTTTTATTTGTGAAAAGAAATATGTAGTTCATAATTTTTAAGTTATTTTGGATACAAGGATAAAAACAAAAAAGATGGTCATTTGAGTGTAGGGCATAATAGAAGGCTTGGCACTACATTCACACAAAGGGAAACTTATATCATATGAAACACACAGAGAAAGGATGCACATGGGATTATGGTTATGTATGTGTAGAAATCAATGTGGAGAAAGGAAATGATTGTGAATGAAGAATTTGTTAAATCTTAGAGAAATTTGATTCCAAATTTCATGGAGTAAAGATTTTATTCCAAGATTCTTGAAATTGATTTATAAAGGCACATGTTACTCATCCATGTTTGTGTGTGAGGAAAACAACTCTTGGGGATATGTTTTAGATTGTAAGATATTACATGAATCCTTATTGAAATGTGGCACTTAGGAGAGCCTATATAAGGATGTGAAAGTCCCAAAATTAGTAAAAACTATTAGTGATAGAGGATATTTTGCAAATTTGTAAAGAGAGCTTATTTGAGAGATATTACATAGGAAGAAGGCCAATGTAGACTTGGGTGTGCATGCAAGGATGAGAACCTCCATTTTTGTAAAGAGATAAGCTTGAATTTTTAGTTAGAGATCCAAACACAGTCATAGCTCATGCATTGGAATAAACTTATGCAACCCATTGTTCACATTAATATAAATTATAAATGCCCTAGTGTTTTTATATTGGAGGATGTGTGTGGAGTTATTTACCTTGATACAAGGTTGTATATTTATTTCATTGGAAACCCTATATCTATGTCAAAAATAAAAAAAAATTAAAATAAAAATGTACATTATTTTCCTTTCAAACCCCACATAATTTAAACAAGATTTCGCATATAAAACCCTCACATACAAACTAAATCCAAAGTTAAGCTTGCACCATTTTAAAAAAAAATAAATAATAATATTACCCATTAAAATAAAATTTCATTAAAACAAACTAAAAAAATGTCTATCCATGTGTGTGTGTGTGTGTGTGTGTGTGTGTGATATTTCAACAAACATCATAATTTATGTGAAAACTAGTGAATTGTAATGGGCACTAGTTATTTTCAGAACACACATTTATGTAAAGGGAAAGGGAACATGAATGGAAAATGTTAAAAATAGAAAGGAGTAAGCCATTATATTTTATTTGATATTTTATGAAAAAAATGATGAAATTGAGGGATAAGTAATTATAGTTAATAAAAAACATGAGGGTTGGTCGAACTTGGACAAATGCTAGAGAAAATATAATGTCTCTAATAGGTAACTAAAAATATAACCAACCAAATGAATTAGGGTATTTAATGAACATAAACAAGAATAAATATTAATGATTGACCATAATATTGAAGAAAATCCTTGGAGGCAGAGTCCTCATTTTTACAAGTTAGGTCATGATCACATAATATTGAGAGAAAAGTTGTAATATTTATTTTGAGTCATTAATTAATGCCTTGATGAATAGTTGATTAATTTGAATGACATATTTATTCTTACATTATTATTCTTCATAATACTATCATCATATCCCAAAATATTTTCCTCTAATATATATATCCAAAAAAGTAAAAAATAAATGTTTATACATTAAAACAACAAAAAAAATCACTAACATAAAAAATGTTTAATTATAAATTTAAGTGGAGATATTTTTAAAGAATTCATACATTCAGCATAATAATGAGTGCTAATTAGATCATTGAAATTGTATTATCCTAGACGAGTAGTTTGGGTGCTATGATGATCGCTCGCCTAGTTGTAGTCATAGTTAGCTATAGAAGTTATTCGAATCTATACAAGTGGTTAGAATGATGTTAGATGAAATTAAATATTCCTACTGAGACCACTCTTTTGGACATTTTTCACCATCCAAATTACATCAATTTTCTAAGAAGAAAAGTTTTAGGTTCATGAATTACTTTTCCTTGTACCATTATTTCTTAAAATATTGTATAAAATGGATGTTGATGGCCACAGTAATAACATTTATATTTTTGGCTATGAATGAAGATATATTCACATTATTTATCCCCAAATTTTAACCTTCAACCTCTCCATTTCTACTACCAAAATTATTATATTTGAAAATAACATATAGAATTGTAATCACCTAAAAGTGGAAATTGGATGCTAAGAGTGTCACTTGAGTCAACATATCCCTAGGCTAGCCATATACCCATTCTAGATACTTAGAATTACATTTCTATTCATTTAATAGACTATAGTCACCTACAACTAGTCAAGACACAATCCAAAAACTATCAATCTTGAATCCAATTCAAATTTATTATAAGTCTATAAACAAGACATTAGTGCCACATTTGAGACACTACAACTATATGGTGCTAGTATCCCCAATTTAGTATGACTATCCTTAGCCCTGGATCTTCCAAACAAATAGTTTTTCAAATGTGTGCCACTCCTAAAGTTAGCCTAAGCTCATTTTACTATTCACATAAGCAATATAACCCTATAAAGACAAGTCTAATCCACCTCTATTCATTAAATTGAAAATAGATGCAAAATCTATTCAAACCAAAGACAAAGTTATGAAAAATTAAGGTGCATTATCTCTATTCTACCCTAATTTATGCATACTACCATGTATAGTAGCAATAAGTCTAGTTTTCAAGCATTTCAAAGCTTAATCACATTCAAGGCATCCAAGGTCACTCTCATTCTAGCATTCACTTACACATACATCAAGCACTAGGTGGGAGAGATACATTGCAATTTATCTATCTTTGGAGTATTTGTATGTAGGTAACTCTCTACATAGTAGGGTGTTGAGGATCTCTAGTCGATCTTAATAACACACTCAATTATTTCTCATATCATATTTGCAAAGAGAACTAGGGTTTGTAAAGGAAATCAATATTTCTATGTATAATACACAACTATAGGTTTTGGTCACATAAGAATAGAACATACAAATGTAGGTGCACATGCTCCATGAAAATAGGAACATTCTTGTAAAGGGGTCATTAACACCACATTGGGGACACAACAAATAGATAGATCTATTATCTAAACTGGGCACTACTATCTAGAGAATAGATGAATATCATAATCTTATTAGTGACATAGTTACTACTTAGATATAAAATTCTAGAACCTAGATTATTTGTGACAGTCAATTTTCAACTAAGTTTCTATTTAACTCAATTTATTATTATTATTAAAAAGTCAAAATAAGTCAAGTCATAACAAATCAATAGCTTAATTATATTAATTTATTTAACTAATTTAGGCATCTAATCCATTTAAGAAAATATAGGTAATTACACTTGTAAAATCCTAAAAATTGTGAACCCATTTAACTTTAAACATTAAATAAAACCCTAGATTGCATAAATTCATATTCTTGTACAATAAAATTAGGGTTGCATACTTCTGATTTTATTTAGACAACCTACCTCATTAAAATCCATTTTATATTAGGGTTTCAATTTATTTTACATCTAATTTAAATTATTTTAAATAAACCCTATCTTTTAAAACCCTAAACCTAGATAACCCTTGGGTTCACATTTCCATCCATCACTAAATCTAAATTTATAGCTTTCTACCATGATTATAATGACAAAAGCCATTCTTTATTTCATGGTGTAAAGCTTGGCACTTTACTTAACATGCTTATTTCCATCTAGTTGTAGAAAGGTACACATGTATGTTACTGCTATTTTGGATTCAATTTGAGCTATGTTTATTTCACATATTGGTCCTCCATCATGTGAGCCCCATTTTCTTATGGATCATTGCTATATGGCTCACTTTGATCTACCTAAAATTACTATTAGATGATAAAGAGCCTAAAGGATTTATTTGATTTGACCTCCACGTAGGTCTATCGATTATCTCTACTCTCATCCCACCTCTACTACTCACCCCAGGCAAATAGTAGATCCCATGGTTTGAGTTGTCACTAGGTGGAATAGGGTACCTACTCAACCTATATAGGAGTAGCATAACCCTACCATACCTCATCCATAACACACTACAACAACACCCAAAGATAAAAAATAGAGTTTGATATTATGGATTAGTTGAGGAATACACCAGCTAAAATATATATCTTGGAATTACTTATAAAAGCAATAATCTTCAAAGATATTTTATTTCAAAAACTTAATCACACATCTATGACTCATGATACTAAGCCATCATATTTTTCATACATAATGAATACTATCAAATATGTGTAGGATGTTTTTCCAATGAGGATTTACATTCATAATCAATCATTGATAAAAAATTACACTTTTTATTCAAGCTCAAATCAACAACACAACTATTAAATGAGTTCTCATCTATAGTGGTTCAGGACTCAATATATGTAACTTCACATTTTTTCAAAATGTAGGGGTTGATATAACATCTATTTAAAAAATATACAAGAACATCTGAGTGTTTGAAAACATTCCTATATAGACATTGGGATAGATCACATTGGATATTATAGTGGGACCAAAGACATTATCTACATACTTTCAAGTCATGTTGAACCATTTGAATTATAATTTACTACTTAGGAGACGCTAGATACATGTTATGGAGGTATTACCTTCCACTCTTCATATATGTGTTAAATGTTTACATGATGGGTACTTATAAACATATCTAGGAGATAATTAGCCATTTAGATATTACAAGATCATTGAGCCTGCTACACTAAGTACATCATTTGATGGGGCACCTCATGTTCTCATTGAACCCCCACCTCATTAAATTACCATTGATCAGATGCATACTTATGGGAGTCTAATAATATTGTTCATACACCACCTTTAGATCATCCTACATCATAGACACCTTCATCAATGATAGAGGTCCAACCTCTTCAAGCACATCTACCTTATCTGATGATATAGGACCAACCTCTTTGAGCATAGTTACCTTCACCAAACATAGAGGAAAAATATCTCTCAGTATATTCATCCTCATCTAGGATAGATGATGAGATTATCACAACCCAATTACCACTACTTGTCAATTTAGAAGAGAATTACATTCATAATTCTAACATAGATTTACAAGCTTATATAGAGGATGATCAACCACCTATAGACATCAATAATTATTTATGTGGATTGATATTTACACTAGTGGGTCTAGGGGAATATAGAGATAATTCAAAGGCACTTATACCTCACCATACACTAGTAATATCACTTATTCAAGATTTTGTAGCTACAAGATACTATACTTAGCCACAATTATTAGTATATCCCTTGACCATTCAATACATATGGTCAAATCCATGGATACTGACTCAATCATATAGATTCAGGCAAAGATCTCATAAGACAGACCACACTAGATATTACAAATATTACTTAATAGGGGATTGATGTTATTACACATAGTCTGACATAGATAAACTAGTAGATTATCACCATAGGAAGGGCAACCATTTTATCATTTACATAAACCCACATGACATGATATAGACAAATGTGAATCAATGTAACATAATCTAAATAAATTTAAGGCCAAGGGTGCTATCTAGATTATATAGCCTCCACCTCCACAGGCACCACCACCACTAGTGATATAAGTTACTACATAGATATGAAGACCATAATAGAGTCATCATCGACACATATATTCATGACATGATCCATTGACTATATAAATATTTATCACAAATAGATATATTCCACATGTGGATATACATGAGGATTCTAATCCTAATACTTGCACTTTGGGATTTTTACACCACATAGTTATCAAGAGAGTGATATACAATATGCTATACACTATTAGGACTCCATGAGACATATTACATTACCAATTGCATGTGGCCCCAAGGTGGCCAGTACATTATTATTAATTTTTATTAGAGACACACATATACTGGTTACAATTGGTAGTACATGGTTACAGGGTATGGATGTTATAGTTGATCAGTCAGAGAGATGCTTGACATTCACTCATGATGGACACATGGTTCAAATTTTACATGATTGCATTGATGAGAACCACATGTTCCACATAGATACTCTATGGTCTAATATGGTTTACCTTGGGACTATGTGAGAAGCATCTTCCATAGTTGAGAAGCACATCATTTAGATGCATAGACTCGAGACTCATGACAAGGATAAGGCCTTAATGATACATATAGATTGGTAAAAAAATCATGATGATGATGAATTATTTGAGTTTGGTTGGGCTTAGTATTCAACACTAGATATTCCTCCACTAGATCAACCATTTGATTATCCACATCCCATGGATGTGATCTTGGGTCTTTATAAACATTACATTGTGTATTTTGTTTCATTTAAATTTATAGTATTTACTTTATCTCTCTCACTACTTATACATAGTTTATTTTCACATACTTTTATATAGCTTACACTTAGAAAACAAAAAAATAATATAATATGTCAAAATACAAAAAACATTCAAATATTTCAAAAATCCATTTTTTTTTTACTTATTATATGCATTAATTTATTTACATTTCTACTACTTGCCAAATATTGTGTATTTATAGCTATCCTAGTGTTGTTGGTTTTGTCATACACATATACTTCACTTTTTGTTTTTAAGTACTTGCAGATTCTAGATAGGACTCTGATCCACTACACTGATCTATACCAACTACCATCTACCCATTAGGGGCATTTACATCCATTCGAGTTTATACATTGATATATCTACCCACTAAGGAACATCTCATATAGAGTTGATATAAGCAAGTTCTATATTACATACTATACATTCCAATTACACAATGATTTATCTTAGTATTGATCATTGTTACTCATTGCTAATATTTTTTTCTAACTATCACTAGTTTAATTCAGTATATATGCACCTTGGCATCTACATTGTGTTAAAAAGTTATATATGCTTTCATTTCTAGTTCCTAAGTTAGACTTGATTGTATTACTATGCTTCTTACATCTTTGAGGGAATTTGAATATGCCATTAATCTTTAGTTTCTATGCCCATTATATATTTATATGCCTTGGACATGTACCCATGTCCCTTTTGTGTGATCTTTTATGCTTCTATATGTGGACATTTTAACATGCCCTTCTCTATGGTTCTATGACAAATTACTTGTAATTTAAGTATGTGGACATTTGAACATGTCCTTGTATGTGTTCATTCTCATATTTAGTGACATATGCCCATGTACCTTGTATTTTGGGCCCTTGGCATATATTTTATGTGCCTCATATGTTTCTATGTTTGGTTCCTTGTATGATTTTACACCATGACATTTTTATTTAATTGTTGCACACACACTAGTTTTTTATGCCAAGAGAGATCTCATGCATCTACCCTTCCTACTTAGGATCCTTGATGGACATCATGCCCTATCCCACTAAGTAGTTACTCAGATTTAATGTTATATGTATTACTTACATCATCTTGACACCCTTGTGCAATGCTATATTATAACATACATCTTACATTTTCTACTTATGCTTAGATACATTTACATTATGATGTTATGTTTTACATTATATTTGAACATCATGCACATGCTCTAGCTAACACATTTTGAAGAGACACTTATTTAGAGGGCAATTATTACATAGGTTTCACAACTAACCTCAAACTAAGGGGAATTCATAGGGGTTTGTCACAAAGATCAGGTTTATACATTGATTTTCATAAACACATTTCAACACATAGGCTCAATTATATAAATCAAACTAAGGGAAGACATAGAATAGAACAGAGACTCAATAGTCAATTTAGACAACACAAAGATCTGATCAAGTAGTTATTAACACCAAGGTTAGGACACTAGTGCCACAGGGAACTACTATCCAATAGCCCTAGCTTTAACATAGTCTATATCATTTAGGCTAGTATACCAGGTACAATACATATTTTCATAGACACAATCATAGGTTTGGAAATTATGTTTAGATTTATCTCATATTCAATCATTTTAATTTAGATTCATATAATTTACTCAAATTTAGGGGCATTATGCATGATATAATCACTCATACATTTATTTCAGTTATATATATATTTAACTTTTACATACTTGATTTAGATTCAGTATACTTAGATACTAGAATGGGGGCATGTGTAGGGTACATAGTTTCCATATACTTAGCTTTAGACAAGCTGATCAGATGGAATGGTAAACTCTATGTCATTCTCTATGCTATATGCACTTGCTATCACATTTTAGGTTGTCACTAGATTCATGCCTTAATCTATCTATACTGGTTGACATTCCCAAATGGCCTAGATCCACCTAATATACTCGAGTGGCCACAAAGCCCAATACATAGTTAGATAATTTTAAGACTTTATGTATTAAAGTTACATATGCATTTAATTCACATAGTGGAAATGATGGAGTCATAGCCTACTTTGGTTCTGAATCCATCTACATGAGAGGGTTTGACACACTTATAGTCTTATCCAAATTATTCAAAGAGATTAGGATCTATGAAGTAGGGGTGGGTAATGATAGAGTCAAAATTGGATTGATTACTTGAGCTACCCATATGAGGATTGAGCAATCCATCAACTCAGTTCAATTTATTCAATGATATGATCATTATACACATTCATAAACACATTTCATCACCAGGTTCATGTATTAGTTCACTTACCCATTGAGGTGTATTCATTTATTTCCTCTCTCTTTACTCAGTTATTCATTTCATCATAGTCTTCGCTTTTGATTATATCTTAAGTAAGGACTAATTTTTGCATGTTTCATTATAGGACATTGATTTAGATCAATTTCACATATGGAAACTTAGATTCACATACTCAACTACATATCTTCAATACCAAGGTAAGTCCAAGTACACTTTTCTTTTCAGTTATATTAGTCATTTCACTTTGCTGCATTACTAGCATAAATGGGGGAAAATATAATCACCTAAAAGTGGTAATTGGATGTTAAGAGTGTCACTTGAGTGAACCTATCCATAGGCTATCCATATACCCATTCTAGAGACTTAGACTTACATTTCTTGTCATTCAGTAGACCAAAGTCACCTATAGCTAGTCAAGACACTATCCTTAAATTGTCAACCCTAACTCCAATCCAAATTTCCTTATAGTATGTAGATAGGACATTAGTGCCACATTTGGGACACTACATCCACATGGTGCTAGTGTCCCCTACTTAGTGCTATTGTCCTTATCCCTAACTCTTCCCAATGGATAGTTTTTCAAACATGTGCCCCTCTTACAGTTGGCCTAAGCTCATTTTATTATCTATACAAGCAATAAAACCCTATAAATACAAGTATAATCTAACTCTATTCACTAGATGTAAAATAGATGCAAAATATATTGAAACCAAAGATATAGTTGTTCAAAATCAAGGTACATTATCCCTATTCTACCCTATGTTTTACATACTATCATATACAATTGTCCTAAGTCCATTTTTGAAAAATTTCAAAGCTCAAGCACATTCAAGGAGTCTAAGACCACTCTTATTGTATCATTCACTTACACATACATCAAGCACTAGGTGGGAGAACTACATTAGAATTCATCCTTCTTCAGAGTATTAGTATGTAGGTAACTCTCTACACAATAGGGTGTCGAGAATGTCTAGTCCATCCTACTAACACACTCAATTATTGATCATATCATAATTTCAAAGAGAACTAGGGTTTACAAAGGAAATCAAGCTTTATAGGTGCAATATAAAGCTATAGGTTTTGGTCACTTAGGAACATAACATACATACACAAGTATAGGTGCTACCCAAAACACAAGAACAATCCTACAAAGGGGACATTAGTGCTGAAATGAAGACACTGCACATGGATGTCACTACTACCAAAATTGGGCACTACTATCTAGTGAATATATGAATATTAAAATCCTATTAGTGACATAAACTACTTCTCAGATCTCAAATTCTAGATCCTAGATCATTCATGACAGTTAATTTTCAACTAAGTCTCTATTTATCCTAATTTATTTCTATTATTAGAAAGTAAAAATAAGTCAAAGGTCATAACAAATCATTAGCTTAATTATTATAATTTATTTAATTGGTTTAGGCATCTCAACCCTTTAACCAAACACAGGTAATTACACATCTAAAACCTTAAAAGCTTAAATCAAGAACCGTAAGGGGTTACATGAAAATAAATGGACTAATATCATAATTACTACAATAAACTCCTCAATTCTTAACCCAAATTCATTGTTCCCATATTATTCATTTAAATATAATAGATTCAACTTTGCTTGTGTAGATTGATAGATTAATGTATCCCAACTAATATGTATAAATACATATGTAGATTAATTATGAATATTAAAATTAAACTAAATTATAATAAAAAAATAAGTGTATTACAAGGTATATTAACTTCCATCAGTATATTCATGAGTCTTCCAAAAATGTCAACACAATAATCTCATCCATTTATATGATTACATAACAAAATATGAAAAATATTATAATAATTTAAAGTGGACTAATTCTCAACTAGTAGATTACGATTGATTTTATTAGTAAGTGATGTTGTTATTTTTATACGAGTTGATAATATGGCCATCTCAACAAGGTGAGTGTTTCAAGAGTCTCAAAAGACATGAATATAAATACATGAAAAATATTTTAGGACTTTAAGATAGATGCACTTCTCAAGTGGATTGACAATACTTATTGTTCTAAGGTATCGCAAATACCTTGAAAGTATATTATGTCAGATAATAAGGTGAGTGATACATAAATCAATAGTATGGTCCAAACTTTAAAGGTAATGAAAATACAAAAAATGATTTATCCGGTAGGTCCATGACTTAAGGAAATATGCCCAATAAACTACAAATTATTTTTATGTTAGAAAGATTATCCCTATCAAGATAATATTAACGTTAACATATAAACATATTTATAAAATTATAGGATCCTTGATCTTAGGATCATTATCCTAATAAATCTCAACCACTAACTTAATCTATATACAAAACTTTAGAATAGACTAATAATTTGACTTACTTGGGCGTCATAAAAAATCACCCAATTAATTTAGACTAAAAAGTATAATAAATAATATGTTAGTACTAACATTGGAAAAATATCCAAAATTATTCCTTAGTGTAAACTTAATGGAAATAACTATACTACATGGGAACTAGGACACCAATTCATAGCAAATAACATTGGATGGGAACATATCACTAACCAGATAAGAGTAATATAAACTAAGAGATACACCGAGTTTACACAAATTGAAACACTAGTGTGAATAATATCATTGTAACTCTGATCAAAGATATGGACACACTAATGTAGGACCATATAAAAATGGACATGGACACACATGTTATCCATAACTATGAAAAAAGTACACAATTCATAGTGAGATTAGCTAATTCGGCCTTACTGAACTTTATGATAAATGAGTAAGGGCACACATGCTACTTAGTATAAGTGTGGCATGGGAATCAAAGTCTCTTTCATGATAACCATCTACTTGGATAAACCTCATTGAGTAGATACAATTATTATAAATTGTTTATAGCTGGAGTAAACCATCACTTCCATTGATGAGTAATAACTCATCAAATGTATTATGTTTTGAGCACAATTAGGTTTTTCACTATAATAAGATAAATCCTCTAAGCTAGAAATGAACTTGGGTTTGGATTGGGTCCCCTTTTCCCATTACCTCCAACCTCCTATAAAATTTTTCTCACCTAATAAGATTGATCTTGAATTTTAATTGTTTATGTGTTACATATTTTTCCATCAATAATTCTCCCATAACTAAAAAAATACTTATACAACTATCAGGTACAATAAACAAATAACCCATGTACATAATAAATATACTTAACTTAGTTTTGATAAAAAAATATTTTTTTCAAAAAAATGGATAGGTTTTATGCAAAACATTTTTATAATATAAACAATATACAATTTAACATCATGTGATTTCCCCCTAAAACTAACTTCCAGTTTGGAAGATATATAATTAATACAATTTCTCTTGGAAAAATTTTAATCCTCAAACACAATATGAAAAAATAAATAAATCTAAAGACCTATTTTATAATAATAATAATAATAATAATAATAATAATAATAATAATAATAATAATAATAATAATAATAATAATAAAAGCATTTGTTTAGATTAAAATTTTAAGAATTCAAACAAGATTAAAAAGCCCACCTTGAGCTTTAGATATAGAAATATTTAAATTCTAGGCATATATTTAGGAAAACTATCAAACATGAAAATATAAATAATTTGAGAGAACATTGTATAACAAAATTTAACTTACAATATAAATTTTTCATGGTCTATTGCCTCTTGGTTTGGGAGATATAAAAATTGTTTTATTTTCCCAAATAGACTAAGGAAATATTTAATGACTATTCTATAATTTTTTAAATTATAATAAAATTAAATAAACTTAAATACCTAAATTTCATACCTATCCATAATATTTTTTACATGAGGGAATTTATAATAAGATCATGCTAAAAAATGTTTATTGTTGGAAATTCTAAATTGTTATTCCTCTTTTCTTAGGAACATTTTTAATAGACCAAGGAATCATTAGGGGTTTTTTCTCTAGTGTGAATAATTATATTCTACCTTTTTATGTCTCTATATCTTTGGTTGGCACTTACATGGACTTGGTATTTCAAATTTCTAGTATATGAAACTGCATTCTTGTTTGGAACTTTAGACAATCAAGCCATGCTTTGTTGTGGGGAACTCCTTTATTTTATGATCAAATATGCTAAGCAAATTATTTATATATGCCTTATTTATTAAGATTAAAATCAAATATGTAACATTTATACAAATATTTCTTAGGCTAATCACTACATATTTTCTTCTTTATTGTGTAATAGCTATGCTACGCTTATCTTTAAGACATTTTTTCATTAGGAATCAAAATTATTGGCTAAACTATGAACTATGGGATAATCCACTACCTAAAATACATCTTTTAAAATTATCTCCTCTAACATGTTCTTTGGATGTGTTATTTTAATAAATAAACAAAAATTCACATGCACCACTCTATAATGATATTAGTTATTTGACTACACTTATTCAATCTACCTCCCTTATCATCACTTTGTAATGCCTCAAAAATTTTAAGTTTCACAATGTTGTCTTTTTTATCACTAAAAATAAAAAATCTTTCACCTTGGATCTCAATATTACACATATTCTTATCATTCAATTCTTTTACAAGGCACACCAATAAATTTTTCTTTAGAAATTTTATTGTTATGCCTATATCATATTTATTTGGGAACCTTAATTCAATTTTTCACACCTTTAATTTATTCTCTCTAATTCTTTACATTTGTAGTCGTACTCACACAAAGTTTCTACTTGCCAACTCTTAATTTATTTTTCCTAGTCCTAAAAACCTAGTATGCTATCAATAATGGGAAAAATTGTCGTATATCATGATACTATTAACAATAAAATATAAAAATATTTTTACAATTATAGTATCCTTGATTTTAGGATCAGATCCATATTAAATCTTTAACACTAACTTATTACACATACAACACTTTATAATAGATTAAAAGTTCTATTTATATAGGTGTCATAAAAAATCACCCAATTAGATTAGACTCATTAATTACAAAACATTCTATTGTAGTACTAACACTTGGAAAATATATAATGTTGAAAAAATATTTGTGTATTGATAATTATCAAAGTTGAAGATTAATATTTATTTATGTTAGTTTAAATCCTAAGTCTATTTTAGTTATGAATTTCTTATTGTGGGAAAATCAATTTAAACTAGATTTATGAGATGTCACAATTTGTTTATCCCTTTTAGATAATGTTGGAGTTACATTCACTTTTAAATCCCTCTAAAATTTTCACACACTTCGTATAACCTAAATGGGACTAGGTACATTTGATGCACATGCGGATATTTTGTTTGTAACTCCTCTTTGTTTCTTTCTCTATCTATCTATTGAGCTCTCTCCTCCCTCATTATACACTAAACTACCACTAGTTTTATCTTAAGATTTCTCACTTATGGATTTAATCCCATCTCTTTTATCTCTTCTCTTTTATTCCAATGATATTTTACTTGGATAATTTTACTTTGTAAGCCTTCTTAATAGATGTGAGGTTTTTTCTATTTGATAGTTTTCCCACTTGAAAAATATTATCTCTTGCATTCTCTTATTGTGAGTTATTGAGGTAATATTATTTCATTTATGCATTAATTATTTTAAATTTTATATTATATATCTTAGCATAACTACCAACATGGTATTGGATCAAGATTTTTTTTTAATGTTGATCTTTAAGTATATCCATGTGCTTGGGTGGAGAAGCAAGTTTATTTTGTCAATTTTTTTGACAAGGCCTCACACCCTTAAAAACACTTTTGGTGTCTTGCATTATTTATCATAACCATTTACTTATTTTTATATGTTTTTATTGCATTAAAATCAACCATAAATTTATATTAAATATGAGATTTTCTCATTCAATCATGTGCTATATTTCTTAAGCATGACATTTTCAATCTATTTTTTATCTTTTTTTAAAACTCAACTTTTAAAATGGGCATATCATTTTATTCATTCTATTTTATAATAGTCAAATGTGTTTTTAGTTTTTAATATGAGAACAATCTATCAAAATTTGTGTAAACCCATATCATATTTTGAGATATATCATCAAATATGTAATTTTTACATTTCATTTTTTTGTTGTTGTGATAAATAAATAATAATAATTTGGATTTATTTACACCTTGACATGTTGAAATAATTAAGTTATAAATTATATAATTTTTTAAAATTTTGACATTTTAATTCTTAAGTAAGATTTTTAAATGTTTTTCTAAAATAAAATTCAAATCCATAAACAAAGCATTTATTAATGATTTTGTTTTGTTTTATGTTTTAATTAAAAAAAAATCTTTATCATATAAATAAGATATCAGGTGCTATTTTTTATTTGCTGGTATAACATTTAATGTTGAAATTGGTCTTTGACATAAATGTGACGTTGAAATGAAAATCAAATGCTCTTTATGGTTAGATTATTGGCCAAATGGCATGATCAGACTAAAGTATAATAACTTTAAAATATAAGTTATAATTATACATTTGTGGACACTATTAGATTTTTGAAACCATATTACCTATATCTATCGTATAGATGGTATACAAGTTTGGTGACCACCATGGACTTCAATATTAGTTGAACTATAAGTAAAATTCACACATGTCTAGGAAAACCAGGATCAAAGTAAAGTACAATAGATCACTCATTGTTTACATAGACACTAAAGTCACATGTATAAAATACCTGGGGTCTATATGACCTCATTGATTAATATGTGAGGTATATAATCTCTAAGATCTGTGCATCAAATGAAGGGTAGAATATTATGTATATATCCACATTTATTTTTTGTAAGCCATGGTAATTTATTATGATCTTGGGTCACATTATCTATATAAATATATTAGTTATAGTTGACATAATGTACCTACTTGGCCTCAATAGGATTCTAATATATACTATATTGCGGTTTATATTTTAACATGAAAATTCCCCTACTATCGTGAACAAACCAACTTCATGAGAGGAGTCCATTATCATGACATTGGGATGGGTGCCACATGCTCTCATCAAAGACCTTATGCAGCTTAGTAATAAGACACTTGGTCATGGGGATAAAGGTCACAACCAATTAAAAATGTGCCCTGTGGCCTCCACGTAAAATATGAATGTGCCATAGTCATGATCCATTTATAAATAAATTTAACTATACTTTTGTGATCAATTGTTGAGTGGTGATGCAAGGTTTTCATCATAGCGAAGTGATAGGTACATTCCATGTGTATTTACCATGTTAGCACAAAATCATAGATTCAAAAAGATTCATAGATACTTTATCTAGACTTAGATACTTTATATATTTAGATCTTCCACCACATGGTACAATGATGAAGAGGAATTATATTGGGTGCCAAAGTCAACATTATGAATTATATGACCACTTATAATTTAATAGTAATTGTAATATGTGATTAGTCACTTAGATATAATAAAAATAATGTATTCACAGTATAATAATATTTTAAAGTTCATGATTTCAAGATTATATAAACATGACATAAAAATCAACACCATAATTTGTTTTCATAATGGACACAAGGGAAAGATAGGGAGTTATCAAAACTAGACTAACACAATGATTTATTATTTCAAAATGGAGATAATTTAATATATTATTTCATAATGACCACATAATGTAGTTTAAATAATCAAAGATATTGATAGGTCACATCTTTGTCAAAAGGGACAAAAGAAAAGTCACACAGAGGTAAGGCTATGATGAAAAGTGACAAGCTCAAAATGACATTTTTGATTAATAAGAAAGTGTTTCAAATTATTAGTATATACATATATAATTAAAATCAACTTTTGTGGGTTTCAATGTGATCATAGTGTCTTCAAATTCACTTTTTATACAAAGTATGAATTCATCAAATACTAAAATAGTGGAATAGAGATTCTACAAATGTATAATCATACATTTAGATCGTATGTAGTGAAGATTCACATGTTTCATTTTACAAGGATTACATTATTTTTAAGATGTAAAGGACAAATTTAAAGTGTGAATTTAATTATCACTACGCATTTATTTAATCAATTCTAAATTATATTCCAACTTATGTATATTTCTATTTAAAAAAGAAACTTATTAAACAACCTTCATTGTGACTTATTTTTTAAATATTTGTAGGTTATTATTTTATTGTAATAATAATTTAAGATTTATAAAATAAAACACAATGGTGTACGTGTTACAAAAAATACATGTTCATATATTTATATCCTATGCAGTGGACACTCAAAGGTTTCACTGCATAAGGATTTCATTCTTATTTAAACATAAATAACAAGTATAAAACATGACTACGTATTTATTTACTCAATCCTAAATTTTGGTTTTCTTACATACATTTCCTTTGAAAAAATAAAAATTATCAAACAAAATTTAATGTGACCTTTTTTTTGAAATAATGGTGGGCTATTTTTTTTTTAATTTTCCTAACAATTCCAGATTTAAGAAATTCTCATACTTTTGTAATCAGTGAAAATTAATTTTTTAACACCTTAGAAGAATCATTACCTATGCTAAAGCTAAAAAATATACATTTAAAGAATGTTTAATTTATGAAATACCTTTACAGTTGAATTCCAACTTCTTTATTTCTTGAAAACACTTTTATTCCTTTAAAGATCAATAAGTTTTGTAACTATGAGATAACCAAGCAATGGAAACCTCTTCTCAAAGGTAGGGTGGATCTATATCCTAATGTAAAATGTTTTTTTATTGTAGTTTCAAAACTAATTTTAGACAAAGATTTAATTTTAGAAAAATAATGGAACTGGGATCAACACCAACTATTAACAAAACCTTGGTTCCCTAGTTTCAACCCACTCACCAAATCCTTCTCCACAAGACCCATTTGGGTATACCTACCTCATATTCCCCTTTACTTCTAGTCTAACCCTAGTTTTAAGTATATTGGGAACTAATTTAATATCTTCCAACAAATAGTCAATACCACTAAATCATTATCTCACATCACTTTCGATAGAATCTTGGTCACCCTAGACACCTCAACTAATCTTCTATCCTTTATTGACCTAGTTGTAAAAGACTATGTATGGATCCAACCTATGGATTATGAAGGCCTACCCTTTAAGTGTTTTATGTGTTTTAATATTGGACACTTAACTTCTAAATTCAACAACTTCAACAAAAGAAAGGCTCCAACATGGTGAGAAAATTCCTCCTATGATCTTATGACAATTTGGGGACCTAATTTTCCAATAATGATTCAAAAGAGGAATTTGTAATGGTTGAATTAAAAGAAATAAATTTGGATGAGAGAATTTAAGGAAAATATATAAAATCTACACTACCTATTTAAATTAATTTAAAGATAGAGGTCCCAATTTTAGTTCTATCTGTCTCTAAATTACGTATCCCTTATGGGTTACTTGTGAGATCAACACTGTAAGGGAAGATTCAATGGAGATTTTGAAAGATAAAACCAAGTTCTATAAATATATTAAGATTTAAATCCCCCTCTACCTAGAAAGAGGGGAAGGCAAGGGTGAGTGGAAAAAAATTCAACCTACAAATGTAAAATGAGAATGGATCGAAGTGCATAAAAAAAAGGTATAAAAGACACAGTTCATAATCATTCCAGCATGTCCCTCCACTTTGTAATGTCCCTCAATGGATTAGTTTCCTTTTCAAGTTTCCATAGGCATAAGTTTTGTGTAAAATCCCTTGTTTTTAGTGGGGTGGTCCCTTCAGTTCATTTGATCTTTCCAGAAGACCACCAGTCATTGAAGGTTGGTAAATTTTAGTTCATAGTTAAGCATTTTTATTTTTCTTTTCTAGTTTGTCCCTTGGCTCAGGTGGACCTTTTTTGCTTTGGTTTTATGATTATTTCATGAAGACATTATTTTTATAAAGACTATTTGTTTCTTGTTGAAGTTTAGTTGTAGCTAGGGGTGTTCCTTGTGGTAGGCTATGGATTAGCTACATGTTGGGTGTTTGGTTCCACATGAGCCATTATTTTTGGCATCTCATATGAGCTTAAGCATTTTATATTTTTTAAAAGGGTACAAGACCCTTCAAAACCTAATTTTTACCCTATCTAATAAAAATGTGATTAGATAGTGACAACAAAAGAAACAAAATGTGATTATGGAAAATAATAAGTTGTGATTATTGTCAGTTCCTCAAGATTCCACAAACTTCAAAAGTGGCTGGGTAAATTGAATGTGTGTGGTGGGTCAATGTGGCTATTTGATGCATGTGGTTGACAAGCTCAAACCCAAGAAAATATAAGTCAAATTGATCATTATTTTTCATTTAATTTACAAAGGTAGTAATATTAAAATTATGACAAATCACTGGTATATGAATATTAATTTCACAATAAAAAATATTTTATTATTCTTTGATTGCATATGAGAGTAAATGTGGCATTTAACTACATGTAGATTATATTTTTTAATAAAATAAGAAAATAATGGTGTAAAAAAGTTATAAAATTTGATGGATACATTTATTTTTTATTTTTTTAATTTGAAAAATACTTGAATTTCCCAAGGGAACTTTTCTTGTCATTGTCTTCTAATCAATAAAATTTCTTTTTATAAAAAAATCTATTATGTTTTTTTTATTTTTAAAAAATATAGTGTATTTTTGAAATCTAATGTTAAGAATTTAGAACTAGGAAAGATATTTTCATTGCACATTTTCCAATGAAAATTAATAGGAAGAGATTATTACAATAAATACTTGCACAATGTGTACTAACAAATGATATATTTTTAGTCTCTATTTTATTTAAAATAATGTACATAAAAAAATAAATTAAAGCTTAAGAAAAAATGTTATATTTTTGTATTCACAAATTCCAATAAAAACTATTACTAAAAATGAATACAAAAGTACCTTATAATGGACAATAAGTTATGACACATTAACTTGTACTTCAATAAGGTAATTATGTCAAAGGTTTTTCATTGGTAGACCATGTTCTAATTTTCATATAAACATGTATTAAGATGATCATATTCACCTTTTTTAAATAGATAATCATATTTAGTAAATGTTTTATATTGGAAATCATAATCATTCATTATTGTGAAGAATAACTGGTGCCTAAGAGCCATCACATATGCATAGATGCCACTAGGTTTAAATTAGTTTAACCTCCATCACAAAATTCATTAGAATGGTGTATTTCCTCTCCACTTTTACATTCCAACTAACAACCAACTTGATGACAAGTTTTTTGATCTCCTTGTGAAAAAGAGGATTTATAGACATCCCTTTATGATAGATCTTACTTATACAAAATATGAAACTTAATATGATCATAATAATTTTAAATCCATTGCACAACACAATGGATGAGTGTTATTTGTGGCTTTTAAAGAGTATTATGCATTTATACAATGGATTTCATTTCACTTTCTTAGAAATGAATTCATAGTCACCAATATCTCTACTACCTTTATAGTTACACACACTTTAATTTCATCACTTGATGTAAAATAAAATGGATATTGGAACTTGGTGGTATCATATAGAGTGATATAACCTCATCGTTTAATATGTTATTTCCATGTAGGATGTATTATAGAGGAATATGGTGTAGGCTATGGATGAAATTTTATTTAGAGTTTAGGGAATCCTTAAAGCAATGAAATCATATTTGGCTCGGTACTTTGGACACCATTGAGGATGTTATTATTGCATATGACCTTGATGATTTTAAAATAATAGGATCAAAATCTATATTCAAAATCTCCATTAACTGCTCATAAAAAACTGAGTCTTCAAGATCAGGTTGTGGTCACATGGAGTTGTGTAGGATGGATGAATTTTGGTGGTAAACACAAGGAATTTTTTAATAAAGTGTAGATATTATGTAGGGGATACGATGGTATTATGTGTGTATTATCATAATAGTATAATTTTTTTCTAGACATAACCAAGGTACAAGAATAGACCACAACATAATCAATTAAAATGTAGACCTATGGAAAATTATGACAGTGGTTAAAATTAAAGGGAAAAAAATATCAATATATATAATATCCTATTAGGATACATGGATAGTGAGAAGTTAATTGTGTATATGAGAATCATTAAAAAAAAGAAAAGCAGGAAAAATTCCACTAGTAAATCAACAATTAGAATGGGTCAATCATCACAAAATAATAATATGTTAGCTTAGGATATTAATACATCAAACAAGATGAATCAAACCATGAAATAAATAAAAAATTTAGGATTGGGAGCAAACCATTCCATAATAATCGTATCCATAACCACAACCCATTTTTATAGTAGGTGTTTGTGTGAGAAGATTGAGGTGTGTGCAGTGACAAAGTAAGTTATCCATAACCATAAAGAGAATAAATTACCTTTCCAAAAAAATTTATCCATGTAAATATATAAATTTATATTATTGAAAAAACTATATCTATTTTATCACCAAGAATGTTTGTTCATAATCAACCCCCAATAAACCATAACTTAAACCACAATTATCACATAAACAAAACAACAAATCTATAACAATCTAGTCTATGACAATTAATTTTTCATGGTCTACATCATCCTCAATTTTAGATATATAGATACATGTCATATTAAAACATATAATACATTCCCCTGAAGCCTAAATTCATCCTATATGGGTACTAGGATGGAGATTCAACCACATAGTTTGAAGGGAGCTTAGTACCCAGTTACTTTGTTATGAAAGATTTCCATTTTATTATTTTTTAGAGACCATTTATAATCATATAAAAGTGTTATATGATATTAAAAAAATATTAAATTAATGAGATTTTATATGTCCTCATGATATCTATGAAACAAATATGTTCCCATTTCATTTTAAATCGTATTCACACATCTCTAAAATTGAGCAACCTCAAACACATTTCAATGGCCTAAAAAATAATTTGGATATAAAATGAGTGACTTTATAAATTTGGAGACATCCTTACCTTCTATATCATCCATACTAGTTATGATATCCTACATTATTTTTAAGTAGATATACATGAGGTAGTTTTGAATTTTTACATCAATATAACTTATAAAATCCTCTACTAGTACTTACCTCATTTGCCTCTTAACATCTAATTTTTGTTAAATAACTTGTGTCTTGGAATAAGATGGTTATTATATCTTAACCACTTTTATTTTGTGAATTCTAAAAATAGAATATCAAAATCCAAAAACTTCAAGCATAGACCACTATCAAAATCCTTTTGTTTAAAATGAATAGAGGGCTTCATGCATACCAATCTAAAGTGGAAATCTAGGATTTGATAGTGTAAATGAGACTATAAAATCATAGTTAAAGGAAATAAATTTAAATCCACCTAAGGAAAACACTACCCAGATCAATGATTACATGTTACATGTAAATAATGAACATATACTAAGATTAGAGCATGCCAAATTCACCACACCCAATACCATTAGTCTTATGATATAACATTAAAATCATCCCAATAAAGAAGGGTTTAGAATTATTTGGGGAAGGGAGGTTCCAAAAAAATACTAGTTTTATTCATGGTTTTCTTGAGTTTATTACCTCTATTTGTTTACCAATCAACCACTTTTTTTCTTATCTCACTTTGTGATCTCAATGAAGTTCTTCCATCATTATAATTTAAATTTTCCAAGCAATAGAGTTCTTCCATACCATAATTTAAATATTTTGGATGTCACTTAGGTGGCTTTGATCTTAACTTCATTATTGGAATCATATCCAATATCCAAAGAAAATATTAAGTTTGGTTGGCCCTCATGGTCTCTAAAAAATACCACACACCATATAGGACTAGTATTTCTTTCAGAGGCCCCATCAAAGTTGAATTTGATGCCATGTAGATCTATAATCTTCCAATTGATAGGATGAATAGATAAATATAGATACCTTTTATCAATCCCCTTATCAATCAAACTCACATTGAACCAACCTAAGATCAAGATAGCTTTATATTTGGAATTATATACCTCCCATATACCTTGTGCTTTCACAATTTATATATATATATATATATATATATATATATATATATATATATATATATATATATATATATATATATAAAATATTTTCCCATAATGTTTTCTTTGAGTGATCATTGTTAGAGAATATTCTCCTATTTATCTCCAACCAACTATTTTAGTAAATAATATAAGGTTCGATGTCCTAAATCATTACCAATTAGTTAGAGAAAAAATTATTTTTCCACTATTCTATAAGCTTCTCAATCAATTTTGGGAAGGCACTTAAAAAATATAAAATTTTAGATTAAAAATCCACATACATTCCATGTGTATGGATAGTGAAAAAGGATGTGTTCACATGTTTCTTTAGAACCCCTACAGAGCACACAAGGTGAAGGTCTAATGAATCTCTTTGTTCTTAATTGATCATAGGTAAAAATACATTTTTGAACTATAAGCCAAAGAAAATATTTTATTTACGTAAGCCTTTATGGTTCCATAAAAAATGGATGATAATTTTCTAAGTATAGCCCATTTCATTTTAATAATAATGTGGTCGGTGGAACTAACAAACACCTCACCGAAATGGAAAGCTTCCCAAATTAGGGAACCCTCTGATTGAGAACTTGGAGTCAATGTGTTTTCTAGATCAGTCATCAAGATATTTTACTCTTGTTAATTTAGATCACATGGCTTATTTAGTTCTTTACAAAATTTTCCATTAGGGGTATATTCCAAATAATCTTCTAGCCTAGAGTCATAAAGATTTATATCATAATTCATCAAGGGTCTTAAATAATTAAAAAAAATAGTGTGTGAGACCTAATCCAATCATCCTACCAAAAGGAAATGTTATCTCCATTTCCAAATTTCCATCTAAAAATGGACATGATAATTTGTTGATAGTATTTAATAAATATCCAAATAGTTGACCCCCTAAGAAGCTATATTTAGGTAAATAATCTAAACACCTATTGAGTGACCAAGTACTTATGTTGTAAAATTCCACTCCAAAGTTTATCCTTGATATAATATATCCTCCACAAAAGCTTGGAGCCTAAAATTTTATTCATCCTATCAAGCCTTATAAGATAGAAACTTCCCCATTCCTTTGGTGTGTAGACCTTATCTTAAGATACCAAACTCATTCTATTTTTTCATCAATTCCACTTCATAATAAATATCATTATATCTTCATTATTACATCAATCACCTTTATAAACAACATGAAAATAACATGAGGTAAGTTGGCATAGCTTGGAGAGTAGATTGAATGATTTGTGATCACATTGCCAAGGAGAACCACTTACATTTCTAATTCACTAGTTTATTTTGGATCTTATTAATCATTGGGTTGCCAAGATTCTGAAAAACACATTTTTATGAATAATGGAATTTTAAAATATTTACTTGGAAGAAAACCTTCCTCAAAACTAAGAATTTATTTGATCATTTATTTCATCTCTATGTTTACATTCAAAAATATAACCTAGGATTATTTTTGACAGACCTTTTTTCTAGTAACCACCTCATAATTATTTATAATTTTCATAAATACCATAACTTATTTCTTTGGTGGGCCACCCTCAAATATAGTATCATCAACAAATTGAAGGTGCAAAATATTACCTAAATTGCTAGTACTTGAAAAACCCTTAATCTTTGATTCTAATATAAATCTTTTAATATCCCTACCAAGGGCTTCAACCAAGATGAACATATAGGAACACAAGGCACTGAACTTGAATAGCATTGTGTCTACCAATTTCATGATGGCTTGGTATTGTCTAGTCATTATATTATTCTATTTTCCTAGAGAATTTTAAATATCCAATCGGTTCAGAATTGAAAAGAAGGAAATTGAAATGATATTCCCAAATGATTTTTTCCAATAATATTTGAATCCAGATCTTTGCATAAGCTGATCCAAAAATGTCTAGTTGACTTTGGCATAGGCCTTTAACATGTTCAATTGGACACATATTAGGTCTCTTAGATTGATGCATAGAGTGGATTCCCTTGTGGGCCACCATTATTCCATCCATAATTTCCCTACCTAACACAAAACCACCTTCCTCTTCCTAAATTATATCCTCCAAACATAATTTCAAACAATTTTACATAACATTAGTTACAAATTTGTATAGATAATTACATACTAGTTTGGGCTGAAAGGTATAAAATTTAGGACAATATTATTTCTTATGGATTGTGGATAGAAATGTGTTGTTTCATTATTTTATTTTTTTCTTGTGTCTACACTCCTCTACTACTTATCACATAGCTAATCCTAGAATATCACAAAAAAAATGTTGAAATAAATTATCTTGGAAGCCATCTGGCCTATGGAAGTTTTCATCTCCTAATCTAAAGATGGTTAGTTTTAATTCTTCCAAAGTGATAGGAGTCATTAACATCTATTTCATTCTCTTAGACACTAAAATTGGTATAAAGTGATGTAACTAGTTTTGGGCCATTGACCTATCCCTATCCTTCTCCATTAGTAAATATTTATAATCTATGAGATAACTTCACATTTGATATCCTTTACGTTATCAAGCTCAACACCTTCTAGAGTGATTATTTTATCAATTCTATACGTGTTCCTACATATTACCTTGGAGGATTTTTTTTTTTTTTTTCTAATTGACATTATGTGAGCCATGAGATTATGGATTTTTGCTTCTATAAGGTTTCCTCATGTATGAATTTTAATTTTGCTCATTTAAGAGGCTTATCTTCATGTATACTATCTCTTCATTTGAATCTCCATTTTCCAAATAAATTTTAATCTCTCTCAACTCATATTCAACCACACCTTTCATATCAAAAAGATTTTGAAATTCTTAATTCCATATTCTTATAGATAGTTTTGACATCTTATATATTTTGGGATATGATAAAGCAATTGGATCTATTAATATTTTCTTGCCAAAAAATTTCAACTAATTTTCGAAGAGAGAAGTCTTGTAGCCACATGAATTCAAATTTGAATGTGATGCCTCTAGTTTTTTTTTGTGAGATTCTAATTGAGTGAAACTGCCAATGCTCAAATTGATCAAAATGGATGATTTATAACATAAACTTGATGTTATTACAAATCATTTCTGATTTTATGAAGAATATATCCAATTTCTATAGGATTAGCTAGTCCCTTTTTCTTCTATTATTCCATGTATCCTAGGTCCATTAGTATCAAATTATGATCACCTTGCCTTAAGACAAAAGTTGTTGAAATCACTCATACCCTGAGAGATCCAGATCAAGCCTCATTTATTTTGAGATCCTAACGATTACATTAAAATATCCTCCATGAAACCATTCCATTGTGTAGGGATCTCCATTCGTATTACACATATTTTTACAAAATAGTTATTTGTCTTCCACCTCAATTGGTCCATATACATTTGAAAGAATAAAATGAAATTTATTTATAAATTATCTAACAAACTTATTAATAACCTAGATATTAGAAGAGAAGATATTTTAATGACATACCTTAGGGTTCCACAAAATAGAAATCCCTCTCATAATATCATAATTCTTATCAACAATTTATTTTGCAGCCCTCCAAATATGGAAGACTAGAGTCACAGATTGAATTTTCCCAATTTTTGTTTCTTGCAAAGTAATATATATGGTTTGGATTCCTCTAATAATCCCTTAACTAGGGAACACTTATTAAAGGAATTTAATCCTTTGACATTCCAACTTAATATTTTCATATTTCCTTGGTGATAGGAGTACCCCTACCAACTGGTTGCATTTCAACAAGATTTTTATGGATTCCCTGCTCTAAGTTAGCTTGTGTATACATTTTAAGTTTCTATTTCTTGGTCTTCATTCCATGAGTTCTTGGTGGATCGGTTGAAAGATGTAATGTAGCATCCATAAAACTTAACAACCTTTGGGATTGCCTCAACGTGAATCAAACTTCTACATCATCCAATGACTTAATCGTGGAACCTTGTTCATTGTTTCTCCCCTCCTAGAGGTCAATGTTACTCAAGTATTGAAGAGTGGTCTCCAAAGAGACCAGGTTCAAATTCCTTTTAAGGTGTCCCAGAGTTCAAATCCCAATTCTCTTACTTCCCTAATATAAGTTTATTGTTTTATTTGTTTTTGAGTTCAATCGCCTTTTTTACTCTAAAAGCCATTTATTTATCTTTGATGAATTTTTCATTTGGAGGCCCCAAAGGATTTGAGTTTGTTGTAGATTTGACCATGGATTGATAATTCCAAGTTTTAGTAATAGGAATCCCTTGATTAGTCTCTAGAGAACTGCCACTCAAAGTAGATTGATCAACCATCTCTTTCCGGGGCTTGGATTGAAGTATAAAATCCCTAGGGAGAAAATGTTGTGTATGATTTATCCATGTGAACCATTACCATCTAACCACGAAGGTCTCTTTTCTTCTCCATTGCATTGCACTTATCTTTTTTCCACCTTTCGGGAGTATATCAGGCGCTTATTTCTTACTGATCTATTTTATTTCTGAAGGATGAAATTGTGTCATTCTTCATCATTAATTCTAGGCAAAGATTTTTTCGTGTCCAAGCTTTTGACATTGAAAGCACCTAAAATATAAACATTCATAGTCTAAATCTTGTTTCCAACATCCACTATGGGATTATAGCTGGATTCCACGAGGGATTGGTTTTATTAAATCCACCATAACACTTCCTGTCATAAGAACATAATTCTTCCTTGATAGTGGACTTAGAAAGCCAAATGAATTTACTGATATCCTTTGCACATTTATTAAGGAATATCTCTTCCAAATATTCTGGTGAGAGTTCATACAATCCTACTTATGCTAGGAAATTTTCAGAAATTCTTCTGACGGGTTGAAGTCGGTAGACCAGACACAGGAATATAAGCCACTTGGAAATATCCCTGCGCTAACAGTTTGATTTGTGGCCTCATCCACTGACGCAGGGCATCCAAACTCGGCCACGCCCCAATAAACCTACAAATTAGGGCTTTAACATCACTTTGTCAATCAACTATTTACTGATTTCCACAATGGGAATGGATTTAGACACATGGATTGTCAAACCATCTTCCAGAGGCAACTCGTTGCCTGAAGGATTTTGGTGTAACTCAACTCTGCCAATCCCTCATTTGTCAAATTTTCCTAATTAGGGTTCTATATAGGAGCCAATCTGGCCTTCCAAATGAGTCTATTTGTTCTAGGGTTCCTGGCTCCAAAACGTGCAGAAATTGTTCTCATCAAAGGCTTGGAACACATCTTCCTTGGGCCCGACGCTTGTTCACCAACTGTTGCTCGCCGTCGCTTTTCTTTCTAAAACTATATTTAATTATTATAATACTAATTTTATAATTACATATAATATATAAATATTATTATTATAATTTAATATATATTAAAAATAATATAATAATTTATATATTTCTATAATAAAAATATATATTATATTGTAATTTACTGTACATATTATAATATTATATATAAATAAAATTAATTAATGCTAATATTATTATTATCAATATATGAATATATGTATATAAGATAACATAATATTATGTATACTATTAATAAATATTATATTATATATATACAAATGTATACATGGGTGTATATGTGTGTGTGTATGTATGTATGTATGTATGTATGTATGTATGTATTTGTGTATGTGTATGTATGTATGCATATATAAATAAAATCATTCATTGTATTTTGAAAATTTTCAACATTTACATATTTTATATGATTTTGTCTTTTCTTACTATTATGTTATTGTTTAAGTTCACTTTAAAATGAAATATCTCCTTTATATAGTCCATTGTCATATTATATGAAGAAATATATAACCTCATTTTCTATTATCACTTTCATCATAAATATAAAATTATTATTGTTTTAGATGAAATCAAAAATTATAAGTTTCAAATGAAATACAACTATAAATTTAAAATCTTTCATTTTACAAAATATTATTTTACCAAAATACACAGTTTCAATCTTTCTAATATAACTTGCACTTTTAAAACAACTACTAATTAAAACTTATAACATAAATTATATACTAATATTTATATTTTTAATTAAAAAATATTGACGAACTTATTTATCCTAAGACTTACATAACTAAAGTTGTGTACAAGTCTTAATACTGTGATTAAACAGTACTACTATTTCTTCTTCTCTTCTTTTTTAAAGACATAAAACCAATTCCATTTAAATCCATTCGTGTAAATGGAGAATTGCCAATCTATATCTGTCAATTCTTTTGCACCTTTAAAAGGATTCCCATCAAAAGTATTGTAGAAATAAAAGACAATTTTAAAATAAAGGTAGTCTTTTCTGGGTGTCCAAATTTTATTTTTAATAAAGAACTTAGTGTATGAACTGCGTAGATCCTTTCCAAACTGTTTGGAATAAATCTACAAAGTCAAAGTAGAAGCCTTTTATAAGTGTGGTCCAATTATTTGATCTACTTTCCCTTCCGTGTGGAAAATAGAAAGCAACAGGCCACCCTGAAACGTTTTAAAGTAAACAGATGGTACGTTCAACGCTCTTTCTGTTGACAGGTAATCACCATGATGCAAACGTGCATGATATATAAACCATCAGCGGATTTTACCTGTGAATGGAAAATCTTACACGGAAATTATTTAATTAAATGAAAATAAAAAATTTATCGAACATAGTAGAATAGCTAAATTAAATTTAGGTCAAATTTGAAGTACATCATTTTTATTTACATTTCAAACTACTATTATGTAGGAGACAAATAGCTTGCAAGAATCTTCTATGCCAAATTATTAGAGACAAAACATACAGAAAAATAGGGTAAAAAGCACAACAACACAGAAAATAAACCCAGACATAGAATTCAAACTTAGAAATGATATATTTCAATAATATACAGGCAGATGAAACACATCTTTTATCCTCTATGCCAGTAGAGCTGTGCAGTTGTTCATTCTCTTATTTTCTGCATACAATCTGCAATATCTTCACTGCTGTGTCTTCTTCATGCTAAAATAGAGCATGTATTCCCCAGTGATTATAATAAAAACAGAGTAACTAATGCGTACATTGGAAGCCTCTCAAAGCATGTAGAAAGAAGGAGAAAATGAAAAATGAATGCATAAGATGTCCATACAAAAATATCATCTAACAACTGTAAGACATTAAAACATTTTAATACAAATGGACAATATAAACTGAGCTGTAGGCGATGTGGCAGGGAGATTAGAAGTTGAACTGGATGTAGATACACATCCGCCAACAATCACATCCGCCAACACTTCCCCTTAATAGTCACTGCCATGTATGTCTGCTATTCCAATTCCTTCCTGGAGATGCTCAAACACGTTCTTTGCAAGTAGCTTGATAAAGATATCAACAAATTGATATTCAGACCTCCAAAATTTAAGATATATGTCTCCATTGCTCACCAATTCTCAAATAAAATGATATCTTGTATCAATATGCTTGCTCTTTTTTATGAAAAACATGATTTTTAGATAAAACAATTATTGAATTATTATCACAATAAATTTTCATAGGTTCTTGTAAATGTCTCAAATCTAAAAGTACTCTTCTCATCCGTACTGCTTGGCAAGCTGTTGATGTCCCTGCTACATATTCTGCTTCAGCTGATGAGAGTGTCACAATTGATTGCTTCTTTGATGTCCAAGAGATAGCACCGAATCTAAGATGATAAATGTATCTGTAAGTACTCTTCCTATCATCCAAGCTACCTCCCCAATCACTATCTGTATATCCAATTAGTTTGTAGTTATCTGAAGATGTATACAAAATCCTAAAGCTCTTTGTTCTAGCTATATACCTTAAAACTCTTTTTCCATTTTTCCAATATGATTCCCTCGGTTTGTCCATGATTCTATAAAATGAGACTAACCCTATACATGATATCCAGTCTTGTGGTGGTTAGATACATGATTCAGCCCAATAATCTTTTGAATAAATTTGCATCAACATTAGGATTTTTGTCATCCTTGATAAGTTTTAAATCCAATGCAACCAGTGCAGGGGATAGATTCACTTTTGTCATCTTGAATCTCTTCAACAAATCACTAGAATACTTACTTTGACATATAAAAATACCTTGATCACTTTGACTTACCTCTATCCCAAGAAAATATCTCATAAGCCCCAAATTAGTCATATCAAATTCACATTCCATGGCTGCCTTGAATGAGATAATTGACATGTTACTTGTGAATATCAAATCATCTACATACAAACAAACTATCAAGATTTGCCCTAGACTATTCACTTTCACATACAAGTTAGGTTCATTTCCACATATATTAATCCTATTTTTCATGAAATAATAATCTATTCTATTGTACCAAGCTCTAGGAGCTTGCTTCAAACGATATAGTGCCTTTTTCAGCTTGTATACCTTAAGTTCTTGTCCTGAAATTTCATAACCAGGCTGTTGTTTTATGTACACTTCTTCTTCCAAAATACCATTTAAGAAAGCTGATTTTACATCAATTTGGTAAACCTTCCAATTATTTAGAGCTGCTATAGATAAGACCATTTTAATAGTATCCAGTCTTTCCACATGTGCAAATGTTTCATTGTAGTCTATGTCAAGCTATTGTGTGAAGCCTTTAGCTACTAGCATTTCCTTGTGTTTCTTTATTTTTTCATTAGCATTATACTTTGTCTTGTAAACCCACTTAACTCCAATCACATCCTTGTCTTTAGGAAGCTCTACTAGATCCTAAGTTTGAATCTTTTCAATTGATTGAATTTTCTCATCCATTGCTTTAATCAAATTATCATCTTTATTTGCTTCTTCAAAATAAATTGGACCAGCTTGCATTAAGAACACAAAATTAGAACATAAAGCAACATTTTCAGCCTCTTGTATTTTGTCATAATTCTCCCTTAGACTGCGTGTCTTCTTTGAAGTGTTTATAGACCTTGATCTTAATGATGCACGTGTTGGACTAAAAGACTCACTATTTTTATTGCGTGATGTAGTAGTTGGATTTGGAGTGGTTGGTGTCTCAGAAGGCATTGTATGAACATTTTTTTGTGTAGTAGAATTCACAACTTGAATTTTATTCTCTTCATTCTCTTGTGGAACACTAGCTACAATAGCAGTTGTTTTGTCTATGCTGCCATCCCATGCTTCTTCTTCAACAAACTCAACATCATGGCTTATTATCACCTTCTTTGTAATAAGATTGTATAGCTTATATTCCTTAGATTGTTCACTATATCTCATAAATATGCACTTCTCTCCTTTATCATCTAGTTTCTTTCTCAACTCTTGAGGTATCAAGGAGTATGCCACACGTCCAAAAATTCTCAAATGTGTAATATTATTCTTCATTTTGATTGAAGCTTCTTTTGGAATTTTATTTATCACTACTTTTGTTAGACATCTATTTAATATGTATATCCAACATGAAACCACTTTAACCCAATACTCATTTGGTAGGTGTTTGGCTTTTATCATACTTTTTGCCATTTTCATAATTATTTTATTCTTTCTCTCAATTACTCCATTTTGTTGAGAAGTAGACCTTGCTATAAATTATTTATTTATGTCATTTGCCTTGCAAAAATTCTAAAAATAATTTGATATGTATTCGCCACCTCTATTGGTTCTCAATATTTTGATATAATGTCCACTTTATTTTTCAACTTTTTCCTTAAACTCTTTAAAAATAGTAAATACATTTGATTTATATTTTAATAAATAAACCCAAACTTTTCTACTGAAATCATCAATAAATGCAAGAAATAAAGACTTTCACTTATGGATGGTGTTTGCATCAGTCCACAAAGATCTAAATGGACTATCTCAAGTGGTTACTTTGCCCTATAAGATTTACCAATTGAAAATTTATGCTTATGTTGCTTTGAAAGTATATAACTCTCACATTTTCTCATAAGTGGCTCTATTGATGGTAATCCATACACCATTCTTTTCCTATATAATAGCTGTAATCCTTTGATGTTTAAATGTCTAAATCTCAAATTCCATAGCCAAGATTTAATTTTGTATGAAGCTTTGAAAGCTAATTCAACAACCTTTTGCAATCCTTGAGGCTCTATGAATAATTTACTTTGGATTCTAAGAGAAAACATCATATTTTTTCATTTTAACTTTTACAATCAGCATATTGCTTGGTTTCTTATCTAAAATTACACAATCACCATTTTCAAAGTATGTTCTATACCCTTTTTGCACTAATTTCCAAACACTTATTATATTATACTGCAACCCTGAAACATAGTACACATCAAGGATATGCTTCTTCTCACCTTGCTTAGTTTTTATGTTAATTGACATTTTTCTCATTACTGATACTCGGTGATCATTTCCCAATTTTACCTCTAATTTTATTGATTCATCCATTGTTGCAAACATCTCCTTACTCACACTCATATGATTACTACATCTACTATCTAAAAGTCATACCTCCTTAGAACTCTCTTATCTAACATTACATGTGATCAAGATTATATTTTGTTCACTAGTGTTGAATTGATTTTCATTTATAAAATTTATCTTTTGTTTATTCATATGATATATCATTTTCCTATATTTAGATGCAAGATGCCAAAATATTTTACAATAATGACATTAGATGTTTATTTTATCATACCTTTCACCTTGATGCTGGCTATGAAAATGAATGCTATCTCTACCTCTTGTTGGTTTAGAATGTGCATGTGAGCTTGATGTTGTTCTTTTGCTTTCAAATTATGTATTTTCTCTTCATCCTCTTGGTGTAAAAAGTCCTCTGCCTCTGCTGTAATTTATTCTCCCTCTTATTCTATCAAATGAAATTTATGTTTTGAATGCATTCTCCAATGATGATGCCCTTGATCAATTTAATCTTTACTCATATGCTAAGAATGATTCCATTAATTCATCTACTGATAGCTGAATAAGATATTTGGATATCTCAATAGCTACTACAACTGAATCAAACTTTGTAGGCAAGCTTCAAAGTATTTTTTCTACAACTTTTTGATTTTCAATGGTTTCTCCATAGGTTCTAATCTGATTTACTATTGCCATTGCATGAGTGAAGAATAAATCTAATGAATCTAAATCCTTCATTTATAGATTTTTGAAGTCCCTTCGAATCATTTATAATTTTTTTGTTTTCACCTTGCTTGTACCTTGGTATGTTGTTTGTAAATTATCCCATACCTGTTTTGATCTTGTAGTACATTCTACTCTTAGAAAGATTGATTCATCCATTACCTGCTAAATAAAAAATAATGCTTTGGCATCCTTCTTCTTATTTTCCTTCAACAAATCCTTCTCTACTTGTGAAAGAGATAGATATGCTTGTTGGTTTGCTGGTTCAAGAAATTCATTTTCAACCAAATCCCATACATCTTGGGAGAAAAATAGGGTTTTCATTTTAATTCTCCTATAATCATTATTTTTACCATTAAAAATTAGAATTTGGAGTTATGAATTACTTCCACTTACTCTTACCATGATTTCTCAAAATAATAATCTCCTTTTTTTCCTTACTACTATGAAGATTATTTTACCCTTTTTTAAAATAAAAGACTAAAATATTTTGCCTTATCTTTGCTAGAATTCTCCCCCTTTTGAATATCTCTGCTACAATTCTTTGCCCCTTTTTATTTTTGAATTTCTTCCTCTTCCTTGCTCTTTTCTTCCAATGATTGGTCCAATCCTTTTTGTGTTCTGATACCAATTTGTAGGAGACAAATAGCTTGCAGCAATACTCTATGCCAAATTATTGGAGACAAAGCATATAAAAAATCAAGGTAAAAGGCACAACAAGATGACAAATAAACCCAAACAGAGAACTTGAAATTAGAAATGATCTATTTCAATAATATACAAGCAGATGAAATACATGTCTTTTATCCTCTATGCCAGTAGAGGTTCACAATTGTTCATTCTCTTATTTTTAGCATACAATCTATAATAGCTTCACTGTTGTGTCTTCTTCATGCTAAAATAGAGCATGTATTCCCTAGTGATTATAATAAAAATAGAGTAAATAATGTGTAGATTGGAATACTCTTGAAGCATGTAGAAAGAGGGAGAAGATGAAAAACAAATACGTTAGGTATCCATAGAAAAATATCATCTAACAACTGTGAGACATTAAAACATTTTAATACAAAGGGACAATATAAACTGAGCTATAGGTAATGTGGTAGGGAGATTAGAAGCTGAGCTGGATGTAGATCCATGTCTGCTAATAGTCATGTGTGCCAAAATATTATAGGTTTCACTTATTAATTTTTTTGTAAATTAATAGTTATATTTATGTATAAAAAACTAGTATTTCAATCATGAAAACACTACCCATCAAAATTTAATCTTTAGTTTCTTGAGAAATATTACTTAATTATATTAAAAGAAATAAATAAAAATTATTTATAGGCCATTATGATGATAGTTATAATAATGATGATGGTGATAAATTTTGTTAGACCAAAAAAATTGTATACAAAATATAATTTTTTATAAATATGATTAATAATTATCTTTCCTCATACTAATTTTTGTAATTTTTGAAATATTATTAAATAAAAATAAGGTAATAAGTAATTAAACTTAGAATGAAATCAAATTAAGAGAAATGTTTTTTTTTTAAAAAACTCTTTAATTATGTAAAGAAAATGTAGAAAACTAAAAATTATTTGCTTTTAGATTTAAAATAAAATAACCAAGTTTTGTTTAATTTTCTTGATTTAAGAATTCATATACTAGGTTTATATTGTAAAATCCTACTTTTATACCTATATTTGGGCAATGTAACATAAATATATGGGGTTTTATTAAATTGTAGCACAAATATTCATTTACAAATAATTAAGCTAGATAACATGGAAAATAAATCCAAGCCTAATTACATATTTCCAACTTACAAGCAAGTATCTTATGGTGTGCATGGTTAAACATAAACTATATATTTAAATATATGTAAATGGTTATAAGAAAAAAAAAGTGGGATGAAGAAAGTGAGTGTACTCTAGCTAAATGGGCCATACCAATTTTCCAAAACCATATTAACACTTTATAAAATCCTCAAGGCCATCCAAACACATTGGACAAGGAGTTTAAGACAATAGAAATAAGGGGGAGATAATGTGAAAGTTGGAGAGGTTTGGAAGAAGCTTCAGAGAAGACATGTGAATATATAATTTTGTGTGCTTGGAGTTTCAAAACCAAAGTCCATATACATGAGAATTTTCAAACATATTATTTATTTCTCTACACATGCATGGTGAGATATAAATTTTAGGAGCCTCTCAATTAGACACCAGAAAAACATACTTATTTTCAACTAGATTGATAATCATAAACTACGAATGGGAATTGATTCCACATCAATTCCTAGTTTTATGTTCCCAACCAACTTTGATTAATTAAAAGTCATAAAATATTACACAAGTGCAAACACCACTATTTATTTCACTACTCATCAAAGTAAAACATTCAATATTACTATTCAAATTCTAATGTTTAATAATGAAAAAAAAATCATATTATTTATGAATAGATGTAAAATAATTGTTGCTCAAAAAAATAATCCCTATTCATTTTGATTTACATAGTAAATAAATATTTATCAAAATCATCAATACCCATCTATACATTGTCCATTTTTATTCTTCTATATATTAAAAAAGGATAAATTGTTCTTATTTGTTTATTCAATTTTATTAATTTCATCATATACATATACCAATATAATAAATATGTGGGTATAATTGAACGTTTAAATTCAAAAATTTTTAATAACACTAACCAAAATAAGGAGTATTACTTGTTGAAGTATTGCACAATTCAAAAATATTCACACTGAAGAAATATTGAATTAAAATGGAGGATTGAAAATATCATTAGAGGTATTTTTATCTAACCATAATTTTTTTTAAATCCCTCGTATGCATCTCATCGACTAAGAGTTGACCTACCCTTTCATGAAGGAAGTAGATGCATAAAAATGGTAGAGTAAGATATGATCAATCTAGATAAAATAAGCCATTAAAACAATATGAAACTCCACACAACAATGCAATATATGAAAATGAATTAGTACTTGAATGATATGTAAAGATGCTAATGTGTTTATTTGTGTGCACATATTAATTATGGAAATATAATAAGTGACCCCTAAATTCATTCCAATTCTAGGAGGGTGATATAGAATGCACAACACTTGATAGCTTATCCATTAAAAAATGTATAGGATGGGCACAAAATTTCCACCCATAGACAGAGAGACTTCATAGAAAATATGAAAAGATGCAAACATCAGAGTATCTCGTAAGATACCACACTTTTTCCAAACCCACCTTGTAACAATACATAATGATAAGTATGGGATGCCAATTTTAATATGGCATCAAAGTGAGATAGGGGTGGACATAATAGAGATAATTCATCTTGATTTAATCCCTTTGTAAGATTCAGTGATGACACAACAACAGTAAATGCATGTACAGTTGGTGCTAATATACTATTATTATATATTGTGATGTAATTTTATTCATTCAATGCATTGTCAATTGTATTTGAGACCAAGGAAAAATAAATATCATATCTTGAAGGTGAATACTTCTCTTAGATTACCCACATGTGGTAACATATTATATAAATGTAATATCTATTAAAGGATTTTGTGAAAGATATTTAAAGCTAACAATAGTGTTGAATGTGGAGCCCGTTTCAACACCCCTAACGTAAAAATAAAATTACCAAGGAAAATTTAACATGTAATTTTTACTTTCACAAATGGTTGGGCATATTTTTGATTATGCTAACCACTTCCCACATTTGTGGTACATTTTATGGAAAAGTGGGTAAGGTGTTGAGAGAATCGGGGGATTATGTTTATCCCAAGTGGTTGTAACCTCCCTTATTTGGTGGGGATATGGTTATATCCATGGTATGGTGAATTTTTAAGGGCTTTTGGAAATTATAAATAGGGGTGAGGGGAAACACATTAAGCATTGCATTTTTCATCTCATTTTGATCTTTGTATTCTCTCTTTGATGGGTGTGATTAGGTTTGAGGTGTAGCTTAACATCTCGAGAAGTCTAGCATGAGTTTGGGTTGGAGAAAATTATCTCTATGAGAGGTTTCTTGTTGAGAGTTATCTTTTACTCTTGTTTATAACATTATAGAGATATTCTTAGTGGACAAATCTCACATTGGGTGAACCACGTTATATCAGTGCTATGTGTGTATTTGCTTAGATATGAATTTTCTTTCATGTCTCTATTGCTATGATTTTGAGGAATTAGTTACATGTTGTATGCTATTGAATAATTAATCACGTATTCCTAACAACTAGTATTAGAGCTAGCTTTAGTGGTTTTGCTAAAGTGGTGAATCATAGGGAAATATATTAGCTTGAGTGGGATTTATGGCAGATAATGGCAGATTTAGAGTTAAAAAATTCAATGGGTATAATTTTGGATTGTGGAAGATGAAGATAGAGGATTAATTGTTTCAAAAGGATCTTCATCACCCTTTTTTGAGGAAAGTAGGCCAACCTTTAGGTATGGATTAGGTACATTGGAATTTGCTCGATAAGAAATTATTGGTAGCCATATGGTTGTGCCTTCCATCTTTAGTTGCCTTCAATATTTTAGAAGAGATAACCATATTTGGTTTGATGAAGAAATTAGGGGAGTTATATGAAAAATGTTATGCCTCTAATAACATATTTTTGATGAAAAAGTTATTTAATATGAAAATGTCTAAAAATGGTTTTGTAGCTAATCATTTGAATGATTTTAGTATGGTTATGAGTATGTTAACTTCTATTGATATTAAATTTGAAGATGAAGTTAAGGTTTTAATGATTGTTTGCTCCTTACCTGATAGTGAGCATAGCCTAATTATGTATATGAGTAATGTCATCCCTATGAATGGAAGTTTAAAGTTTGAAGATGTTATAAGTGTTATTCTTAGTGAGGAAATGTGAAGGAAGAGCAATGAGGAATCATCTTCAGGGAATGATTTGATGGTATAGACTAGAGGGAGACAAAAGGATAGAATGAAAGGAAACCATGGAAATTCAAAGGATAGGGAAGATCTAAATCTAGAGTCAATATGGTTTCTTGGCACTATGGGAAAAGTAGACACACAAAGAAGGAATGTTGGGAACTTTAGGACAAGAAGACCAAACATGAAGATACCAAGGAGGTAAATACAAAAATAGGTATTGTTAGTCAAGATGATTTAATTATTTCCTTGGATAGTATTACTAAATCTTAGGTATTAGATTTAGGGGAGTCTTTTCATGCCACCCCACATAAACATCATTTTACTAATTATGTTCAAGGAGATTTTGGAGATGCTTATATTGGTGATGATGAACCATGTAGTATAGTAGGGAAAGGTTATGTTTAGGTTAATATTCAAAATGGGAAAACATGGCTACTAAAGGATGTCAGACATGTCCCATAGTCGAGTCATAATTTAATATCAACAGGGTAATTAGATAGTGAGGGCTGTTTGGTGATGTTTTCAATAGACTCTTGGAAAGATACTAAGGGTGCCTTTATGGTTGTGATAGGTAAGAAAGTTATCACTTTGTGTTTTCTAGTAGTGCTGATCATTGTATATTAGTCACTATAGATGAATATGCAACTTTGTGGCACTATAGGATTGGTTATATGAGTTGGAAGGGCATGGAGATCTTGAAAGACAAGTTTCCTAGATTAAAATAGGTTGATTTGAACTTCTATGATGATTGTGTGTATGAGAAGCAGAAGCAAGTTATGTTTTTGAGGGTTGGACCTATGAAGAAGGATAATAAGTTGGATTTGGTTCACTCAGATGTATGGGGACCATCTCAGGAATCTTCTATTCGTGGTTCAAATTATTATGTTACATTGATTGATGATGTAACTAGGAAAGTTTCAGTTTATTGCATTAAGAAGAATTTTGATGTGTTTGAAACATTCAAAATACGAAAAGCTTTGGTTGAGAATGAAATAGATTTCAAGTTGAAATGTCTCAGGTCAGATAATGGAGGTGAGTATTTTATCAAAGCATTTGATGATTATTATTCACATAATAGAATTCATAGGCAAAAGATGATTCTAGGGATGCCATAGGAGAATGGAGTGTCAGAGAGAATGAATAGGATAATCATGGAGCATGTTAGGAGCATGAGGTTACATGTAGAGATGATCCTAATGTTTTGGGTAGAAATAGTTAGCACAAAGGTATATCTGATTAACAAATGACATTCAGTGCCTTTAGATGGAGGCATACTTGAGGAAGCTTGGTCTGGTAAGAAAGTTAATTATTATTTTCTTAGGGTCTTTGGATGTGAGGAATTTTTTCATGTTGCCAAGAAATATATGACCAAGTTAGAGGATAAGTTTGAGAGATACAACTTTATTGGTTATGGTGAGGATGAATTTGGTTTATAGGTTTGGAGTGTTGGAAAAAATAAAATATTTTGGTCTAGGGATGTTGTCTTTAAAGAAAAAGTCATGTATAAGGATTAGTTGCAGGAATATGAAAAAATAGGAGCACATAGTTTTGGATGATATTATGAATTGTAAAGTGTATAAAGAGATAGTTTAGGAACCTCCTCCATAACAACCCTAAACTCCTATAGTAAGAAGGTCTTTTGGAGTAAGAAGAGATCTGGAATGTTTTTCCCCATCTTTGAGTTATTTTTTACTTACGGACAATCAAGAACTATAATGTTTTGAGGAAGTAATGTAGGCAAATGATAGGAAGAAGCAGGATCAATCCATGGAAGAGGAACATAGTTCTCTCATGGAAAACCATACGTGGGATTTGGTGAGTCTACCCAAGGGAAAGAGAGAATTGCAGAACAAGTGGGTATACAAAATTAAAGAAGATGATGGAGGAAGGAAAAGGTACAAGGCCTGATTGGTGGTTAAGGGATTTGAATAGAAGAAAGGTATTAATTTTGATGAGATTTTTCCTCTTGTTGTTAAGATGACTTCTATTAGAACTATGCTTGGTGTAGTTTCAGTAGAGGATTTGCACTTAAAAAAATTAGATGTGAAGATTACATTCCTTCATGGTGATTTGGAGGAGGAATTATATATGGAGAAGCCACAAGTTTATGAGGTCGAAAGAAAGGGGAAATTGGTGTGCATACTAAATAAGAGCTTGTATGGTTTGAAACAAGATCTATGGCAATGGTATAATAAATTTGACAATTTTATGTTGGAACAGGGTTACTCTAGGTGTCATTCTAACCATTTTATGTATTTCAAGATATTTGAGGATGGTAATTATATTATCTGATGCTCATATGTAGATGACATGTTGGTTGTAGGAAAGAACATACAACAAATTCAAGTACTCAAGAAGTATCTTGGTGATTCCTTTTCTATGAAGGATTTGGGTTCAGCAAATAAAATCCTTGGTATGAAGATAAATTAAGATATGAATGAGAGGAAGTTGATCTTCTCTGAAGAAGAGTATGTGAATAACGTTTTGGAGAGGTTTAGTATGCAGGATGCTAATCCAGTTGGGATTCTTTCGGTAGGCCATTTCAGATTATGAAAGGAGTGATGTATCAGGATAGAAGAAGAAAAGATAAAGATGTCTGAGGTACCTTACTCATAAGTGGTTGGTAGCCTAATGTATGCTATGGTTTGTACTAGGATAGATATTATGCATGTAGTGAGAGTAGTAAGTAGGTACATGAGTAATCAAAATTATGAGCACTGGTAAGTAGTGAAGTGAATTATTTGATATTTGAGAGGAACCATGGGTACAACATTATGTTTTGGTAGACCAAACATTAATTTGAATGGTTATGTGGACTCAGATATGGCTGGGGATGTTGATAGTAGGAGGAGTATGATAGGTTATGTATTTAATATCAGGGATACAGTGGTTAGTTAGATTTATTGGATACAAAAGATTATGGTTTTATCAACCATATAGGTTGAGTATGTTACTACTACAAAGGCTAGCAAGGAGATGATTTGGTTATAATAGTTACTTAATGAGTTGGGCATAACCAGGAAGTTAGGGGATTACATAGTAATAGTTAGAGTGCTATACATTTATCCAAGAACTCTGCTTTCCACTCGAGGATGAAACACATACAGTTGTGGTATCATTTCTTCAGGGTAACTTTGGAGGAAAACATGGTAAAGATATAAAAGAGACACACAAGCAAAAATTATATGGATATGATGACCAAGGTAGTCACATTGGAAAATTTGATGTTATGTTCAACTTTGGTTGGTCTTCGTGAAGATCATGGAGGAGTGTTAATTTTTTTTTCAAGGAGAAATGAACTCCAAGTGGGAGATTGTTGAATGTGGAGCCTGTTTCAACACCCCTAAGGTAAAAATAAAAATATTGGGGAAATTTTAACATGTAATTTTTACTTTCATAAATGGCGGGTAATATTTTTGAGTATGATAACCACTTCCCACATTTGTGGCATGTTTTATGAAGAAGTGGGTAAGGTGTTGAGAGAATTAGGGGATTATGTTTATCTTGGGTGGTTGTAATCTCCCTTATTTGGTGGGCATATGGTTATTCCATGGTATGATGAATTTTTAAAGGGAAATTGGAAAGTATAAATAGGGGTGAGCTGAAACACATTAAGCATTGCATTTTGAATCTCATTTTGAGCTTCATATTCTCTCCTCGATCAGTGTGATTGGGTTTGAGGTGTAGCTTAGCATCTTGGGAATTTTGGTGTGAATTCAAGTTGAATAAAGTTATCTCTATGAGAGTTGTCTTATACTCTTATTTATAATATTATAGAGAGATTATTGGTGGATTTATCCCATATTAGGTGAACCATGTTATATCAGTGTTATGTGTGTATTTACTTAGATCTGAATTTTATTTCATATGTCTCTGCTACTATGATTTTGAGGAATTAATTTCATGTTGAATGTTATTACATAATTAATCACTTATTCATAACAAATAGTAAATCACATTATTCAAATTCTCACATTTGCAATTAGGTTCCCATAGGAACATTATTTCAAATAAAACAAGTCAAAATTGTTCTCAACTTACATGCATGTTCAAAAACCTTTAGTTTACAACACATAGGTTATTTAAATGAATATACATGCCTATGAATTCTTTATTTGTGTACCTAACTTTGATACTTACATTCAATCCCATTCTTACATCTTTAATGGATTTTTCATAAAGTTTATTGCTTAAAATATTATTGAAGTTTCTTGTTATCTTTCACCTTCCACTAGACTCCAAAGCCATCTTGATACATCACCCTAACAAGTATCTCATTCTATCCTATGCCTTATTCTCACATTAGGATTGATATCATATCTTGAATACCCCAAAAAAAACCCTATAAATATTCATTACACCCATCTTGAATCTCAAAACCATCTTCCAAATTGAGGTACAGATGCATTAAGCATGATATGAACTGTTGATATCATGTTTACTCAACACTAGGTGTCTTGACTATCGAAAATATGTTATAATCACTATAAACCTTCCTTGTGATGATTTATAAGCATCTTCCCATGCCTTTTCCATGTCATTGATGGTTATAATGGACTCTACTATGTCTCACTCAATCACATTCCATGAAAAACCTTCAAGAACTACATTTTTAGGCTTATAACAATCCTTTCTAAGCCAAGATTTGTACAATAGTGCCTCACACATGCCAAAAAAATGACTCCATCAAGTTAGTTTAATGTATTCTATCATATTTATCTCTAAATATTTTGATTTCTAGCTTTTAATGTCTTCTATCATCTTTTTTTGGATTTATCATGCAAATACTTGCTTGATTGATGCATTATTTTAACCTATTCTTACTTTTAGTATGAACTTAAGCCTCTTCTATACATACACTTATTTATTTATATCATAGTAGATCACCATTATACCATGAATTGACTCTCTCTCTATCTCTCTCACTCCTTTACACACACAACCATCATCTAAACCATTATCTCAACCATCACATTCACATCTTCAATCTCCACTCTTGTACCAAACTTGTTAATCCTCATATATCTCCCTTGGCCTCAAGTCCTCATTCATTAGTCCATGTTCTGACCTCATGACTAAGACTTAAACTGGTCATTGACATGCCTATTGAACTCTTTTCCTTCTCCAAATAGTTAACTTCACCTCTAAACCATACTTCCTCAATCATTATAATTTCATTCTTCTCTTTGCTAGCTCCTTGATCCATAACCTCAAAATTCATTGAAACTCAATGAAACTAACCACTCACTAAGGATGTACTCATTTTATCATATTATACTAGAAAAAACTCACTTAGATCATCCACACACTCTCCAAAACCTTTGAATGCACCTAATGCTTGTATAAGCCTACTCTTTATTGTAGCCCTAAAAACATATAAATCTCCTTGTTTAAGAGTATATAAAGATCATCTCTTGGTCAAATATTGACACTTTTTGACACCCTTTAGGTCCATTCACTTCTCCAATAGTTTCAAGACTTAAATTTTTAAGGCACCCCTTGAACTCAATCTCTTTATTTGGAAGTAGGTCTCCTTTATGATTTTTCAAGCTTGGTTTATTTACACAACACTCTAGACCATACTGTATGGTATAATTATATCCTAATGAAGCATTTAAAGCACATATAAACACATATGATTTCCATTTTTTGTCAAATTCCTATGGAGTGAAAAAAAGTGATAGGAGTTTCAATAACAAAACCCTAACCTTTGTCTTAGTAGGCTTGTACAAGACCAATAACACATTAAAAAGGATTTTTGGATTTTTGGACACTTTTTGACACTTTCAAGACCTATCTCAGGTCTATAAAAACATTATTCAATATTTTAAATAGTTTATTATCCCTATTTAATCCTCAAGAGGCCTCAATAAGCATGAATGTATAATTATAATGTCTTCCTAAAACTATATGCACGAATTCACTTGCTTTTTAATAATTACAAAATAAATATGTGATTGAAAAAGGATATGAAGCCTATGTAGGGTCTACCCACACACCACTCAATATCTCCAAAGGTTCCTTTCTCTCAAATAAGCATTCAAGGTCTCAAAAGGACAAGAGGACCAAATTTTGATGAATACTAAGACTGTGCAAGCACGTGGAGTAACAAAGTGGTATCCAATTATTTTTAAACAATTTAACTCATTTTTAAGGCTTATATAATGGCTTACCAAACCTTAATAAAATAACTCCAATATTTATTTGCCATGACTTCATCTCTAAATTGTCCAATATGGATGGATACATAATTTTGAGTACTCTCAAGACTAATTGAAGACTCAACTGAAACTTGTACACTTATAATGGTTTACAAAAATTACAAAGGGGTTGTTCTCACCTATACAAAATCTCTATATTTATCTGAGTACACCACCATTCAATCACCTCTGAACACATATCACTACTTGTGATTTGTCTATCATCCTTATCTTTCCACATAATGTTTTCACTGGTTTGCCTTGTCTTTTCACACCTATAGGGAGATCATAAGAAACCCCAACCATTGAAAAGAAGAAAAATAATGTAGGAATAGATACAAATCAATAATTAAAAGATAATCACCATAATCTCTCAATAACACCCTTTCATTTGTTACCATCTTTATTCAATAGAACAATCATATACAAAACTTATGAAGAAGGGACATATGTTTGGAATTTTTTTTTTTTTTTCTTGATCTTCTTATCTCTATACATTATCCTCCTATGAAGTTATTATCCTTCCAATATACTTCTTCACACTACTATCATAACCACCCACTCTAACATGTGATTTCAATCTTTATATCCTTTAGAACATGCAAAAAACCTCTCTTCTTACCACCCTCACATTGAAGAGGTTTGAGACACCCTCTACGACATCCGTAAACCCTCTGTACTCTAATTAGTTCTTCCAACTATAATGCACACATAAAGTTACCCAATCCATACTAGGCCATACCTTACCACTATTAAACACATACAAACACCCTACAAACACCTTCAAATAGCACATAATCTAGATTTTTTGGGCTTAAAATATGACTAGGTGTAGGGGTTAAGGGTCTCTTGTATTTCAAGGAATAATAAGACTTTTCCTACATATCTAAGACATATCTAATGTCTATCCAAAATCAATATTTTAAAAAAAAACTTATCTATATTATAATGACCTTAAATAGTCCTTACATACAAAATTGGTATAACTCAGGCTTCTCCTTATGATAGTCCTTCTAATGGGGAACTTTTGATTGAAATTACAGTTCAAAACATCAAAATTAACACTGAACAATGATATTAATCCACTAATAATTCTAATAATCCCCAAAACAATGATAATAATCCTAATGAACAATTATAATAATCCATAAAATAATTGAAAGTATTTCCAAGACTTCTCTATTATCTTTCCATTCACCTACCTCTTGAACTCTTTGCTAAATCCAAACAAAATACTTAATTATGAAGCCATGAATCCTCAATCATTCCACTTGCATTCTTATCTTCACTAGACACAAAAATATGTTCAAAATACTTGTTGCTATATTAAATCCATGGAGAATATATAATTTATCACAAGCTTTCCACTTGTAGACAGAGTACTTTCAGATTTTAACACATGCTTAACTCCTAACCTAAATAGTGATGGTTTGCATCATTTTTTAAATTTGTTTGCCATTTGACACTTGAATAGAGAATTTTCATTTAATTAAATTTTAACTAGTTACATATAATATTTTGTGAGTTTTTCAAAAATTATCTATGATAATTACTACATGTTGATTACTACATGCTAATTACCCATAACATTTAACTATGTTGATTACTACATGTTGAATAATTCAATACAGTTTGTGATTTTTTGGAAATTATCGCTAAATAATTATTTTAATTATGTGGTAGGTGTCATTAATATTAAAAACATGGAAAGTGTTATGGAAAGAAGAGAGGAATTCCAAAAATTCATTTTCAAAAAGAGAATATTGGAGGAGATAAATGTGGAACGTGAAATAATGTACCAGATCTCATTTATGGTGGCTACTTCCATCAACTGGATGGGGCTTGGATGCACTAAAAATTTCATCTACCTTGATGGATTATGATGGGTCAATGTTCTTATGAGTTACAACATGGAATATCCTTCTTATCACATTCCTATGGCAAGTTATGAATATGTGGCATTCATTGACAGGCCCAATACTGATATCTACCTATAGTGGTCATATGAATGGCCAAAGGATGATTCCATTTTTATTGATCTATGGGATACTCCTAGCACCATTCTAGGATATTTGAGGTGCTTCATGGAGAATTTATTTCTAAAAAATGTGTTTAATGATTAAGATGTGAATGTGCATCTAGATTAGGTATGAAATATGTTCATTGGTGGGAAATTACCATTCTGAGTGAATTTACAACTATACATCATTTTAAATAAACACTTTTATGCCTATAGATATTATCCAACCCAACCATACATAACATTTTGTAAGAGGTACATAATCTCCCACAACATCGATTTTCCTCTCATCTGATCGAGGTGAAGGATTTCAAGAATAAAACCACTATTCTTCTTCATGTCGATTATCAATGATGACAATGATGGTGACTACGATCCATCAGATGATAATGACGATTCCCAAAGTGAATAATATAACTATATAAAATTATTTTTGAATATTGATAGATAGTTTATAGTGTTGTAATCAGTTATGTTTGAACATGTTTAATTTATGACTAAAGAAATTACATATTTGTTTTTATATTACTTGAAGTTCTCATTCCAACTTGTATCATTGAAATTACACCTTTAGTTTTGCATGTAACCATATTGATCCAAAATCTGCTAATCTTTTAGCATATGTTTCTAATAGTGTTTGATGTTTTGATCAATGAAGAAAAGGATTTCCTCAAATCCAAAGGAATTTATAATGTTCCTTTATATATATATATATATATATATATATATATATATATATATATATATATATATATATTTGTGTGTTGTCTTATATAAAGTGAGGGTTTATATGTGCTCTCGAGCACTATTACCACAACTGTGTATGAAAATACAGAAGTATGTGAGTAGGTCTATATAGGGGTATTTACATTATGAAGGCATATTTATGTTTTTTAGTTCCTCTTGAATTCATTTTATTAATCTATCAACTTTTGATACATATTTTGGTGAAAAACATAAGATTTCTGTGTATTACCTATATTCTATTTCCTTGTACACCTTATTATTTCTTAGGTCTGTAATTCTTACAACTTCTACATTAGATTCTTGAAGATAATGACTACATGGTAGTTTATGAAACAAAAGAAGGTTATAAACTAGTAAGGTTATTTTGTGATTTCTTGAACACCGATATTAATTTCAAAACCTTAAGATATAGAATTTAGGTCTAAACTCTATCCTAAATCTTGCATGACTGGTTCCTATATCTATTTAGATTCTTGGGATTGTATGTAAAATATGTTTTCCTATTCAAGACTATAATAGATCCTTTAGGATCTTCCTCTAGGACTATTTCAATTTTAGATATTAGGAAACCAATCCTTCTTATTGGTTTTTTCTTAATCCCTTAGTAATTCACTTAACTCTATTATGAGCCTTTAGTATGAGAGGAATAATTTTGTCTTTACTGGGGACAAACCTTTATAACCCTTTCAAACAATATTAAAACCTTCTTGTTGATGATGATCACTTTAGTAGTGATGTTCTAATCTTCTACAAAAGTCTACAATTCTTAATAAGACAAGAACTCCATTCAAACACTTAATTTATTGTTTTCTCCTTATGAATACCTATAGGTGATAGAATGTAATTATTTATATTCCATTCTATTAAGGTTAATCCAACCCCAAACCAATTGAAATAATATTTATATGTGATTCTATGTGATTGTGTTCAACATTGGGTGATTTTGACTATGTTCTTAAGTCGAGAGAACACTATTGGTTGAAAATTATTAGTTAGTTATTGATATATTTTAAATAGCAATGAAAATATATTATATTCCCTTAGTTCTTAAATTTTTAATGATCCTTGAACTTTTATGCAAGTCAAAACTCTTTAGACCTATTCTATATAGACTTTTTTTCATGCAATTTTTTGTATCTCTTATACATAGTTAGGATTTTAACAACTTTGGGACTGTATTCATCATAAAATCATCTAAACTCAATAATTAATTCTCTAGGAAAATATAATGAACTAATTAAAATAATAGAAACACTTTATTTTTATTAATCAAAATACCAATACACACTTAAAGACATGTGTGAACCTCCATTTTAGATTGTATCCAGACCTTCTTCCCTTACCCATATCTAATTTCCTCACCGACATTTATATTTGTATGTACATGTGACTTTATTGGTCCTCTTTATGATAGGTATGAACCTTATAATGTTTATCCAATGTATAAACACACGTTCTTAATAATAAAATGGTCTAAACTTCTATCAATTTCCTTGTCCAAACTTACCACATGGCTTGTTTGGTCTTTCTCGACATAGGAAATCACCTATCTATAAGGTGATAAGGTATTTTCACATTTACATATGTTTATTCCCTTCTAAAGGGATTACAATATTTAAATCATGATTCAAATATTCAAACCCTAATTTTGGAGGAAAAATCTAAATTGAAACTATTTTAAGACTAATGAAGCATCACATGCTCCTTATTTTGATTATTCATGAAGCTTAAAACTTTATTTATCATTATGACAATTGTAATATAGGCTTATAAGACTCCTTAAACTATTATAATCTTTAAAATCAATTCATGCATTAAAATACACATGTCTTAAATGACTATCCTAATTGTGTATTATTAAAAAAACATTGTAGTAAGAGTTTGAATAGTATAAGTCTTGATCTAAGTTCAAAATCACTTCAAAAAGGATAAAATCCCACTCATTTATTCATTCATAAACAAATTAAATACACAAGTGGTGAAAAATAAACATTGATTTTGTAGATTAAAATCTAAATAAGAAAGTGTTTCAATTGATTTCCATCCAAAATCATAAGCATACATGGAATAATAGACACATAATTGGTTTCACATAACTAATTATCATCATTTGTTTATGGAATACCAAGTCCATCGAGAGATATCCCATTAGATTTTGAAAATAAGATATCAAATTGGGCCTTCAATATTTGTAGCTGGTACTCATATATAGCCACTATTCCTTCATTCTTTAATTTCATGGCTTGCACAGCCTTTGCCTTTGCATCACATATTGATTTTATGTAGGCATGGGTAACTTCTAGATTGGCAAACTTTATTTTAACTTACATATTCTCATCCTTCAGTGTGAGAACTGTATAGTGCAACTTCTTTACATATATGGTCCTCTCATCTAATGCACTTTCCAACTTCATAACCTTTGCCCTTGCACCGTAAAGAAGCTTGGACAAAAATTGGTTTTTCGTCTTGAGTGATTGTTTTTTTTGAGCCACTAGTGACAGGTGCAAACCAAGATGTTTTTCTGCACCAATTATGTTCTCAAATCTCATCCTTGCAATAAGTTCTTCCATGTCCTTGGGAAACTAGGAAGCCACATTCTCTTTTATATTCGATACTTAGTCTATAAAAAATAAACATGAAAGTTAATGATAGCATTCAATATTTTTAGCATTGATAAGCTAAAAAAATCTATACATAAATGAGGGTCCATGAGATTAATGCCTTGTTTTGGAATATTTAAATGCTAGAAACATACATTATTTTTATATTACAAATAATTTCCTTACACACACTGATTTTTCTAACTTAAATGAAAATAATGAAATCATTATATTAGCTCACTATTGACAAATGAGAAAAATGGGAAAGTACTACATGTTACAATGGCTCATGATGAATTTGCAAATTAATTTGAAACACCAAAAACCAATAGAGAATTCCATTATCCATGGTTGTGTTTATTTCCTAAAAAGACAAACACATGACATGAGATAAAGGAATGTTAGAAAGATAATCCATGCATACAAATATTATATTACACTCCTTCCCACCATGATTACTTTTATAGCGATATAGATACATGTAAACATATGTAGTTTTTCACCAATATGTGAAAAAATGAAAGGTGAATAAGGTATACATATGAAAAGATAGATTGCCTATCGATAACATCACATACCATACACATAAAAAATAGTTGATGAGTACATGGAAAAAAATTGCATCATTTAACCATGCATCATTATGTAATACATCAGTAAATAAAAATTAACCACCAAACCATTGCTTAAGTCATACATAAATAAAAAATATGTATCTAGCACAAACTAGAACAAAACACTTATATTAAAATCTTTTTTCCAAATAATATGTTTGACCACACATCATACATGTCATACATGTTATGACAAAATGTATGTATATAAATAATAATGTCTAAGGTAGTAGCCACAAGGCAATATCAATGTTCATGATCTCACCATTAAGCCTATTCAAAAGGATAAATAATTAGAGGTAGTCAACCACATGAATGTACACATATGCATATGTCACCTTGGACACCTTCATTTAAAAATGTGAAGTTTAGAAATCTTGATAGAAAGCAAGAATAAGACACCAACATGAAGAATAAGTTGTAAATTTTTGTAAATAAGAAGTAACTATAATAACTCCTAAACATGGTCCATCCATGCCTATGATTGCACCAACTCATCTCCAACAAAAGCCTATATTCAATAAAAATATACAACACTATGAAAATATTTAATGGTAGGGTTGAAAGAAAGGTAGGGGAATAAAGAAGAGTGCATATAATACATAATCATTGTAAGAAGTACAATATCAATTTGTGAGGAAACCCATCATGCACGCTTTCATTTTTTATGCCCTCCCTAACAAACATATCAATCATTCCAAAAATGCATTTCTCTCAAATGAATGTGATTATCATCAATATAATGGGCTTGAGAGTCATCCCTCCAAAATCTGAATGGTGATTGTTGCATAAATATCAATGTTAATATTAAGTAAGCTAAGTTGAACTTAAATTTAACTTTGTGAAAACTAATTAACATAATGCATTTAACCTGGGTTCATTATTGCATGCACCTTATTGTTACTCCACCCATTATCTTTATCACTCCATTTATCGATGATAATCTCTTTGCTAAATGTAGGATTCCCTTCTCTATGACAAGTTTTCACTCAAATGGTATGCACCCATCTCATCATTGATAGCCTTCAAGGCTACTCTCATTTAGATAACTTAAAGACATTATCCTTAGCCAACCATGATATTTCTAGCCTATCTCTCTTACTATTAATCTAGCTTTTTAAGAGTCTCTTTGTTGGTCTCCTTTTTATTTGTATTTTCATGATTTCAGTTTCATTTAGCTTCTATATACCACTTCTATAACACCCAAGTGGCTTCCTTGGAATGGTTTGGGGACCATGATTATTATGATGGTGAGTGTTAAGTTTATTTCAGGACCAAAATAGATGGCCACCATCATCTCTAAATGTGTCACATGGCCTCAACAAGTAAAGGTGTAGATTCTACCTCAAAATACCCCAATCCTTGATACTGTACTCGCCTACATACTATCATTCAACATGGAAGACATGTGAGGTTAAAAGTATAAATCAATAAATAAAAAATAACGTCATGAAACACAATAAAATCTTAGAAACATAAATCAATAAATAGAAGATAACATCAACAAAGATAATAAAATGTTCTTACAACATTTAGTTCATCCTGTATTTCATATTATGAAGCATCTTGAAGCCATTCGCCATCATAATTGATATCCTCACAACCATTATCATTGACATCATCTAACTCCACCTCCTCCTACCACATACATTGATATATATATATATATATATATATATATATATATATATATATATATATATATATATATATATATATATATATATATATATTTGTGTGTGTGTGTGTGTGTGTGTGTGTGTGTGTGTAATCTAATTATGTATGGAATAACAAACATGTATGAGCATGACAAATGCAAGAGAGAGTACAATAAATATGCACATGCACTAGAAGTATTCTATTTTTGTTTATTATAAAAGGGAAGAAAGAAACATTAATTAACATGAGGAGAAATCAAACATTAAGGGAAACCAAAGGTTCTCATATTGTGAAGCATCTAGAAGCCATTCACCATCATCATCGATATCCTCACCACCATTATCATTGACATCATCTAACTCCACCTCCTCCTTACCCCCCCTCAGCCCCCCCACACCCACCCCAACCCCACCCCCCCCCCCCCCCCCCCCCCCCCCCCGCGCCCCTATATATCTGTGTGTGTGTGTGTGTGTGTGTGTAATCCAATTATATATGGAATAACAAACATGTATGAGCATGGCAAATGCAAGAGAGATTACAATAAATATGCACATGCACCGAAAGTATTCTAGTTTTGTTTATTATAAAAGGGAAGAAAGAAACATTATTTAACATGAGGAGTAATCAAACATTAAGGGCAACCAAAGGTTCTCATACATCTCTTGAGAAAATTTTATTGGGTGATTCATGGACATTCTCTTCACCTTAGGTCTACTCCAGCCCCTCCTCTTGCACTATTAAAAAAGATGTAAAAAATAAAAATACGGATGCAAAGTTATCAAATATTGATCATTGTATATATAAGGCAAGAATATTAAATCAGACATTGAAAATACACATACCAATAATAAAATTACCTATGTTGTCCTCTTGTCTTCATATTTATTTATTAAAGAATCAATTTTGCACTGGGATTTCACCCCAGGTTATTCACAGGTAGGGGATGGTTGTCTCAGAATAGTGGGAATGACATCCCCAATGTTTTATGGTCCATATATCTCCCTAGTTCAATCTCCAAGGGGGCAATGGGAATATATAAACTAAGCCGTTGCATGTAATGAGGACTTTCTACTGACTACTTTCTCTTAACACAATGCATGACACAATATATTAGCATTAAAAAAAAAGTAATACAACTCATTCAACTTCAAGTGTTGTAGCTAAAAATACATATAATTTGTTTGGTCTCAGCATAAAGTTATTTGAGGAAATTGTCTAATTCTCAGTCATCCATCTTAAATCTAGATCAGTTAACATTCATAGTATTATTTACCAACAAATAAAAAATTTCATTCAAATAATTTAAGAATATGATTTACAACACTAACCCTTACCTATGAACTGCTTAAAGAAATCACCACAAAGGTCTCCATGAAAGTACTATGGTGTGTTGATAGGTAGGATAATTTGAGTAGTTGACAATGTAACATAGCAGTCATGTAATAATTAGGGAAACCACTATTCATGAAATTGACACCCCATATTGAAAGTATATATTACAATATTCCAACAAGGAAATGTATATATGATAAAGCATTATATTTTCTCTAGATAGTGTAGCATTCCAAAGTAGAGATCGTCTTTTCACATTATAGAAACATAACATACCAATTAATTTGGAAACAATTTATATAATATCGCAATGACTCAAGTGGTGATTCAAGGACAAGATAATAAAAAAAAATTATGTAGTAGATGAGATAGAGAAAATATAATGGATACATTACATTTAAACATTAGAAGAATCAAAACATGCTTGTTGTAAATTTCAAAGGCTAGAAATAATATTTTTGAAGCCTGCAATATCCAGTCCATGGAGATTGTATGAAAAATAATAATTTGAGTTGGATCTTAAATCAAAGAGGTTGATTGAAATATTTAATAAGCTCAGTGAACATTCTCAATGATGAAGTCAAAAATAATAAGTATACATTATATAGTGTAATGGGAGTACAATAAACATGGATTGACATACTCTTACAAAGTGGAAGTCTACACAAACACACGAAATAAAATAAGAGTAACATTTTTAATGTAATTAGAAACATACATGCCTGATAAACCCTTCACAAAGAATTATGAATCTTCATCCACACACCTCATAAACAAGAATAGAGTACATTTAGGAACTTGCAAACATAAATACACATGATATGATGAATAAAAACACATGAATTAAAAATAGAGGTCAAGATATTAAATCTTGGAAAATACTATAGAGACTCCTATACACCCTATTCTACCCTATTTTAGAGATTTGTTTATTATATTCATAGTGCATACGACCCTTCATATGAGAGATTGTTCTTATGTATAAAAATAACTTATTAATAGAGATAAAATCCTGGGCAAGATTAATCTTATGTATAGTGGGCCTCTGCCAAGGAAAAATAGGGCCTGAGAAATAGTAGGTATAGGTAAATTGAAGACAGATGTCCTCTTAAAGCATTTATTATAATCTTCACTAATTTTCTTTACATTTTCATATGAATAATTTATACTCTCTGGCACCTTCATGCAAAGGAGGCTTATGAACACACTGTGAATGTGCTTATGTGAAACATTTTCCTTTTTCCCCCATATCTATTCATGTTTCATATGTGATTGGATTTTGTCTTTGTTAATAAATTTTGGACTAAGTTTAACCTTATCAATTGTTAATGCACTAAGATTAACCTCAAAACATATGCATTTTTTATGTAGGGTCATATGCACATTTTGTACATCCCTAAATCTATTATGATCATAAATATGAATGACTCTATCAAAATGATAAAACCTAGCTGAATTGACTCATTCAAAAAGATTCTTGATTGGTGTATTAACTTTTTTCAAAATTTGCATCATTTGTCAAATTTTAAATCCTGATGAAATGGACTATTTTAAAACTTGGAATAAAAATTGAAAGTTTTCAACCTTCTTCTGACCACCTATGCTTGAGATATATCCCTCCATTTTGGATCCACCAATGAGAAAATCATAAATGAAATATATTTGGACATTAGGTTTTACCTAGATAATAGTAGGAGGTTCATGAGGAATGATAACTTGTCATAGGAGATTCATGACTAATGATAACAGGGCATGATAATCAAGGTTTACCATTTAATCATTCATATGCCATGATGGGTCTATGCCACATGACACAGAATAGGGTTTTATCATTCAATCATTTGTATGCCATGATGGGACCATTGTTAAGCACGGGATATACTGAGAGGGCGGGGTGAATATGTATATCATATATCTTATAAAACTTTCCTTTAACCAAATTTCACTTAATCAAACATTCAAGATATACAATAAAACTCAAACAATAAACACCACACAAGATAGAGAGAGACACCAGATATAACATGGAAACCCAATGTGGGAAAAACCACAAAAAACAATCTCAAGTATATGAATGAGCACAAACCCAAACAATATTCACAAGCCAAGCTTGTAGGAGCACCATACCCCTTTGTCGAGCACTGCCTCAACTACTATTCATGAGCACCAACCCACAAGAGCACCACACCCCTTTGCCGAGCACCAACCCAACTACTATTCATGAGCACCAACCCACAGGAGCACCAACCCAGCAATAATTCATGAGCACCAACCCATATGATCACCAACCCCTTTGTGTATACCACACACCTATCTCTCAATGTTGCTATCTCAACAAATGATAGATCAATACAACATCTCTTTCCTCTCTCTGACCTTTGCTCTTCTAAGCTAGATATAACAAACACAAATCATATTCATCTTTCACAATTGCTCTTCTAAGCTAGATATTACAATACCAAATCAACCTCTATCTCTCATATTTACAAATGGCTTCTCAAGCCTTTATTTATAGCTTTCCAAATGACCTTTGGCCTTCCCCCTTTGTGACCCTTCAATCCTCATGGAAAATGGCACCAATCTTGGATGACCCTTCATATTTAAGTCTTTGAAAAGTTATGTGGTGACTCTTCATGACCAAAAACGTCCTTCCCACTTTTGTCCTTATTTTTGATGACTTTTCGTATTCCTCAAAGTGTCCCTTCATGAGAAATTGCGCCCTTACTCTTTTGTCTTCACTTGGTGACTCTTGGTATTACCCAAGATGACTCTTCATGGGAAAATGTGTCCCATCCTTATTTTGTCTTTACCCCATGGCTCTTCGACTTCTCCATGGGCTCTTCTTTTGTCTCATATGCAACCAAAAATATATTCATTAATATTAAATAAATATTAACTCATATTAGCCAAGATATATTTATTACAAACAACATTAAATGAAATGGGGCCTTTATCACCAATAATGCTAAACCTTTAACATCAATGACAATATTTCCAAAAATATCCCCCTTTTTCATTGATGGCAACCTCAATCCTAAAACTGCCACATCCTATCACCTGCACATACTGTCATTTGAAAACATACAGTAACTCCCCCTTACTGTAGCAACTTGTACCTATTCCCTGTACCTATTTTCTGCACTTATACTTGTTATTCTCCCTATACCTATTTCTGTACCTATACCTGTACCTATTATTCTCCCCCTTTGACATCAATGGCAAAGGGCCTACCTAGAGCTAACACTTAGCTCCCCCTCAACTGATGCTAAACCTTAATGGAAGGAAGTAAAGGAAATCACTCCCAACTTCTCTCATAGATATTCAAATGCATCTTTTGGTAGTGCCTTTGTGAAAATATCTACAATCTACTTTGTAGTTCTAATATATTCCTACTTAATCTGTTGATCTGCAACCTACTCTCTCAAGAAGTGATATCTAATGGGAATATGTTTTGTTCTTGAATGCGTTACTAGATTTTTTGAAATATTTATAGCACTAGTGCTATCACAAAAAATGGAAATCGGTTCATCATACTTTACCTTGATATCTTCCAAAGTTTGCTTCATCTAAAGCACTTGAGTACAACACAATACTGCTGTAATATATTCTGCTTCAGCTGTAGAAAGTGATACTGAGTTCTACTTCTTGTTTAGCCATGATACTAAGCTATCACCAAGGAAGAAAGCTCTTCCACTTGTATTCTTTCTGTCATCTAAGCACCCTGCCCAATCTGAATCTGTATAAGCAACTAAAGTGAAATCTTTGCTTGTGGTACCATAATCCATAATCCAATGTCTCCTTGATATATCTAAATATTCATTTCACCAACTGAACATGACTATCTCTTGGAGATGACTGATATCTTGCAACCATACCTACTGCATGCATGATGTCTGGTCTCAATGCTATCAAATATAAAAGACTACTAATCATAGATCTATACAAAGATTGATCTGTAACAGGTGAATATTGATCCTTACTCACCTTATTTCCTATACACATAGGTGTGCCAACTGGTACACAATCCTCAAAACCAAATTTCTTCAACATTTCCTTGGCATATTTACTTTGAGATATAAAAATTCCTTTATTTGATTGAAATATTTGTAATCCTAAGAAAAATGATAATTCTCCAATTATAGACATCTCAAATTCTTTTTGCATTCTATTAGAAAATTCTTTTGTCATCTTTTCAATATTTCCTCCAAAAATGATATCATCAACATATACCACAACAATTTATGTCCAAGCATTGGTATCAGAGTAGGTTCCTTCAGAAAGGGTTTAACAACTTGAAGGTAGATCAAAGAAAAAGCATAAGATGGCCATGCAGCTAAAGAAGGAGAATCAAGAGTTGAAATCTATGGTTGAGGCTCTGATACCAATTGTTAAGCATGGGATACACTAATTCACCCCTCCACCCCCGCCCCACCCCCCACCCCCCCTCTCAGTATATCCCATGCTTAACAACCATGACACATGACATGGTTAGTGACACTTGTGTAGTCATGGTTTATGGTCTCAACATCTTGGTAGTTAGTGGATACAATGGTAACGATCACAATTAGTTATAAAGACCATCATAGGTAGTGATGACTATTCTTAATGGTGGCATTGATGATAACTTTGACAAGCTTGGTTAGTTGTGGTTAGTGTTTAGTTGGCACAATAAAGAATGGTCTAGACAATTAGCTAACACCAACACATGCCAGTCATTAGTGTGTGTTGGTTAAGCTTGCCCATCATCTTCAAGTGAAAATTATCCTTTCCATGTCATGTTCTTGATTTCATCTTTGATTCTAAAATTACAACGATCTTCTAAAAATTGCCTCAAGTACGTGGTTATGAGAAACTACTTTTAGTTATTTAAATAACATATCATAGCTTTGTCAAAATACTGTAAGTCAAGGTCATATGATTTTTAGCCTTGAGTAATTTTAGGTTTGTTTAAATATCATTTGTGCTAGTTTATCTCTCTAAGTTTAGTTTTTTATGTTCATTTTCAAATCATTATATGTGTCTAGTTTATATATATATATATATATATATATATATATATATATATATATATATATATATATATATATATATATATATATATATATATATATATATATATATATATATATATATATATAGAGACACACACACACACACACACACACACACACACACACACACACACACACACACACACACACACACACACACACACACACACACGATTAAGTTTATTTTTTTATATTTAGTCTCTATACATTTCATGAGTTCTAAATGTGTCTATAGATTAAATATGTGGTCTTTATAAGCATTGTTTTGTTAATGCAAAGCATATCCATTCTAGATCATTTTTTTATAAATGTTTTTTAATAAATGTCATTTAGTCCAAAATAAGTGTTGATAATCTGTCATTGTGTATGTCAAGAGAGTTAAATAAATTATTTGTAAAAAGTATGCATTTTTAAATCAAACTTGACATCCAAAGTCCAATGTGTCAAAATTGTGGGGAGTGTATTCTTGACATAAAACACGACATATAAAGGAACCTCAAAGCCAAATTTATTAAGTGAGAAATGCCATAATGGAATTTGGAGGAAAATAAGGATGGACATTTTTACAAGCCTATAATTAGTTTCCAATGATGGGGATCACATGCTTCAGTGGTAAATTTTATTTCAGTTGTGTATTTGATTTCAATTGTGTGTAAATAAAAATATATGAAATATTTATATTCACATTTGTAATAATTGAGCTAGAAATTCCTTTGTATTTTCTCCAAATATTTGATAGTGAAGAGAGTTGATAAAAGCACTACACATCATGTTGTGGTTGGTGGTAATCTACTTACAAACCCAACTTTTTTTTGTTGTTGGTAAACCAATTGAAAACCATCTCTTTTTGGTTGTTGGTAAGCCATATGCATAACCATCATTAAGGTTTATGGTTGTCCTCATAAAATCATCAAATCATGAGCATAGGTCAAGATACGGGATTGATGTTTTTCCCATGCTCACATTAATGCATTGTATACTAGGAATTAATAATGATCACAAGGGGGTAAATGTTAGAAATTTATAGTGTTCACATTATTAATACTTAATAGTTAAACATATATATTGTTAGCTTAATAATATATTACGTATATAGCTTAGAGTTTGACTAGTGAGAGTTTATAAGGATCTTGGGATCCCCATATATATCCTATGCACTTATTATATAAGTGTTATTTAGTGTATAATGATTCAATTGAGAATAATATAATATATTGAGAGATTGAAACTACTCTTTGTATTTCACTCTATTTAATTGCATGAGTTAAATCTTTGGATAAGCTCATTCAAATCCTAATAGGTAGGGGTTGACTTATGACTTCTATAGGATGATGAATAGATGCCTTGGTTTGGGTTGGAATCAAATTTATATATTAACATGGTTATTATTATTGAAAAAAATTACTTTGTAATATTTGATCTAGTGTGATTTATTGAGAGGATGATAGGGTATGCTACCCTAAGTTTGAATATGTTTTTACAAGTTGATATTGTCTTTAATTAACATTGGTTACTTGTTTCAAACTGATAGAATGGTGGGTGCTGATAAGATGATGATGTGTGCTAGATTTAATGTATAATAATAATGAACTTGATAACAAAGTGATGACAGATTCCATATTAAACTAGTAAAATGATGAGGTAATTACATGTACTTAGTTCAAACTAATATAGTGATAGGATAATGATGGGTACTAAGTTCAAACTAGTAGGTTGATGAGATGATAAGATTTGACCAAAGGAGGGTATAACTAATAGTAAATTTCAACAAATACTAGCTCCAGGGAATGGATTAGACAAGTTTTCTCAAGGTAGATAAGGTTTATAGTGACAATATGTGTTTGACTAATGTCACAAGGGTGACTAGATTGAGACGGGTTTAGACTAGGTCATGAGTGATGACTGTGTCTTAGATGAGTTCGAATAAGAAGCTTAATGTTTATGAAAGATTAGACATGATCAAGATGAGATGACAAGTTTTGATTAAGACAAGATGAGATGATGATTAAGGCAAGCTTAGGTATGATGATGGGTGATAGGGTTTCGATATATGATAAGATGATGATTATCTTGTGAAGATCGGACAAAGGATTATGTTTGACCTTAGATTATGTTTAGACTAGCTAATTGTTTGTGTGTAAGTTTTAAGGTTTTAAAGCAATAATGGCATTCAAAACACTCAAATAAAAGCAAGAAACCCACAAACCTTTAATTAGTGACTGATATAGAAGTGTAACTCAACATCCAGCCTACCTAACAACTCATGATGAGAGGTGACTAGATAGGTCTCCAAATACTCTCCCACTGTCCGTACATGATGAGTGATCTTTGAGGATGTTATTTCCCCTACCATGGATGCTTGTTGAGGCCTAGAGGTCTTATTTTATGTTAAATTGGCTCTCTAAAGGAGTCCCCTAAACACCTTGTGGTATGTGGGGCCCGATTATGTGTAAGGTGTTGTTTGATGCTTGCATGTTGGAGTGTTACCTCCTCACTTCACAAAATCCTATATGGGGAATTCCTCTTCGCATAATGAATATTTTCATTGATATTTATACTGCACCAAAATATAAATTTTGGTTTTATGTGTGATGGTGAAAGCCATGTCACAATCCATCTAAGACTATGGTAAGTTAGTGGGGATCAATTCCACATTATTTTTCCCTTAAAATAATGAGGTTTATCGACTATTTCTATTCCCCAAGAATTACCCATGGGTGCAAGAGGAGAGAGCATACATAGTCTTAGCCCTGGGTGATAAACAATTAATAAAAAATTAAATTAATTTATGTTTAGATGCAAAAACAAAAAAAAAAAAAAAAAAGTTGATTAATTAACCTCGATTAAGATGTGACAAGAAAATTTATTTAAATGGTTTTAAAATACCAGGTCTTAGGTAAGTGACATTTCAAATAAGTTGTTAGTAGTTTTCAGATTGGCTTCATTGGGGGTAAACCTAAAGAAAAGGTTAGATCAAAACAAAAATTGTTATACATGACAAAGCTACTTATCCACAAGACAAAGCTAATCCTGTGCACACTTAGTTAGAGTTTGTAAAAAAAACATTAAGTTTCAAATTTTTATTTAAAAAATAAATAAATTTAAATCTGTAAAAAATACAGTTAGATAATAAAGCTACTTCTGATCACTACAAATATGATCTTATCTAGATCAAGACAGAATCAGACATGGGTTAGTTTGATAAAATCTGTACAGTCAACAAAGCCACTATTCTGATGAACAAAGATGTTCATTAGGAAAACAAATTGAGTGCCTTTGTAAAAAATTTAGAAGTTTATCCCCATAAAATTCATTGGTCTCTTTGACGAACTCACTAGTCCCTGTGACAAAGCTATTGTTATCAGCCCTGTAGAGTAGCGACTTTGTTGGAAACCTACACTAGCTACAAATATAGAGTAAAACAAAGACATGATTTGCTTAGATAGACTAGGAATAGAATAGAATCTAGTTAGAATATGATTAAGAACAAGGTAGATACAAAAAATGATCAAAACGAAAATAAAAAAGTACATAGACATGATCACTATTAGGGTAGCAAAGATGCTAATGTCAATTTCTTTTAGTAGCGACCTTATAATCCTAGATAAAATAACATTAGATATAGCACAAACAAGCCGAAACTCGTTGCACATAGAATAGTCAATAGCTATTGATTACAAATAGACCAGAATCTAATAATGACAATTTTAGGATGGAGTTAACCAAAAACTAAAGTTTGTTTAGGAATTGTTTATAAACAACAAAACTACTGATGAACTTGACGAAGATATGGATAACAAAGTGACGCTAGTAACGAATTCACAAAAATTACAGAGTAGAAACAACAATACAAAGTCATGATTGTAATTGAAAAAATTGTTATTACAACATACAAAGCTTTTGATTTCCAAGTAAGGTTAATACTGGATTTGGAAGCCTAAATAGAAAATGAAGTTATATACACAAATTCACTAAATTTATTAACAAAGTCTATTAGAATCAATAAGTTCATTAATTATGAATAACGTCGGTTATGATTTTTTTTAAAAGTCTGGAAAGGATAAAATGTCTGAAAACAACTAGCGATTAAGGACATCAGTTAAGACAATGTCATGACTACTGGAGATGAAGACTCATTTTCAAAGTCACCCATACACAGACAAAACCACTCGTAACTTAAAAAATATAGTTGATGTGCCCTAAATGACAAGTAGATGCATGATTCTTGATTTCTTGATTTTAAAGATTTGTTTAGACAAGTTGATAGCATGAAGGATTGATCTATGAAGCTCTTCTCATAAGTTCAAATTTTCATGGAGATATGGTTGTTTACATAAAAGAATGGATGGAATTTTATAGAATAGAATATTACTAGAGAATTTTAGAGAGGATTGGGTGTGGAGGATTTTAGAATCCATTAGAGATGAATAATGAAGATTAGTTGCTGATTAGGTGGGGATTAGTAAGTAGATTTGTAAGAAAGGCTAGTGAGTATATTTTAAAAATTTTAATAATTGTAAGGATTTGATGAGGGGGTAAATGGCATGTTGGCATCTTAAAAGATTATTAATTTTTGTAAAGTTAGATGAGATGAAAGATAAAGTTAATATGATGTAGAAATAATATTAATATGATGTTAATGCATAATGATGATAAAAATGATAAAAATGATGTAATTAATAGAAACGAATGATTTTAAACTTATTTATTTATAAGAAATGGTATATAAATATATACCGCCAAACTTTTACACGTATTCAACCAATTTCATTGTGAAAAATGACAAGACTTTTGCAGATAGTTGAGACTGCCTATCCTTAAATGGTTAGGAGTCAAGATCCCATGGAATTGAATAGAATATGGCTGTAATAAAGACGAGTCTTCTCTACCGACCAACTTTATAACTTGAAGACTATTTCTATATTTTAAAGCTAACATCGTTGTCATCATTACTTTACACTCTATATTGGTCATCTTTCACACAACACATTCTTACTTTCTATTCTCTGTGGAAACTAGAAAGCAGCGGCGAACCGTCCCCTCTTACGTCTTCCAGACGATTTATATACTTTTCTACCTAATTTTTTTGTAAGATGGATATGTGTTAATTCATCTCGTCATGAGAGGTTTAAAATTTCTGAGGATTTTTTTTAACGAAGTTTAGAATTACATAAATATCGATATCTCTATTTATATTTTAAATTATATAGAATATATCAAATCTACGTTAAGATAGATCTGTGTTGGTTTAAAATTATTTGAAGGATATATGGAAACGAAAAAGAATGGAATTAGGTGCGCATGCTGCAAGAGGCAGCGGAAAAAATGTTCAGAGTCGTGTGTGTTGGCTCCTTATTTTCCATCCACAGATCCTGAAAAGTTTGAAATTGTGCAGAGAGTTTTTGGAATCAGTCATGTCGTCAAAAATCTTAAAGTAATTCTATTAACATTTTTGGTCTCTTTTGCTTTAGTAATGAAACTCATGGATATGATGTGGTGGTGTTGTCGTTTTAGGGTCTTGAGGATTATGAAAGAGCAGATGCAGTGAATAGCATTGTGTATGAAGCCAATGCAAGGGTGAAGGACCCCGTCCATGGGAGTACAATTGCAGTTCATCACCTGCAGAAACAAATTGCTGAGCTGGAATCTCAATTGGCAGCCACGCAGGCAGATGTAGCGAGCATGGCTTCGAAGCGAGATGCGCTGGTGTCACTACTCAAAGATGGATCCCATGTTTTGCATCCAACTCAACAAAATGATGATGTAATATTAGCTGACGTGGATCAGTTATGGGAGCCTCTGTGGGATCTTTAAATTTAAGAGAGTTTTTGATGGAATAGTTTATATAGATGGTGTGTTAAGTTGAATACATTTATAAACAGCCAATTTGTTTAGTCAGATGTAATATTAAATAATGTTGATTATTTATGGGAATCTCTGTGGGATTTTTAAATTTAAGAGAGATTTTGATAGAAAAGTTTACGTAATTGCTGTGTTGATGTGTTAAGTTGAATATATTTATTGGTTATTATTTTTGTTTATGTTATATATAAATATAATAAAACATAATATATTGAATATTTATTTAAAATTATATTATGATAATTTAATATTAAATTATATATATTAGTTATGGGAGTTTTTGTGAGATCTTTGAATTTAAGATTATTTTATCATTTTTCTTTGAAATATATGTAAATATAAATATGATAATTTAATATTAAATGATTTATCAAATATTTACTTAAAATTTAAATATGATAATTTAATTTAGATAATATGCATCAACAAATTCTTTGTAAGATCTTTAAAATTTAAGATTTATTTCATTTTGTATGTTGTATATATAAATATAAACTTTTAACTTGCTCAATTGATCATAAAATTTAAATATAATTATTTAATAATAGATAACATAAATCAATTATGATTTTTTTTTAAAGATATTTAAAACTTAAAACTTGTTTTAATGTAAGAGCTTATATTATTTGCGCCTTAATGATTTATGTTGAATGTACTTATTGTTTACCATTGTTACATATAATTATATAAATAATAAATAAATTCAGTTGAACACAATTATTATTTATTTAATTTTTATTTTTTATAATTTTATATATATATATGGGTAAGCATTTGTTTAACCCTAGAAAACATTTGTTGTTTTTGTAGTTATGTTTATCTTTGCCTCATTATAAATTAGCAATCTTTGATGATTAAGGTGATTTTTTTAAATTTCTTTTTCAATGTTTAGATTAGAATAAGTCAACCTTTAATAATTATTGTGGATACTAATTTTAGATATATTAGGAGGTTCGGGTCACCCTCTAACTGGAAATAATTGGTCAAGATTACAAAAAGGACCTTAACGAAAGATACATCAGGAGGACCAAATCACTTCCTAACTAAAAATAATGGACCAGGAGTATGAAGAGGACCCAATCGAAAGATGTAGTTATAGTCTCAGGCAAGAGGACCCTAGTAAGGGAGGAGCAACAACCACCACTTTTTACTTGTAAGTAATTGTTACAGGAGCTAGTCTCGGTAGAAAAAGTAGAGGTCTAACACTCATAATCTACTGTATTTGATTGGTACAACAACTAGTCAATTTTAATTAGACTGAAAACTATCATAGGCAGAAAGAGCTAGAGACCTAAATCTTATAAATATCTTCTAGAGTCCTTAGTGGACCAACAAGCTAATATTTTCTTGATCAGGGACCAACTTGGACACAAATAGAAGTCTAAGTCTCTAGAGAAAACACATGCCAATTTTATATGGACCAGTATCAATTCTGAACTTGAAAGAGCATGAGGCCCAAATATCTAAAGTAATCCTTATAAAAAAATGATTTTGATTGGATCAAGAACCATCCTGGATATAAATAGATGTCGAGGTCTCCATCATACCTTAAAGTTCCCCAACAAACCTAAACCCCAACATAGCCACATGAAAATGAGATCCAATATTTTTGTAGTAATTCCAAAAAATAAACTAGTGATGAAAACCATAGGGACTCCCAGAGTCCCTAAATGTGATGTTTGATCTAAGAGGGATCCCACAGAGGATCCTTGAAGTAGAACAAAATAAGGCATCTTCCCCTTGAATATGGGATTGCGAAAAAACCATAGGTCAAATCCCCAACTAAAAGAAGCTAGGTAAGCACAACTAGAGAGAGTAAAACCTTCTATTGAAGCTCATAACCCCGACCTCCTACCATTTTTTACTATAAAATATGAAGATCTTCATAATATCCCCCAAACTTGAGCATGAAGAGGATTTACTATTATGGTTCTGGCTCTCCCTTTCACCCAGAGCCAAAAATTGCATTTTCCACTCTAGAATGGTAGCAAATCCATCCTTCAAGATTCTTAAATTCCAATCAAAAGCTTCTAAGAGAGGTTCAAGGTGTGACATGTCTTCAAGGAGGGACGACCCCCTATCCAATTCTAGAAAATCAAGATTTTTTGGAATAGTTCTTAACTTAGGAAAGAACCTCACCCAAGCGACATACAACTCTAATCCCTTTCCAAAACTAGACTCAAAGATTAAATCACAACCATTCTCCCCCCAAACGAGAAGGAAAGAAGACTCAAACACAACAGTTCAAACATTAACCATAGTTTTCAGTTGTAGCTTAAATCCTTCAACAGGGAACCATTTCGATAAATGCCAAGAAGACTAAAATGAAACTAAATCTTCAACATAAGATAGCACTTAAATTTTTAGAGAATAGGGTAATGGTTGTTATCTTACTAGGGTAAGTTCCCAAAACAAACACAGAGTTTGGTGCAATAGATCTAGAGAGCCCACAACACCAATCTCCTCGAAGGCAAATAATTTTAGTTAGATGAATGGTGCTCAGAGCAGTAATGAAATTCCTAAACTTGCTTTCCCAATCAAAACCATTGACAGGTTCAACAGAAGGCATCATTTTTGAGAGAAGATCTGTGATTCTATCCAAGGTAGGATCTCCCAGATCCACACCTGCAAGCAAGTCCAAATAAGAGGAAAGAGACATTATCTTAGAATAAAAGAGGTATTTCTGAGCCGTGGTCATCCCTTAGACCCTAAAGAACAAGCAGTCCATGTAACTGACAAAGGAAACCATCACATAGGGTTTTTCCTTCCCCTGATCTATCTGATTCATCATCATCTTCCCCATCACTCCCCTCATCAGAGACTGTCCACCTACCTACAAATTTGAATTTTTTACTATTCATTCCTCCACTCCTCCATTCCATCTCTTGCCAATATTTTTCTTTTTTCCCTTGATCTATCCTATAATCTATTTCCATTTTCATTATAATGTTAATGTTTATATATAAAATTAGAAAAGTGTAATGTAAATTAAAGAATATAGAATCTAAATTCAAAATAAGATTATTTATTAAAAATAAAATTTATGAAAATAAATTATATCAAACTTTATTAGATCTACAATTTTGTCATGGAATTGTTTCTTTTTCAAATTTAAAAAATAAAAATAAATAAATGAAAGTAGTTCTTCACATATGTAACATATCAAATATCTCTAACAAAAAACTATTATTAAATTACGAAGAACTCTTAAAAAAATATACACTACTCTCAAATAAATGTCCCCATTTATACAACTAAATAATATTTAAATACAAAATAATCCTCGTCTTCAAAAACAGATACATCACCTTAAGACTATTTTCAATTTCCTTCACTTAAATTTATAATTTATCCCCTTCCATTTTTCCTTCTTTTAAATTTATAATTTATAATAAGACGCGCTGAATAATTTAGATTTGTTAAGAGGGAATATATCATAATGAGCATCCTCTTTTTTCGGTGCTAATATGGGTTGAAGTTGTCAAATGTTTAAAAAACAAATTGTGGCAGACAATTCTGCGTGCACCACCACTTAAAAGATATGATTATTTTGTTTACAAAATGTAGTTTATATCAGTGGGTACCAGGCAACATATGTTCCATAATCTATACCTATGTGATCAATACCTGTGTTTTTCTCACTAACTAATGCTGTAAATGTCTCTATTTGCAACATGGTTGTTTGAACACAATGTTAAGTCAACTCGTGTAGTAATTAATCGTTTGGAAAATCTACAATAAGTAATTTCTCACCCACTCCCTTGGAAGGAAATCCGTTAATTCAAGACCTTGTATTAGAGTACCTTTGGGATATAACCAAGGATATTCGATGCAGTAACAGAAAAGTAGGGACTGTATATACCTTTGGGATATAACAAAGGATATTCGATGCAGTAACAGAAAAGTAGGGAGTGTATATAGAAAATGCGTGTGTTGAGAGCTTAGTAGAATAGGGTGAGAAACATGCAATCAATAAATAAAGGTTTTGTTATAATTTATAAGAATTAAAATGTAATGTCACGGGATGCACTATTATAAGATAGAGATCAGAGATTTGCTTGGAGATCAAAATAGAGGAGTTAAATCTAGGAAATGCAAGGGTGTAAATCTAAATAATAAGATAATATATGTGATTTCATGGTAATTAAACAAATATTTAGAGATAAATTATGTAACAATAAGATACTAATAATTTTAATTTAGTAAAAATAATTTCAATTTTTTTTTAATATAATATTTAAATAAGGGTTAAAGAATGCATTATTTATATTTTCTTAATTATTATATGAGCAATATGAATTGTAATACAAAAATATAATTTTAATATAAACTTAACAAGTGAAATACAAATATATACACAAAAATATGTACAAATACTATTAACTTATTTTTTTAGGAATTATTTATTATTTTAGAAAGAAGCGTCATACCAAAAATCTGAAGATGTATAAAAAATATTTGTGATCCCTATAAAATATCCTAATAAAATGTCATGATGTAGCTTTGATAAATTTAAAGTACATATAATTATAGAAATAATGGGAGATAATACATTTAATGATAGTGAAAGTGAGTTTGATTATAGGGAAGGTCACATCCCATGTTACTAACATAGATAATATGAACCTAAAAGGTGTAAATATAATAAACTAGTTGTTAACAATGTCCCAAGGCTTAAATAATAGTCATAAGTAGTAAGCCTAATGATTTTTGAAAAGTGGGTAGTCTACCTTTAAGTAAAAAAATTGATTCAAAAAATTAGTAGTAACACTGCTTATGGTCCCCTTTAAAATGGAGAGTTATCATATAGCAAAAGGAATACCTTAAAGGAAGACAATAACTATGTAAGACATAGACCACAATTATAGTGGAGTGGTCCAAAACTAAAATAGAGATTACGTAAATTTACGTAAAGTATTGGAAGTCTATTTTTAAGAAGAAGTGATGATATGAAATACTTATAGGAAATTTAACTAGTGGGATAGAGCATCATAGTTGTACTTACCTCTAAAAACTAATGGATGGATATGATGGAATTCAAGATTGGTTTGTGTGTATGCTCCAATTCCAATCTCACCTCTATCTCTAGTTCTTAATTCAACCTCATTTTGATTTCTTACTCTAAATTCAACCTCATGTTCATTTATAGCTCAACCTCATCTTCATTTATATGTTCATTTGTATCTTGGAGTAGTTTTTTCTTCAAATTTATAGAATTGGAAGCTTCTTAAATGAAAAAATTAAAACTAATATATTATATTTTTCCTCAAATTTATACATTTGGAAGTTTAGAAATAAAATGAATAAGTATTTTTTTTTCAAATATATATGTTTGAGATATTCAAAAGATAAAATATAATTTTTCTTTTAATTTAATTTATTTCAAACATTCATAAATGGAAAACTATTATTTTTCCTTTGAGAGAACATCTTATTCTTTCAATTTTTTATTTGAAGTCTCCCAAAATAAAAAATAGTGGTTTCTTCACATTTGTATGTTTATGTGTTTTAGTAACATATACATGGAATAGATTATTCGATTATAGTTTGAGTAAAGATTAAAAAAATCAAGAGTGCCAAAGAAAAAAATTATTTCACTGATGAAGTTGATGTGAGTTTTCATCAATCACTCTTACTTATTTTGTATTCAATGGGTCTATCCAGGTCCTGTCAATGGTTTTAACGCATTGCCAAAAATATAAATATTTTTAACAAATATGATAGACATTTTTTTCCTCTATTTTTCATAAATTTTTTTAAATATAATTTTTAATATTTTTTTATTCATAAAAAACATTTCTTTTTACCTTGGTTTGTATCATTATATTCTCCAATTATTTAAATATTTATATTTTTCATCAGGAGACATTACGATTTATACCAGGGATCACTTCATATGCATACATACATACACATATAGCTTTAGAACCAGGATATAATATATTATTATCTAAAAATCTATGTTTCAAATGAATTAGAATATGATATGTTTTAATTTTGGTATTTTAAAATTTCATAAGTGAGATAGAGTAGTTTTTTTATAATTATGCATGCTAAAAATTAGAGGAAAATTATTAGGATTTGCTTCATATATATGTGTGTTTTTAAAGTAACTTTTTATTTAAATTTATATATTTGGAAGATTTTAAAATAAAATAAATAATTTGTTGCTAAAATATTATTGTTTCATAGTTTAAACAAATGTATATGAGATCAAGTTTCCTTAAGGATTTGACATATAGTTCATATTCAAAATATAATATTTGTATGATTATCATGATCAGTAAAATAATGATGATGAGGAGGAATCAATATCTTTTTTAGTTTATTAGAGTGCAAGTACCAAAGAAGGAGAAAGAGGAGATATAGTCCATCTTGGACTCTAAGGAACTCAAGAGGACATGTGGGAAATATTATGAGTAGTATTTTGTAAGATGAAAGAATATTGAAACAAAGAGATTTACATGGTTGGGTCTCACATAGATTGGTCATTATGGCCATACTCTCAAATGTCTCTATATGCGAGTAGGAGATCAATTTTTTTAGTTTACTAGGGTTTCTAAATTAGAAGCATCATTGGTGAAGATCAATCTTAAATAACCTAAACTATGATTAGTTTATATAAAATACTTCCAACTTATA